>OAMR01000175.1:973367-1031339 GCA_900205405.1 Echinochloa crus-galli | reverse complement strand
CTAGCATGTGAATCTGCTTTCTTACCTCATCCTTTAGATGAGCATCAACTTGAATCATCTCACCTTTTAGGATGAGACTCTTCACTTCCTTGCTCAAGACACTAAACAAGAAGTTAGCGACACGAGCGTTGAGTTGAAGACAATCCATCTCCTCTTGTGTCATATTGGACATGTCGTTCCAATCAACATTTGGAGGATGGATTCCTTCAACTACAACCTGCTCAATAAGAGGACCCATGGTCCTAACAATATCAAGTACATGAGCAGACCAAGTAGCATAATTAGAGCCATCACTAACTAGTGGCTCGACGGTTACCTCACATAAAGTTGACATCTTTCCTCACGGCGGTTAAGCTTAGATGTGAGGCCAAGCTCTGATACCAATTGAAAGGACCGTGATGTCACCTAGAGGGGGGGTGAATAGGTGTCTCTGCAAATTTCCAACACTTAAAACAAACTATCAGTTCAACTCCGGACACTCCGACGGTATGCCGGATACTCCGAGGTTAGGACCGGAGACTCCGCAACACCTCCGGATACTCCGGATCAAATTTTGCTGGAAAAATGACTAAGTCAGAACCAAAACCGGTCAGACCGGTTTGGGAAATCGGTCAGACCGGTTTCGGACTGAGAAACACTATAAGGCAAGTTGACCCCCTTTTTAGCTCTAGCACAAATGAAACTTGGTGGAGTGCTTCAGTAGATGATTTCTAGCAGGTCCAACTAGTCCCTGCACACAAGACAAGCACAACCAAGTAGATCGAAGCGGAAGCAAATATATGTGCTAGAAGGGAAATTGTGAGGCAAACCAAATTGGAGACGCAGCGAATTGTTTCCCGAAGTTCGGATTCGCTGTTTGCCCAAAGGCTGCCCAAAAGCACAGCGAACCCTACGTCTCCGTTGAGGAAGCCCCTAGTGACCCAAAGGTCGAGCTATCTCCTCGGTTCCACTAACTTGATCTTTTCCCCGAAGGAGGCAAGACCACACCTGCACAAACAATCCGTGGCACACCACAACCTTGGTGGCTCACCGGCGACGCCTAGCCGTCTAGGAGGCTTCACCTCCAAGAGTAACAAATGCTTCAATGAGTTGCTAAACCTCAACCGCAAGTGCTCAAGCTATGGACTGTCTCTTATACACATCTAGATGTGTATAAGAGACAGATCCGGAGGTGTTGCGGAGTCTCCGGTCCTAACCTCGGAGTATCCGGCATACCCTCGGAGTATCCGGAGTTGAACTAACAATTTGTTTTAAGTGTTGGAAATTTGCAGAATCACCTATTCACCACCCTCCCCCCCCTCTAGGTGACATCACGGTAAAGGGCAAGGGTCAAGTGCAACCTTCTCAAGATAACCGTGACTACATTATGAACAAATTCAACCAACTCTCACAAAGAGAGGCTTGGGGAGAGCTTGCTGGTGCTTGAAGTGCTTCTGGACGCTCAAGGGACCCAATGGAACCAGCAGCCCTCAAAGGTGAGGGCTAGGGGGTATAAATACCCCACAGACAAAAACTAGCCATTATGCCCGAGGAAAACCGGTCAGACCGGTTTTCAAGCGAAACTAGCCGTTACACCCAAGAGCTCCCAAACCGGTCAAACCGGTTTCCCAAACCGGTCAGACCGGTTGGGTCCTTCCAGCATCACTCAACTCCAAAACACTCCTCTCAAAGGCTATCTCACATGGGTTGACCTATGAGCACTTTTTGGTGTGTAGTCAAACAACTAATGTTGCATAGTAAAAACGAGGAGAGAGATGAGGGGCGTGGTGAATGAAAGGGAAGGAGAGAGGAAATCACGGGCGAGCAGTAAATCAGGTGGGCCAGCTGTCTGGGCCAAACCGGTCAGACCGGTTTCTCCCAGGCAGTTGGGAAAAATCTCAAAGTGTGGATTTCTTGCTCCAAAACTTGTTCACTTCATCTGAGAATGTCTGTGATAGATATGGTCTCCAATTTCTCAGGATTATCCTCAGAGGGGAAAAAGATTTCCAACTAGTCAACTTTTCTCTCATATATATCCCTTGGAAGTTCTGTACATGCAACCTAGCGATCCTGGACACTTCGGGGGCCTTCCAGAATATCCGAGAACACCCAAAACAGAAGGGCTTCTCGGAACAATAAAGTTCCAGCTCTGTCCCGGATACTCCAGGGTACCCAAAAACAGCAGAACTGTTTTGCCCGCGAGTGCACTTGTGCCTCATAAAACATTAGTATGGGAAGAGATAGATATATGAATATCCATAAGAATAATCCCCTGCTCATATACTTAAACAAACAAGTTAGATTACACATCATGTTGTTATACAAACCACCAAAACACTTAAGTGCCTAGATGCACTTTCACATCTCGACCGTTAAAGGTTTTACATCCCTCTCTATGTAATATTGTGAGAAAAAGGAGTGCTATGGTTCAGTCTGTTTTATCCATGACACCTTTGAACGTAGCATTTAGGCGGTCTCTTATAGGGAGTAATCCGCAGGCCTGGCACCAAATTGTGGCCATGGTAATGAATGTTCAGTTATCTCATCAGAGAGACCGTGTTATTTGGGGCTTACACCAGAATGGGATGTTTTCGGTCCATTCTATGTACAAGGCACTTCTAGCAAACCAAGTTTTATCTCGTAATACTGCAATATGGAAGTTGAAAATTCCCCTAAAAATTAAGGTGTTCATGTGGTATCTAATTAAAGGGGTAGTCTTAACCAAAGATAATCTGGCTCGTAAACAATGGCATGGAAATTTGTCTTGCTCTTTTTGCTCTCAAAATGAGACTATTCAACATTTATTTTTTGATTGCCACCTTGCAAAGTTTACCTGGAGGATTGTTCAAGTTTGCTTTAATTTATTGCCGCCAACTAGTGTGGATCATATGTTCAATGGCTGGTTGATTGGAATAAATAAAAAACTTAAATCTCAGATTTTAGCAGGTGCTAGTGCCATGTGTTGGGCAATTTGGATATCTAGAAATGATGTGGTATTTGACAAGGGATTAGTGCCTTCCTACTTGCAGGTACTCTTCAGAGGAACACACTGGACCCGTTTTTGGTCATTGCTACAGAAGGTGGACGATCGCCCTGCAGTGAGTATGGGTTGCACGAGGCTTGAGTCCGCCGGCATGGAGGTCTTTGCCACTAATGGTTGGCGTTTCAGAAATAGAATTACCTTTTGATCCTCTCTTATGATGAAGACGGCACGTTTCATTTATAGTTGAAACTTTCAGCATTTTATTTTCTTATTCCATGGCTTATCGTTGATATAAGCGTGTAATAATGAACGGCTATATGTATTGATTGATGCAGCGGCTGGGATATTAATATATATTCCTTTTTCTAAAAAAAACTGACATGACTCTCAATGGCCATTTTCAGTGTTATGCATCACATAACGTAATAATGGCAGAGATATTTCTTAACTGCCTATACAATATCACATCATAAGCCGTTGTATGCAAAGTAGAAATGTAGAACTTGAACTATATTAAGACAATCGGTAGTATGCTCTGTTCGACTGTTCCTAATATCAAGCTAGCACAGAGAACATGGCAGCAGCCGGCAGAGCAGCAGATCCAACAGGATAACCAACATTTTCCAGAGATGCTAAATAATGGAACAGACCATCCAAACATAATGAATTAAAAACATTGCCGATGCATATCCAGATGAATCCTTCATGTTTGGGCAACAATGCCAGCTGATCCACAATTAGTATCATGCAATTCAGGTATGCATGCCGAAGAACAGAATTGCGAGTGCAAAAAAAACAAGTCTCCACCAAGGTTTGTCAGTCTCATCAGATTTATATTTCGACGAGATACAAGCACGCAAACCAAGCGCACTTCATCCAGGGAAATAAGGGATTTCAGGATTCTGACGAAAATCCAAGCAGACACACATGACACGGGTCGATCAGAGTTTTGGGCAGGCGTACGTGCTCACGGGTACGTCTGCCGGGGGAGTTGCCGCGCGTCGAGATCATCGGAGAAGAGCCCGGCGGAGAGGCGCTGCGCGCGATCAGCGACCGAGGTCGAGGTGGCCGCGTCCCCTGAAACGGGGAGGAGGCAGAGGGCCGGGGAGGACGCATCGGCGGCGGCGGTGGCGGCGAGGGCGACCCCAGAAGCGGACGCGGGCGCGGGTGGTGGGGAGGGCGCGGAAGACGCCATGGACGTCGGCGAAGAGCTCCCTCCAGCGGCGGGAGAGGACGCTGGTCCGGGCCGCGGCGGAGGCGGAGGAGGATGAGCAGGAGCACGTGGTCGGGGAGCGAGCTGAGGTAGTCCACGCCGCCGACGACGCTGCTGCTGCTTCCGCCGCCAGCAGAGACGGAGGAGCTCTTCTCGCGGTCGAAGTCCGTCGTGCCGCCGCAAGGCATCCCGCTTCCGCCGGCGATCACGGTGGCGTCGCCGCGGTCGTGCGAGCTCTGCTCTTGGCTGCAGAGTTTGTAGAGAGGCGAGGGAGAAAGCCGTTAGAAATAGGAGAGCGCCGTGGCAACTGCCAACAGGCAATGCGATCTGGCAGCGAAGATAACATAGCGCTTGTTACAAACACCCTCGATTGTTTTTTGGGCATTCATTTCCGTCCAGCATTTAAGGTATGTTTCTTTGCACCAAGCAAATGGTCTGCCGCTCTGGATGGCAACGAATGGTAAACCCGTTGGGCTGCAGGGAAACATATCCGTGCCCACCGGAAGCAGTGGGACTCACTCTCATTGACACGTGGGTCATGTCATAGTGGGGCCCACATGTGAGAAGGAGTCTCTGACATTCTGTCTTTTCTAGATACATAGTCAAACCTCTGTATCTGAACAGAGTGTGTGTCTAAGTGCAGAGCTTCTGCTATTTATCTAGAAAAGTCAGGATGTTTTATATTTCAGGACGGAGGGAGTAGACATGATTTAGGTGCCCCTGTTGAACTGAAAAACCCTCATTATCTATATACATATTTCTTCTATTTTTATTTATATGCCGTTAGTTGTAGTAAACTCAGACCAATCAACACTAAAATTGATGTCTAAAACATATCTAAATGAAAATGAAGGTGGTATATTTTTAGATGCTTCCATTACCTATATTTGCCACCTACATCGATGAAGAAACCATTGAAGGAGAATCGAAAAGGGGGACAAAATGCTTACCATGCATCATCTGAGCTAGCCATTGCTGGAGAAGGTAGGGTGTCCCCGGCATGGATCTGCAAGGAAGGCGAGCTGGTTGCCATCGGTTTCTTGAAGCACTGTTCGCCTTCTTCCGTGGGTTGTAGGATCTTCGTAGGCGTTAACATCCGTGTGCAGTCGTGACACACGTGATTGTGTGGGGAGTTAGGCTAGGCGCATCACCATCTCCAAGTTCATTGCGCAAAAGATAGTAGCGGTGGCCTAGATCTGAATCTAGGAGTAAGAGGGACTAGAGGCGAGCGAGAAAGGCTAAATGGAGGCGTGTGACCGAGGAGGTGCGGGGACAACTAAGGTTGTGGAGCAATTAGGGCTTTTCCACTTCAATATATACTAGCATATTCTTCAACTCTTCGGGACCCACCTACCATATTAAAGCACAGGGGCCCACATGTTAGAGCGTAAATGGATGGAAACATGCAAATGACCATACCGATATTATTCAATAATACCCCAACAAGTAAGGATTGTCATGGGTACCCATGGGTATATACAAACGGTTCATAATAATCTATATTCATATTCTAATAGAAATTTTACCTAGTGGGTTTCAGATAATGGGTTCAAATTGGAATCTCTTAGCAGCCGCCATAGTAGAGGTGCTCGCCGGCCGCCGCCGCGATGATTCGTTTATTTGCAGCCGCTTTCAAGCAGAAATCATGAATATGCCATTTCCAATCCACTTTTTTTTTGAGATTATACAGTACAACGCAGACGCTCACACACGCACGCACACTCACCCCTATGAATACACGTACGCAAACCCTACCCTTATGAGCACCTCCGAAGAACCTGTCTCTTATACACATCTAGATGTGTATAAGAGACAGGTTCTTCGGAGGTGCTCATAAGGGTAGGGTTTGCGTACGTGTATTCATAGGGGTGAGTGTGCGTGCGTGTGTGAGCGTCTGCGTTGTACTGTATAATCTCAAAAAAAAAGTGGATTGGAAATGGCATATTCATGATTTCTGCTTGAAAGCGGCTGCAAATAAACCAGTCTCTTATACACATCTAGATGTGTATAAGAGACAGACCCACCAGGGTTCAAATTCTGGTGCTCGCGCCTTTTCCTGGGATTTACCAGGATTTACCGGCGCTATGCATTAAGTGGTAAGCGGCGTTCCCGTCGACAACGAGGTGCCAATGGTGACTTCGGGAATCTCTAGATCTGCCGGTGCTCTGCTCAGTTCTTCGGAGGCGCTCATAAGGGTAGGGTTTGCGTACGTGTATTCATAGGGGTGAGTGTGCGTGCGTGTGTGAGCGTCTGCGTTGTACTGTATAATCTCAAAAAAAAAGTGGATTGGAAATGGCATATTCATGATTTCTGCTTGAAAGCGGCTGCAAATAAACCAGTCTCTTATACACATCTAGATGTGTATAAGAGACAGACCCACCAGGGTTCAAATTCTGGTGCTCGCGCCTTTTCCTGGGATTTACCAGGATTTACCGGCGCTATGCATTAAGTGGTAAGCGGCGTTCCCGTCGACAACGAGGTGCCAATGGTGACTTCGGGAATCTCTAGATCTGCCGGTGCTCTGCTCAGTTCTTCGGAGGCGCTCATAAGGGTAGGGTTTGCGTACGTGTATTCATAGGGGTGAGTGTGCGTGCGTGTGTGAGCGTCTGCGTTGTACTGTATAATCTCAAAAAAAAAGTGGATTGGAAATGGCATATTCATGATTTCTGCTTGAAAGCGGCTGCAAATAAACCAGTCTCTTATACACATCTAGATGTGTATAAGAGACTGGTTTATTTGCAGCCGCTTTCAAGCAGAAATCATGAATATGCCATTTCCAATCCACTTTTTTTTTGAGATTATACAGTACAACGCAGACGCTCACACACGCACGCACACTCACCCCTATGAATACACGTACGCAAACCCTACCCTTATGAGCGCCTCCGAAGAACTGAGCAGAGCACCGGCAGATCTAGAGATTCCCGAAGTCACCATTGGCACCTCGTTGTCGACGGGAACGCCGCTTACCACTTAATGCATAGCGCCGGTAAATCCTGGTAAATCCCAGGAAAAGGTGCGAGCACCAGAATTTGAACCCTGGTGGGTAGCGTCCCACTGGACCGTCCTACCATTGGACTATAAGTCCAATCGCATTTCCAATCCACATGTGACTGGCCCTTCACGCTCCACATTCTCTCCTTGCATCCCCTTGTTGGATCTTCTTGTAGCTCTCTGGGCTTGTCGGATGTCTTGGGCCGGTGGGCTGAATACTTGTCGTAATCCCCCGGAAATCTATATGTCTTCCGCAAGTTTTTTTGTCAAGCTAGCTTCCACTGTTTGAGATTCATGTGGATTGAATGAACAGATACGATGAACGCGGAACAATGAACTGGCTGCAGTCGGTAGGTGCACATGGACAGCTGTCCTCACGCGGCGGCAGTAACATGCATGGTACGAATAGCAATGATTCCATTTAAAATTTGACCTTTGCAATCATTTTTCTCTCAAACTATAAATTATTTTTCAAATCCGTTTGAATCATAGTCTTAGTTACAATTTATGCAACAAAAGAAGCTCCAATTTAGATATATTTTATATTTTGTTTATTTTTATAAAAAAATCAACATTTATATTAAACTAGTTCAACATTTTCGTTATGTTGTTTCAACATTCTACGTTAGAACTGTTGAAATTGAATCTAGTCCAACATTAGAAATATACCACTTCAACATTTTTCACATGCTGTATCAACATCTGTAATATACTATTTCAACATTTTTAAAATGTTGAATCGGGTTGATAAAAAAATATTCGATCTGGTAGCATATGAAACTGTCAGAGGTTAATATAATTCCACGCTAAAAAAAGTCCAAATTCACGGCTTTGTATGTAACATAACAGAAGTCTCAACTGTAGCTTCCTTCCTTGGGATGTCCGCTCGTCTGTTCTCCCCCGCATGGTTTGGTGGGCTTCAATGGCCTTCTAAGCCAACTAAAGTAAAAAGTGAACGGAACCAGATAGGGCCCCCGTAATCCCCTAGTAGAGCTCGAGTTTTTTTTCAGAATTGACTGGAGTCTGCTGTTTCCTTTTCGTTTGTGAAAATGAACTCTAGACTGAGTTATTAAGGTTGATGGTATATAGTATGAATTTAAAGAATTTATTTAAGAGTTATTTTAGGCGTGTTATTCTACCTGTACTGTTCAATTCCCTTTTTCTTTCCTAACTTCATAATTTCTTATGCTTTTATTTTTCTTCATGTTTATAGAGAGGAAGGAAATTTCACACGCTCAATATGGCTGGCTCTGGTATTTACCTCCTGCTGCAAAAAAAAAAGAAAAGGTAGCCGGGTATTTGCCGTCGCTACGATTCTCAGCAACAGGCGTGTACGGGTGTACCCAGCTTCCTTAACCACGTGTCTCTTTTCGTCTGCAGTTGCGACCCGAATAAAATCTGTAGCTGGTCGGCATGATTCCTCCGTGTCCGTGGCGCCCAAGTTTCCTCCCCAGGCTTGACTATCCACGGAGCTTGCACAGTCAACATCACAAAAGCAATTTGTCTTTTTTATAACAAAGCAAAAAGCAACTATTCTGAAACCACAAATATGGTATACCACAACCCATCGGACAACGATCAATACCAGCCACCAGAATGAATCCTTCAAGGGCTAGTCATATTTATCCGGATGTAGAAACGCAAAAATATTTCCTACATACCTAATTCTGTTTTTTTCCCCCTTCAGATTGATCTTTCCTACAGTAAGTAGAGGTCTTTGTTATGAGTCGGTAGACGTTTCGTATGAACGTGAAGTGGTGCAAAGTTTTAGAAAGATAGAAGAGACGAAACTAAACTAAGCTTGTAACTTTCGGAAAAAGTTTGTATAATTTGCATCAAGCAGCTTGCTTCTAGTAGTGCAAGATAATATACATCCCGTAATTTGTCGATGACTGGTATAATTTTAGAATAAACTAGTACTAGTAGTAGAAGAAATCAGTACTTGAACGTAATTTATTTCCTTCTGGGCTTCATTTTCCTTGTCTCTAGAAAGGCATACACGATACACGTATGCTGCTTGCGCTTACTTCGCTCAGGTTATTTGCCGATTCGCAGCAATACGGCGTTTTTTTGAGGAAAAAAAAAGAACGGCGCTAGTACCAGAGGTCCAGAGCCTAGTACACACACGTGGTGACGTGACAGCCGCAAACGTGACCGACTCGCCCGGAGTCCCGGACCAGACCAACCCGAGCGCCCCCCTCATCTCGAACCGACCGAGACCGCAACGCAACCGCCTGCCTCCTTCCTCCTCCCCCCATCGCCGCTCACCGGTTCGCCGTCCTCCCCAAGGCTCTTCCCGTCAAATACCCCTCCTCCTCACCGTTCCCTCTTCCCACCACCACCACTCCCCTCCGCCGCCGCCGCCTCATTCTTTACCCCACCCCATCCTACCCTACCGTACCCTACCCCCGCCCCAAGATCAGGAGCACCAGCACGACGGCGCGGGCCACCACCGCCGCCCCGCTCCGCATCAGGAGCACCAGCACGACGGCGCGGGCCACCACCGCCGCCCCGCTCCGCATCAGGAGCACCAGCACGACGGCGCGGGCCACCACCGCCGCCCAGCCCCGCATCAGGAGCAGAACAACAACGCGGGCCACCATCGCCGCGGCCCGCCGCCGGATAGGCCGGCTCCCGCCCCTCCCCGTGCGCGCGCGCCTGCGCCTGCCCCTCCGGCGGCGGCGGCGATTGCGCGCGATGGGTCCGTGCCGCAGCTGGTGCAGGAGATCCAGGACAAGCTGGCGCGGGGCGCGGTGGAGTGCATGATCTGCTACGACATGGTGCGGCGGTCCGCGCCCATCTGGTCCTGCGACAGCTGCTTCTCCATCTTCCACCTCCCCTGCATCCGCAAGTGGGTGCGCTCCCCGGCCTCCGCCGCCGACGCCTCCCCGGCGGCCGACCCCGCCTCCCCGTCCTGGCGCTGCCCGGGGTGCCAGTCCGTCTATACCACCCCCTCCCGCGACCTCCTCTACACCTGCTTCTGCGGGCGCCGGCGGGAGCCCCCTAACGACCACTTCCTCACGCCCCACTCCTGCGGCGAGCCCTGCTCCAAGCCCCTCGAGAGGGCGGAGCCGCCGGGCGCCAAGGGGGAGGATGCTGATGCCACCAGGTGCCCGCACGTCTGCGTCCTGCAGTGCCACCCGGGGCCTTGCCCACCCTGCAAGGCATTTGCGCCAGACAGGCCCTGTCCCTGCGGGAAACAGATCATTGTTAGGCGGTGCGCGGATCGCAGCACGCCGGTGACCTGTGGCCGTCCGTGCGAGCGGATGCTGCCCTGCAGAAGGCACCGTTGCGAGAAGGTCTGCCACACCGGGCCTTGTGGGGATTGCTCTGTTCCTATCTCTGCACGGTGCTTCTGCGGGAAGAAGAATGAGGCCTTGCTGTGTGGAGATATGGTGATCAAGGGGAAGCTGTCTGAGGAGGACGGGGTGTTCTCTTGCAGTGAACTGTGTGGCCATACACTTGCGTGTGGGAATCATGTCTGCAAGGATATGTGTCACCCAGGGCCTTGTGGTGAGTGCGAGCTCATGCCAGGAAAGGTCACTACATGCCATTGCGGCAAGACAAGGCTGCAGGAGAGTAGGGCAAGCTGCTTGGACCCAATCCCAACCTGTGATAAGATCTGCGATAAGAAATTGCCATGTGGGGTGCATAGCTGCAAGGTCAATTGCCACGAGGGAGAGTGCCCGCCTTGTTTGGTCCGTGTTGAGCAGAAGTGCCGCTGTGGCTCATCAGGTCGGATGGTGGAGTGTTATCAGGTCAAGAAGGAAGAATTCCGCTGCAACAAGCCTTGTGGCCGCAAGAAAAACTGCGGGAGGCATCGGTGCAGCGAGTGCTGTTGCCCACTCTCAAGGAAGTTCTCTCAGCTTGAAGGTGGCGAGTGGGATCCCCATCTCTGCCAGATATCATGTGGCAAGAAGCTCCGTTGTGGGCAGCACACATGCCAGCTACTCTGCCACAGCGGTCATTGCCCGCCCTGTTTGGAGACTATATTCACTGATCTCACCTGTGCCTGTGGCAGAACTTCTATCCCGCCGCCTCTTCCATGTGGCACACCAACTCCATCATGCCCACATCAGTGTTCAGTCCCCCAGCCCTGTGGCCATCCAGCCTCACATTCATGCCATTTTGGGGACTGTCCGCCTTGCGTCGTGCCAGTAATGAGAGAATGCATTGGGGGACATGTGATGCTGAGGAACATCCCTTGTGGATCAAAAGATATCCGGTGCAACCAACCATGTGGGAAGAATCGCCAATGTGGAATCCATGCCTGCAACAGGACTTGTCATCCTGCACCTTGTGATCAGCCACCTGCAAATGGGGATGCAAGCTCAAGCTCTGGTGGCAAAGCTTCTTGTGGACAGGTATGTGGTGCCGCTAGGAGAGAATGTAAGCATACATGCACTGCCCCATGCCACCCATCATCACAATGCCCAGATTTGAGATGTGAATTCCCGGTGACTATTACATGTTCTTGCGGCCGCATCACTGCAACTGTTCCCTGCGGCGCTGGGGGGACTTCCAGTAGTGATAATATGTTTGAAGTCTCCATCATACAGAAGTTGCCAATGCCTCTCCAGCCTGTGGAATCAAATGGAAGGAGGGTACCGCTTGGGCAGAGAAAGCTTTGTTGTGATGATGAGTGTGCAAAGATGGAGAAGAAGAGGGTCCTTGCTGAAGCATTTGACATCACCCCGCCCAACTTGGACGC
The DNA here is from genome assembly GCA_900205405.1 of Echinochloa crus-galli. NCBI lineage: Eukaryota > Viridiplantae > Streptophyta > Magnoliopsida > Poales > Poaceae > Echinochloa > Echinochloa crus-galli. The sequence continues at coordinate 1,019,459 of OAMR01000175.1, read as the reverse complement.
ATTGCATTTTGGTGAGAACTCAAGTGCAACGGATTTAGTTTCTGACCTGTTCCGGCGTGATCCAAAGTGGGTGGTGGCCATTGAAGAGAGGTGCAAGTTCCTTGTACTTGGCAAGGTGAGGGGGAGTTCTTCAAGCAATCTCAAACTTCATGTCTTTTGTCCCATGTTAAAGGACAAGAGAGATGCTATCAGGCTCATTGCAGATCGGTGGAAGCTTTCTGTTCAGGCAGCTGGTTGGGAGCCCAAGCGTTTTATTACCATCCATGTCACACCCAAATCGAAACCGCCTGCTCGCATTCTGGGCTCCAAGGCAGGTGCCCCTGTGACAGCTGGTCCTTCTGCAGGTTAGAGATGTGTATAAGAGACAGATCCAAGGCTGGTTGTTGCAATGCTGGACCTGCCGCGGGATGCTGATGTCAACGCTCTGGTCCTAAGGTTTGGTGGGGAATGTGAACTAGTCTGGCTGAATGACAAGAATGCCGTAGCTGTCTTCAATGATCCAGCTAGAGCAGCAACTGCTCTGAGGCGGCTGGATTATGGGTCTGCTTACCAGGGCGCTGCAATGTTTATGCCAAGCAGTGCTCAGACATCTTCAGGTAACGTGTGGGTTGGAGGGCAAAAGGATGGAGGGCTTGCTGCTAGGAGCAATCCGTGGAAGAAGCCTGGCACTGCTGAGGCTGACATGCCCTCCGGAGACTGGACTGGTGTGGCTGGCCATGCTCCAGCGCCAGGATGGAGAAGTGCTAACACCACCGCTCAAGTCATGGGGAATCAGAACCGATGGAATGTTCTGGAATCTGATGCTGCCACAAGCTCTGGTCCTGGTGAGGATCGGAAGACTGCTCCTCGCAGCGATGCTGGATACAATGCAGTGCAGAATTCTGGAAACGCTGGGCCATCAGTGAACAAGCTGCAGCCAGACGTCGAGGTGGACGACTGGGAAGAAGCTTGCGAATAAAGAGGTGCTGGGAAGAAGATTACGAATGAAGAGGTGTCAGGAAGAAGCTTGGGTGTGAAGAGGCATTGGGAAGAAGCTTGCAAATGGAAGGATTGTGCGAGTGAGGAGGCATTTGGAAGGTTGACCCGGATGGTTTTTGTTCTTCTGGGATCTGGTTTCTGTTGAATCTGCTTGGCTAGTACTAGTACCTTTTATGTTCTGCCACATTTTAAGTAGTTGTCGACTGCTTGACACTTCAGTCGAAATCGCTGATTTTGTTACGCAGGTGTACCTCTGTAAGAAAGGCTGCTGCTTATTTTGCAGTCGTCCTGTTGAATTGAGAAGAAATGCTATGGCATAAGGTTTCTGTCATTCCTCTGTTTTCAGATCGTACTTGTGTTACTCGCTTATAAATTCTTTGTGCGCTCTGGTGTTGTGAGAAAATCAGTAATGCTTCGCTTGCTCGGCGTTTGTTTCAGAGTTTCCTGCCATGTTTAGGAGTTTCAGCTACGAAACTGAATGTTGCCTGGGAAACGAACCATCAATTATGTGGGATCGCAATATTCAGCCATTGAGGTCGATTGATCTCTCAAGGATGAGGCTGTCATTTCTATTAGGTCTGATGGTCTGTCGTTTGACATAAGTATTACGGGCTACCAAATTTTTTACCATATACGTATATATGTATTATGTGTATTTCTGCACCTCAAGTGTTCTGTGGCGTGAAGTTGTTTTCGATCGCGTCTTGGCATGGGAGTGGTGTTCTTCCGGGAAAGCTCTTTGGTCGTCGTATCAGATGGGTTGGTCGCTTGAGTCGCATTGCTTGGAGCGTGCCGGTGTGACGGTATACCAATACGAGGCGTTCCCTGTATTTACACGCTACGACCGCTACAGATTCCGCTCCTGTCTGTCAACTACAAACTTATCGCGCTTCGCACTCGGGAACGGCACAGGCCGCCATTTCCGTTCAGCCGCCCGCTTAATCAATTCAGCAACGACGTAAACAACGCAAATACCTCTGCGCGCGGGCCGGCCTCGGGACCTTTGCTTTGGAGCATCTGGGTCGGTGTAAAGCCCATCCCAGAGATTTCATGGCAAAACGGGCCGTTAATCCTACGCTCACATGGCAACCCATCCATTTGTGCAAGAGCCCAGGGAACAGTGGAGGCGGGGGATTGGCCGCTCAAGCAAAACCGCATCTGAACTCTGAAGAGCTCTCTCTCTATGTCGAATGTCGACCACTGTTACGGAGCGCGACGGGGCCAAGCTTCATAATTGTCTGATCTGATTGGCAACTATATAAATATAGATATGGTACACTGTAAACTGAACCGAGGAGGAAGTGGCACGGGTCCGTTTAATTGGTCGCGACTACCATTAATTCCAGTAGCGACCTTTGCCGTGCGCACTGACGAAACGAATTGGCACACGAACCCAAGAGGATGGCAACCCAAGATGATTCTGTTCCAGTAGCCGCGTCGCTGTGCGCGTAAGCCGGATCAAATACTGTAGACTTCAAACTAGGCGCTAGAGCAAAAAAGTATACTCCTACGAACGTAAAACTGTAGTAGGCTCATATATACAGCATATACTCCGTATCAATCATCATACCAGTCGTGTCAAAAAAAAAAGATGTGTAAAAAAAGAATCATCATGCCAGTGGAACAATATCATCTCTGAAGAAATTAATTACGTACTGTACTTACACTAGTGGCCATTGTCATGGAGACACAATTATGCAACTGGACTATTGGGGAACATAAATCAGAGACAAAAGCTCCTAGATTTACACGCCGAAACTTTAACCCCACTTCTGTCTCCCGATTCCGCTAACCACGCGAAGCACGACGAAAAGGAATCCTACTGTGACTGTCAATAAGCCGGACCACAGCAGTGGGCTAGTGGACTGGCACGCTACACCTTCTCCACCTCCCGGTACACGCCGGCCGGCGGCCGCCGCCTGCCGCTGCCCAAGCCGACGGTTGAGCAGGACACGGGCGCGCCGCCGCCGCCGCCGCTGCAGATCGCGACGGCGTGCCGCCCCAGCAGCCGCGTCCCGCGGCGGGCCTTCTTCTTGGGCCCAGCCGCAGCTGGAGCCGGCGCCGGCAGCGCCGGCGACGGGCTGACTTGCTTGGCGCTCGTCGCCTTCTTTGCCGCGCTGCCTGTGACACGTTGGTGCTGCCGGTGGATGTCGTGGCGGCTGCGGTGGTGATGGCTGGGGCGGCGCGGCCGCGGCCGCGGCGGGCTGCTCCTTGATCTTGGCGGCGTGGTCCATGCAGGACGGACGGAGAAGGCGAGACGGTGGAAACCGGGGAGCGGACGCGAGAAGGTGCCTCTGGGTTTGCGGGTGCGTGCGTACTGCCTCTCTCGACGTATAAAAGGAGGAAGAGCTACGGAGCATGCTGACAGGGTGGGCCCGCGTGATCTTTGCGTTGGCTTTTGATAGTGGCTAGTGGAGCAGTTCGTAAATCTGGCAGACTAGCTCGATGAGTCCGGCGACTAAAGCTGCGCATCAGCAGGCGAATTATTAACGAACTACCGCGATGCATTGGGGTGTATATGACGTGTGACGGAATTAACGGATCATATCGGCCGTCGTCTGATCGCTTCGTGTCAAGCACTCAAGCCGATAATGTTTGGCTGCTTAATTTATTTGGTGAATTTTCGCCATTTGCATCAAGTTCATTATTTGATGCATAAAAGCATTAATTTGGGCGACGGTAGTCTGATGAAATGGGGCAAATTTGGTGCTGCTTTCGGCTTGACTGAAACTCTAAAAGCATGAGCGTTTGCCTACAGGTACGATTCTCTGATCAGGAAGGGCATGAATGCGTGGCTGCTGTGGATTTAGTTCGTAAATCCGGCAGATCAGCTCGATCAGTCCGGGGACAAAAACTTGTTAGGCCAGTCTCAGTGCAGGATTTCATCACACGGTTACCAAGACCAGAATCTATAAAACCGTGCCAGATGAGTTTCATGGTGATGAAACTCCTCTCACATCCCATGAAACTCTTCACTCTCTCCTCTGCCACATCAGCACATTTAATGCCATGAAACTCTTATGAAACCCCACTGAGACTGGCCTTAACAAACTACCGCGGCGCCAAATCGCGCCCTTTGATCACGAACGCGTCATAAATGTGTAGCTGCTGTGTGGCCATTTATTTAGTCGTTTTCTTTGCAAATGCAAGCTACGTACTCCAAATCGATTAGGAATGTTCATAAGCATGCATAGCATATACTAGTATTTCACAGTACTTTCAATGGAGGTCAACTGTGATAGATGATGAAATATATATACTATTATTGCATATAGGTTGACTAGTCAAACCGTGCTAATTTAAACCCGGGGGCGCACGGCTGTACCATATGATGGTACGTATCGCGCGGTCACGTAACTGTGTTCCAAGCTTTGTGGGAGTAGTCCTCTACAAAATTTCAGTGAATAGTTTTTTATAACAAATATAATTAATAGATGCCATAGACTAATTTGAAAATAATCATGTGACGACGGCAATGACGTTAGCAGTGAGTAATACGAAGGAGATCATGATCTTTTCTTTTTTTTTTCTTTTCCTTCTGGAGCGGAGAATGTCTTGTCTTACAAGTTAAGGAGTACAACGACACTATACATATCGATTTAATTATTTACAGGCGCAGCCTCGATCCATATATTAGGGTAAAATTTGTCACCATGAGCAACAAATAAAGCGGACTATTGATTTAATAATTTGCTCTAAGCCAGTGGCATTAGTTACAGCCAGCGAAAACAACGCGCAGAGAAGCATCACTGGACGATACCGTGAAGAACAGAGCAAAGCAGACGCCCATAGAAATGAAACGGCGTCGCACGAGCCCGTTGTTTTCGCAGGTGAGAAACTGTGGGTGGATTTGTCAGGGCATCTGCAGGGTTAGGTTGGTTTGCATAACATGCACGAAGGTGATCTCAAAAAAAAAAACATGCACGAAGGTGCATATGGTCGTCAGAGCGTTGCATCCCGAGTCGACAAGTACGTGGCGGTCAAATCGAGAGATCCGGAGACGTGAAAATATGTGGTGTGCAAAACAAACAAGAAACAAATATATATTCAGAAGGAAATACGAACGATTTCGTTTGCAGAGACAACTGTGTGTTGTTTTATACATGCTCTTTTTTTTTCAAGGTGTATTTATGTATCCTAGTATTATGCAGCCTCAAAGGAACTTGTTTTAGACGCCCAATAGACTGTTGTCAGACATAATAATGTGTGCTCGCTCATGTATTGGGGTTTAGGTTCCAGCTGATGATACGAGGAAAATCGGCCGGAGGAAAGCTGGGTCAAATTTGTCAGACATATTTTTTTTTCAGTATTTGACTCAAGCCACTTTTACAACTATATGTATATAACTTACAAATTTTGGAGGAAATTGTAGTAAAATTAACTCTTGTAGTACGGCGAAGATCGTTGATGAACGTCCATTGCTTTATATTTTAAGTGACTTGTTGACTTTATCAACACCGGATATTCTTTTTCTTTGGCTTTTCCCTTCACCGCCTTCGTTCCCTGCTCTTCATCTTTCTCCCTTCAAGCTCTCTCTTCTTCTCCTTCAATGGAGTTGGCAGCTGGAGGTTGGGTTTGAGCCCCCAGGCCCTTCCTAGCTAGATCCGCTCCTGCGCATGTTCTCTCATTTCTCTTCGACATCGCAGCATCGTCAGGCTGTATGGGTATTGTTCGCACCCGAGATACAAGTTCCTGGTTTGTCAGTTTATAGACGGGAAATTTGGCGTCCGTCTTGAAAAATGACAAAGCAGCAACCCAGATTGACTGGCAAAGAAGGACGGCTATCCTGAGAGATGTAGCCCAAGCCATCTCTTACCTTCATCATGACTGTCACCCAGCCATAATCCATCGAGACATCACGAGCAGAAACATCTTGCTGGATGCTGATTACAGGGCATTTGTCTCGGATTTTGGTGTTGCAAGAATCCTGAAACCGGATTCGTCAAATTGGAGCGCACTAGCAGGGACTTACGGCTACATCGCACCTGGTAAGTATCTGCGGTAGTGTATAGCAGCATCTTAGATTGTCAAATGTCAACTATTAAGAAAACCATTTAACAGTATAATTTAGTTGTTGTGTACGCACTTGGTGCAGAGTTTTCCTACACATCCGTGGTGACGGAAAAATGCGATGTGTACAGCTTTGGTGTCGTGGCACTGGAGGTGTTGATGGGTAGGCATCCAGGAGACTTTCAAGAGTCCATTGCTCCTCTGACCAAACATGAGCAAAATCTAGAGGCAATCCTGGACCAACGCCTTGGAGTACCCGGAACTGATGATGAGTCAAGAGGAGTGATCTTTCAGTCGCTCTCGGTGGCATTTCAGTGCCTACAGGCTAACCCACAGGGCAGACCAACTATGCAGCAGGTTTACCGGGCACTTACCCTGATCCTGTACAACTTTTTTTTTGAAATAAATCCTGTACAACTTAGCTAAGTGGCCTGGGCACATCTAACGTGGTTACACTCGCTCTTCTGTAAACTGCCTCCAATTGCAAAATCACATTTATACAATAATAAGCATATTTTTTCAATCAAGAAATGTCTTACTATAAAAGACACAAATTATGATCTTTATCTGAGCGACTTGCCACATGCCATTAGACTACATGGCACAAAACCTGCTGCTACAAGTTAGATCGTACAGCAGGTATATAGTTCCCTATGCAAAATATATCCGACACATAAATATAGGTGACAAATGTTTTACATGCTTCGCTCTAGTAAGATATTTTTGCTGAAACACCAAGACAAGAAAAAATGAACCAGGCTTTCTGCAATGTACTTGTGCATCTGGTCGTGGAAGCTGAAGCTCTCCCTTGAGTTGAACGACAAAAGACTCGGCAAAAGATACATTAGGCAAATGATTTTGGAGGAGAGCATTGATGCATGACAATTTGGTTTTCTCCAATGTTTCACTGTCACTAAGACTCTACAGGTTTGTATGTAAATTGTATGTTCAGGATAGGATAGAAGGTAGTGTCATAGATAACCTTATATATATAAGATAGTTCGGCTATGCAATGGGGAATGCATGACAATAGAAGAATGCGTTTAACCTTCTCATATCATGCAACAAACGTTGGTGCTCGTAGTGCAGACTGTAGAATGAGAGTTCTTTTCTCCAGACCTACCTCCATTTTTAAATATTTATCGTATAGGACAAGTTATTTAGTTCATCATTCCTAAATTTCATATATTTAGAAACCAAAAAAGTATTAGATTTTTTTATGAAAAACTGAATTAGGTTAATTTGAGTGTGTATAAGGAACATGCGTGTATAAATTTTTCACAAGCTAGGTCTTTTTTCTTGCATAATATGCACCTCACAATTTGATGATCTGAACCCTGAAGTACATCGTCAAATCTTTCAAATGGGTGTCGCTGCTCTACGCCTCTACTATGTAAGTTTTGGCTTTATGATTTCATCTCGCCACACTGTTTAATATGAACCTGTTTAAGAACAGAGAGAGCACTCAAGACACACTTCAGGCTGTTGTTCATGTGCTTCAGTTTTAAGTGTTTGCGTTTTAAATTGTATTGGGTGTAGTGTATTGAGAGCAACCGTTTTTTCTCACAACAATTTTAGTATATTTAGATAGCTAATCACCTATGGGCAATGAGGCTGTGAGGGTTCACGGAAATTTGCCAAAACTGCCGGAAAAGCCAAAGAAGGTGCACTATATAATAGTGTTGCCAAAACTATTTTCGAGAAAAAATTGTTGCCAAAGCTAGTCCCAAATTAATATACTGCAGGAAAAACTAGTATATACTTAAAAAATTGTTGACAATTGAAAAAAATAAAACTAACAGTGTAGACCAACAGTGTAGGCCTCTTGTAAAATAATACTGTAGGAAAAGATGAAAAGTCTTATAGTATAGGGTGTTGTAAAAGTGCTCACCTTTGTATGTTAAATGCTGTGTATAGTCCGTATATGTTTTAGATATCATTTTGAACAAGATTTTAGTCAAACATTGAGAATATAAATCACGAATAATTTTTAAGTCGTTGAGTTTGAAAATGTGAAAACCATATGAATATATTTGTCTTAAAAATATTTTTACAATAGTATATATATATATTATTTTTTTAATAAATATTTTCGTAAAAATAATAAATCAAAGTTACGTTTTGAAGACCGTGTCGTTGACCAACTCTGACGTGAATGATAGAAGGAACCAGAGTCAAGCATCTTTAGGTTCTTATTAGAAGAGAACTTCAATCTCATGGCGAAACATTTCTTCCTCGTGGATGTCTTCGTTGATGAGCTGGCTATGGAGTCTCTTCACTGCCACGATCTGCCCGTCATTTAGCTGTGCCCTGTACACACTGCTGTATGCTCCTTCTCCAATGCAGTGTTTCTCATCGAAGTTTTCTGTTGCATTCATAATATCATCAAATGCCAGCTTACCATCAAAGCTCCATATGGAGAACACAGCCACCCTGCTTCTGTTTGCCGCATCGTCTCCCCGAGGAGATTTCTTGCGGCAAATCAAGATAGCAGCAATGCCTCCGGTTATGATTAAAGCAATACCGACGAAGACAGGGATACCAACTTCTAATGCCAGCTTCCAATGCTTCTTTTCGCCACCTCCTTGATGCACATAGAGTGAAGAACACGGTGGCAGCACTGCAAGCTGTCCACATAGTGCCTTGTTGTGCAGGAACCACTCTGCAGAGGCATTGTGGACCAACTGTGGAATTGGGCCTTCTAAGTCATTATATGAAACATCGAATATCGATAGGCTCCGCATACTCATGATCGAGGATGGGATTGGTCCACTAAAATGGTTGTGGGAGAAGTTGATGAATATCAACATATCAAGCTTGTCAAGCTCAGGTGGTATCTCCCCGCTAAGATTATTGTTGCTAAGATCAAGCATGCTTTGCAGATAACCTAAATTGCTCAAGTTAATAGGTATGCTTCCACTCAGGTTGTTGGTCCTCATATTTACCATCTGCAACTTGGAACAGTTCCCTATCTCTTCCGGTATTGCTCCGTTCAACTGATTGCTTGATACGTCAAGTATCTCAAGACTCCTAAGATGGCCAATCTGCTTGGGTATTTTCCCTGATAGTTTATTCTGGCTTAAATCTATGGAGTATATGTTTGACAGTTTGCCGATCTCTGGAGGGATGTTTTCAGACAGCCCATTAGAATGTAGATCAAGCAACCTGAGATTTGCTAGCTGCCCGAATTCCGAAGGTATTCTACCTTCTATCATGTTATCTGATATCAAGAGGCTCGACAGGTTTCTACATGAACCCCAGTTTGGAGAGAGTTTACCATATAGCCTGTTGTTGCTGATATTAGCATGATCTAAGTGCGGATAAACACCAAATGCTTGGGATATGTCCCCATCAATCTGGTTTGTCGAAAGGCCGAGCTCTCGCAAGGAATTGCAGTCCCTCAAACTCTTGGGTATGGGACCTTGGATGTTGTTGTAGCTCACAACAAAATACTGCAACCGTTTGGTTTGGCAGAGATCTGGAAGCCGGCCTGTGAAGTTGTTGTAGCCCAGTAGGATAGTGACCAGGTTGGTAAGCTGGGACAGTGACTGAGGCAGAGGTCCAGAGAGCGCGTTGTTGTACAGGTACAGGCGTGTTAGCCTTGTCAGGTTACCTATGGTCCATGGAATCCTATCGACCAATTGGTTGTTGCCAAGATAAAGAAACCGAAGTTCAGATAGTCCTCCAACCTGATCGACGATGTGGTGGCCTATCATGTTGTTAGATAGGGACATGATCTGTAGCTTGGACATGTTCCCAATTGAAGATGGAATCAGACCAGTGAGGAGATTTGACGAGAGATCAAGAACCGTGAGATTTTTCGGGTTACCAATCTCCCGCGGAACAGAGCCTATCAGCTGATTACCCCAAAGGCTAAGTGTGTTCAGTCTAGTAAGGTTCATGGCCACGCTAGCCGGAATCGTCCCAGTCAAGTGGTTCTCGGATAGGTCCAGCTCAAGCAAGCTTGAGAGCATCCCTAGCCCTCTGGGGATGTAGCCGATGAGTTGGTTTGTGTGCAGGTGGAGATGAGTGAGCTGGGTGAGGTTTGCCAAGGAGTTTGGGATAATACCAGTGAGGTTGTTGCTGCCGAGAGACAACTGCCGCAGGGTCTCGCTAAACATGGGAGGTATGCTTCCGGTGAGCTGATCGCCGGACAAATTCAGAGTGGTGAGCATGGAAAGTGAGATGATGCTGGGAGGGATCATGCCGGAGAGGCCACGATTATTGCTGAGGTCGAGGTTGTTGAGGTGGGGGAGAGAAGGGAGGGTCAAGGAGTCGAACCTTCCGATGATGCCGGTGCCCGGGAGGGAGATCCCGGTGATGGCTGTCTGATTTGCCAAGGACGTTGGGTTCTCCGGCGATCGGCGGCGGCCGACAAGGACGACGTCGCAGGTGATGCCGGTCCAGTTGCACGGGGAGGTGTGGCGGCTCCAGGTGCTCAGGGCGCTCGCGTTGCTCAAGGTTGATCGCCAGCGAAGGAGAGCTCTCGCTTGAGTCTCCAGTGAAAATTCACCTTGCCGTGGCGCTGCTTCGCCTAGCAGCCTGACGTGATCACAAGGAAGAAGAAGCAGCACCAGGACGAGCAGCAAGGGCGCTGGTATTTTGGTGGTGTGGAGAATTTCCATGAACAATAATGGGCGTTTTTACAGGTCAGCTTGGCTTGCACACACTTGCAGTTAATTTGCAGATGGGTGATTAGCCAGCTTCACATATGCGGAGTACAAAATGTAGCGAGCTCTGCAGCTAGAGTTGAGCTTCACTTGACATTCATCTGGTGGCCAGCTTAATTAGCTTGCTTGTGACCATATGTGCATCTTAAGTACGTGGAAGCTTTCACGCCCACAAGTTTGGGCACCGTCTAGCTCATGCATTGCTCTCACCACTGACTATTTAGGCCGCTCTCACATCCTGATGCTTGGTAGTCATAAGTTTTGCTGAGAGATTGGTACCTGGTAGGGCTGGATCAAAAGCTCGAAACTCGCGAGCAGGCTCGGCACGGCTCGATGCATTTTTTTTAACGAGCCGAACAGCTGTTTTTGCTCGTTTCGTTAAAGCTGCTCGCGAGCCAAACGAGCTACAAGGCCTAATAGAATAATAAGCAAATTATTAATTAATAAGAATATATATATATATACTATATGTGTAGTTCTATATGATGTTTTGGTTATATTATATTATTATAGTACGATAGAGTAGATTTTAGAGATATTATGACCATATAAATACTATAATTTTTTATATTATATATATTATTGTGATGATTTTAAATTAAACTTCAACTCACGAGCTTAACGAGCCAACTCGCGAGCTTAATGAGCTGAGCTGAGCCAGAATTTTCGCTCGTTTTCTTAACGAGCCAAGCCGAGCTGGCTCGTTTAGCTAACGAGCTCAAACGAGCCAAAACGAGCCGAGCTGGCTCAACATTAGCCCTGGTACCAGGAACACACTCAGTACGTAGCAGCCTGCTTAGCCATGGTCTAAGTCTCCGATCATTGATGTTCGTGTGAACTAGAATGGTATGGATCAATGTTGACTCTCCGAGACAGAAATAATTGCGTCCCACTACTGACCAAACATTATTTGAATTTAAAAAATGAAACTAGGCTTGATCCGAAATTTGATGTTAAAGCACTGACCAAATATTCCAATTCAATCCGAGCCAATATAATGTCGAAGTCAGGAATGATGGCAATGAGTGAAATTGTCTCACAAGTCACAAATAAAAACAGGCACGTTGTAGCAAGTGAAACCAAACCAAACTGTGGTGAGTAAAAAATTGGTAACCTCCGTTGTGCAAGGCAAATCTGTAGCATCTTCCGCTATAACTTTGTCGATTGAAAAATGGAAGAAAATCCGACGAGAGCTCTATCAAGCTGATGCCACCACCCTCAAACCAGCAGTACTCCTTCAAGTGAAACATGAATTTAGAATCTTTGCTATCAAAGCTATAAGAATGTAGAGGAATACAAAGACAAACTATGAGATTGTTATAGATAGAGATGATAGCGAGCGCAAACCCGCTGGGTTTTGCTATCCCAACTTATGTCCACAAATCTAAAACCCACCCACTAAAAAACCCATGACCCATCGATTAGAGTGGCGCAGCGGATTCCGGCCCGACCCGGCTATACCCACGAGCCGGCGCCCCATCGAGCCCAGGTCCATCGGAGACACAACCAACCAAGGCCTAGGCCTAACTCAACCCAAAAGACTAGTCTGATAGGTGAGGGCTGCCCCCGCCTTATATGTCATGCTCCACCCCCATCAATTTCCGATGTGAGACTAAACCTAACAATCTCCCCCGTCACACATCGGGACCAACTCTTCCATCACGCAACCCATGTGATCTCCTCGAAGACGTTATCCCAGGCCCCGAGTCCAACTCTCCAGTCACAAATTGCCATGTGACCCTCCGAAGACGTTCACGGGCTCCCCCGTCACCATGTGACCCCTGAGATTTTCCAGGTTTTCCGACCTTCGGCTTTGATACCACTTGTTAGAGCGGCGCAGCGGAATCCTGCCTAGCCCGCTATACCCATGAGCCGGCGCCCCAACAAGTTCAGGTCCACCGGAGCCACAACCAACCAAGGCCTAGGCCTAACTCAACCCAAAAGACTAGTCTGATAGGTGAGGGCTGCCCCCGCCTTATATGTCATGCTCCACCCCCATCAATTTCTGATGTTAGATACCACTTGTTAGATAAAACCGGCGCTAGCGTCGATATCCCGACGGATCGACTAGCACCATCGCAGCGGAAACAACAAGATCACAAACGCCATTGCGAAGATCAACACGAGAACGACACCGAGGCATGATATTTTTTAACGAGGTTCGGCCATGTGCCTACATCCTCGGGGCTTGACTACGGGCGCTCCTCCCCATAACAACAGCTACACCGGCATCGCGGGCACCACCGCGGCCACGCCGCCGCCCACACCAGCCGCCAAGTCGTCTCACGGTTACACGGTAGTGCCCACGTATTTATGGACCCTAGAGATACAGAGTACGACCAGAACTCTATCCCTAACCTACCAATTACAACTCAAGTCCACGTCGTAACCAAAACATACACATATTCGACATAACTCTAACACCATCATGGGTTCAATGTTTTCAATATTTTGCTCCAACCCATGCCCGTCGAGTTTTCAGGCACCCGTCGAGTCGCCTATGCCTGTTAATGAGAACACATGTTACAAAAATAATTAATCAATACTTGAGCACATAAAATATTTGTATTGGTTATATGCTGCAAGAGTATAGTAATAAATAGTGAAGGCAAATTATCATAAGTCATACACTTGATAGCATGTTAAGGTAAGAGATGAGTTGGGATTTGGTCATCTAAATTTATACGTTGGCCGAGAAGACGGGCTTATTTGATGGTATATGATCAGGTCTTAAAAACTCATGGTTTACGGGTTTGGGTTATATGTTGCTAGACCCACACTCGCAAACCCAATGGTTCCGACATTTTTTCCATCAACAGATCGTAGGTAGAAAAATTGACCTAAACCCGTACCCTAATAGAGTAAAAAACCCACTAGGTTTCGAGTACCCATTGCCATCTTCACACACACACACACACACACACACACACACACACAGTTGTGTGGAACTATACTTAAAGAAGAACGTGTCCACCTTCCTATTTAAAGCATCATACTTGAGCCATGAGTATAAAAAGAAAATTACAAGAAGTATATTGACCTAAAAATGCTTTAAAACAAGACAAATATGAAGATGAAGAGTTGATGAATCATCTAACTGATCCCACTAGTATAGCTTGAGTAAGCCTAAAGAATATGCTATTACTTCATCGGAAAAGAATGAAGGAAAAGAGAAAGATGCCAAAGAAGGCACCTTGGAAGAGAAAGAACTAATAGTGTAAGAACTTCAAGAGAACAAATAGTGGAAAATAAAGAAGATCACACGAGGGGAGAAAATATCAAATAGGATCAGCTATATGTGTGGGATGAAAATAAAATATCGTTGGTCTATACTTTGTCAAAGACCAACGATCTAGAATATATCAAATAAGTTATATTAAGAACTTAATGATGAGCTCAACAAGAGGGGAATTTAGAAATTGGGGGAATCTTGCATAACAAAGGAACTGGGACAAGAACCTTAAAAAACTAAAGACATAAATGATGGTCCTACCACCAAAGAATAAAGAAAATCCAGAAGACATGTGAATTGATATTAAACATATTATATAATATTGTGGATGATATGCTTAAGAACCTAGACATTACAAATCTAGACAATGATGACGATCTTCTATCAAAAGAGATTAAAGACACACATGGTCTCTGCCAAAGTCTCCCAAATTATATCTATTTACTGTTAGCTAGTATAGTTGACGTAATTGTTTGGATATTGTGGTTTAATTTAAAGTTAGGTCATGTAGAGCTAACTAAAAATAAGTGTTTTGTAGATGGTTTTTGTTTAAATAAATCTTAGTTTGTACTAAAATATTTTTGTTCTATTTTGAAACTTAACTTTGTTATTAGCTACCTCCAAAATATGAATAAATGAAAACTACACAAGGAACACCACTTTTGCAATGCATATATGTGTTGGTAGAAGTCAAAATAACTATTGGAAGCATCTATACCAACCCAATTAACATGCGTTGCTATTGCTGGCATTGCAAGAGTCTTTTGGAACACAACAATATACGTTGGTAACTAGTGCAAAAATACGTTGCAAGCTGGCAACACATATTCTTATTCCCCAGCAACACTTGTATGTGTCGTAGACTTCATAGACAATATCCTTGCTACTATATGTAAATCTCACATAACTTACTTTACAATTATAAATTTACAACTTCTGCTGATATTTGCTACATTTATGAAGTTATGGTTCATTAAAGCAGCAAAAAGAATATTTTTCATTAATACTCTAAACTGTATATGGTACATACACTTTTGAAGTTCTAAGAACTGCAAACAAGTTCACAACTATTAACAACAAAAAGTTGTTCTCGATCTGCTAGCCTCTCCATCAATATCAGTAGTGCATATCCCATTTAAACAAATCTTTAAACTCCATGGTTGTTTACTTCATTGTCCTTGAGCTCTGCATGATTTTTCCATCTAATTATCTGTAAATGAGATGCCGGCCAGTGTAAGTAAGTGAACTGTCACAAGAATACAATCTTAGACCTCGCATGCTAGGTGAGCAGTCAGCTTTTGCATCAAGAATAATTGCCTCTAATACGAATATAACCTAAGAAAAATATCACACCTGAGTTACCTGAGTTAGAAACACTTCCAAGTCAAATCCTCTTAAAGCAGAATCACTCAAGCTGTAGTTCACATAGATAAAGAAATCCTGCAACAAATAATATTATGCATACCATCAAATTGAAGGATCTGTCAGTCCTACAATAATTCATAAGGATAAGTACCTGACAAGCAAGACATAGTAAAGTCTGAAGGTCCACATTCCCAAGCTTTTTTTCTTACACAAACTGAGAAAAAAGGAGTCTTCAAGGCAATCAGAAATTGTTATAGCTCATAGGATGTGTGACAGTCCATCTATATTACACTCATTTGAATTCCAACACAATTGGATTTTCCATTTTATGATTTTTCTATGATTTACTATGTTTTTTCAAAATTGCTTTAGGGGGGATAATTTGACCGGTTTTGGAAAGTTCATGGGTGATATAGACTGTTTCATAGGTTGGAGGGTTATGTAGTCCAACCCTCATAAGTGAGGGGGTGATCTAGACTTTTTCCAAAATTTAACTAGATCCAGAGCTATAGTCATTAGTAGAATGCGAGAATGATAGGCTGAAATATAAAGATGCACTGAGGAATAGGATAAAATGGGTTCTCGTACGTTGAAATAGAAATAAAAATAATAAGTGGTAAAATATAAAGTGAGACTAGTAGCATAAGACTGACTCCAATAGCATTGGTATCACGAAAGGCAAACCGAATATGCCTCTTGAATCGATACTGTGCATGTCGAAATTGTTTCCAACAGAGTAGCATAACGAGGAGGGATTTTGCATTTCAAGAGAGATACGAAGCAAAAATACATGCTCTCTCTCTCTCTCTCTCTCTCTCTCTCTCTCTCTCTCTCTCTCTCTCTCTCTCTCTCTCTCTCTCTCTCTCTCTCTCTCTCTCTCTCTCTCTCTCTCTCTCTCTCTCTCTCTCTCTCTCTCTCTCTCTCTCTCTCTCTCTCTCTCTCTCTCTCTCTCTCTCTCTCTCTCTCTCTCTCTCTCTCTCTCTCTCTCTCTCTCTCTCTCTCTCTCTCTCTCTCTCTCTCTCTCTCTCTCTCTCTCTCTCTCTCTCTCTCTCTCTCTCTCTCTCTCTCTCTCTCTCTCTCTCTCTCTCTCTCTCTCTCTCTCTCTCTCTCTCTCTCTCTCTCTCTCTCTCTCTCTCTCTCTCTCTCTCTCTCTCTCTCTCTCTCTCTCTCTCTCTCTCTCTCTCTCTCTCTCTCTCTCTCTCTCTCTCTCTCTCTCTCTCTCTCTCTCTCTCTCTCTCTCTCTCTCTCTCTCTCTCTCTCTCTCTCTCTCTCTCTCTCTCTCTCTCTCTCTCTCTCTCTCTCTCTCTCCCTCTTGTAAGGCAAATGGCGAGTGTGTTGAATGAGCAACGCATGGCAGCGGCGGGGTGATGCGGGTGGCCGACGCGTTTTGCCTCTCCAAAATGCACGACCTGTTGGAGTAGTCAATTTTTGCTGTCCATATCATTCACTGTGCACACGAGGCTGCCTCTCCAAAATGCATGTTTTTGTTGGAGTCAGCCTAAAGCTTTACACGTAAACCTGTCATTGATTTCAATGAAACCTAATAGAAAAAAGGATGAAATCACATTAAGATACTTGGTACCAATTGAAAGAAGTACCAATTTCCAGATGAAACTAATGGGCCACTTAAAGCTAAAATTTCGGAAGGAAGTCCATGAAGGAATATAATTAAAGTCCTAAAAGAAGAAGATAACAAGTGTATGTGAAAAATTGCTAAGATTATGTGCTTAAAATAATATAATATGAAAAAATGTTGTACAGGCGGCCTCTCCAATGTGAGGTTCTATGGCGGTCCTATAAATTTCTCTCTCCTATGGAACCGGGTCCTATACATTGTGAGGCTGACTCTATAAAGGACCAGGTCCTATACATGGAACCAGGTTCTATGGAGTAAATAATAAGTGAAAGGGAGAGAGAAAGAGAGAGATGAAAGAGATGTGGGACCCGTTTATAGATTCACCCCCGGTTCTATACATTGGTGGCGATACATCAGTAGACATCAAATCATTGTGGAGCCGATCTATAGAACCAGGGTGGTCCCATACATTCAATTTTCTAGAAGTAAAGGGAATCATGATTGTCCGTGTGCGTTTATCCTGAAATCTGATGAGGTTTTCGCATAATACCAGTTCACGCAGATGACTTAAAAAAAGTGTTTGGTCATGTGGAACAGTTTGATCAAACGAAATTATTTACAGTACTGTCCACTAAAGTAGACGGAATTATGCAACAGGAGAGATCTGAGACATAGGGAGATACAAAAGGCTCGTATGTTTATACACCGAATCTTCAACCGGAAAGCTCCTGTCTCTCGGCTCCATTGACCACGCGCGCACGAAGACTACTCCTAGATCAGGTGATTGTTACCCGACTGGTGACGATGCTACACCTAGGGATGAAAACGATTACGGAAATTCCCGATCGACCGAGCTTCGTTTCCGAGATTTTTCCGTTCCGATGAAACGGAAACGGTAAAGATCGGAAAACGATACAGAAACGATATTGGATTTATACCGCCGAATAGCTCTATCGACCGAATTAATCGGAAATTTTCTGTTGGAATTCCGAATTCGGCCCAG
This sequence comes from Echinochloa crus-galli, assembly GCA_900205405.1. Classification (NCBI taxonomy): domain Eukaryota; kingdom Viridiplantae; phylum Streptophyta; class Magnoliopsida; order Poales; family Poaceae; genus Echinochloa; species Echinochloa crus-galli. The sequence goes on along the minus strand of OAMR01000175.1, from coordinate 1,001,625 downwards.
TTAAATCATTGATGCCCAAAATACACAGCTATCCCTTCTAGTTCGCCAAAAATTTTCTTTAACGCAAATGAAAATAAATCGCCACTAAATCTGTAGTAATGTTGGTTGTTGAAATTGGCCTACAAAGTTTTCGATTTGAGGTTTTCGACGTTTTCATTTCCGATATACTGACTGTTCTGTTATCGCTATCGTTTCCGTTTTCGTTTCCGAGTAAAAAAATATGGTTAGGAAATGATAATGAAAATTTTCGATCGTTTCCGACCGATTTCATCCCTAGCTACACCACCTCCACTTCCCGGTAACCCCCGCCCGGCGGGCGCCTCCTACCGCCGACGCCCACTGTTGGAGTAAACCACGCCGTGGTGTTCATGGCCGTGGCGTGCTCTGTCGTGGTCGCTGGCGCACGAGTCTGTGCTTGTGTTTGCTTGCGTCCAGTGTTGAGTCATGGACGTTGGTGTGGCCACGTTCTGTTTAGCTTGTTAGGGTATGGTCGCGTGTGTGCGCGTGTGTTTGTTAGCTTGTTAGCTGAACGTGTGTGCGTGCGTACGTTCAAGTTGGTTAGCTTGTTAGGTTCGAGTTCAGGTTCCGGCAAGGTGGTTACAGCTGCAGGGATGGCAAGTTGTTGGCCGAGGAGTCGATAGCGGAAGGGCGCATGATCTGGCGTGCGAGTGGAGCGGAGGAGCGATTCTTGCGGAGGAGTTTGGGGCTCAGGAACGCAGGAGACCGAGTCCGCCGGGTGGTGCACTGCGTGTGTGCGTGCCGAGCTTACAGTAGTGGATGGCGTGGACGCTGCGACGCCGCTGGACCATAAAAGGTCGTGTAGTAATCCCTGTGTAACAAGTTGAGCCGTGTCGTTTTGATCAATAGAAAGCCAACATACAGACCGTTCGGCGGTCGGGACGTTCGTCGCCGGAATTTCTACTGTTCTTTTTCTTCCTCGGTCCGTCTCGGCATGTGAGAGCTAGAGCGAGCTAGGCGAGGGGAGCAGCGGGAACGCGTGTTCTTGGACGGTTCCAACACCCACGGGCGCGACGGCGCCGCCGCTGCATATCGCGACTGCGCGCCGCCCTCTGCCGCCGGTGGGAGCGCCGGCGACGGGGACGGTGCCGCTGCAGATCGCGACGGCATGACGCCCCAGCAGCCTCACCCCGCGGCGGCCCGGCCCCGACGGAGGAGCTGGCCGCGGCAGCGACGGCGAACGGCTGACTCGCTTGGCGCTCGTGGCCTTCTTTGTTCCGCTGCGTTGGTGGTGCGGGTGGTTGTCGTGGGCCTCGTGGCGGCGGTGGCGAACGCGCGCGTTCGTCGGCGCCACGGCGGTGTTACCGGCGGCGGCACTCTAGTGGCTGTGGTTGTGCTTGAGGACGAGCTGCTGGAGCTCCCGGCGGATGCACTCCACCTCGTACGCGTCGAGGAGCGTCGTCGGCTTCTCCTTCGCCGCGGCCGGTGGCGCTGCTTCGGCGTGCTGCTTTTTGATCTTGGCGGCGTGGTCCATGACGACGGAGAGGACGCGAGAAGGTGCGGGCTGGGCTCGTGGCCGTGGCCTAATGGGTGTGTGCTGCCCTCCACGTTTAAAAAGGAGCGACAGTAGGCAAGGGACACACTGACGGTATTTGTCATGAACTCCTAGTGGATTTACTAGTTGTCCGTAAATGGTGAATCTCTTGCAGACCAGCTCGATCAGTCCGGCGACAAAAACCACGCAGCAGGGCTAATTAACCAACTTACCACGACACGCATTAGAAGCAATGCCAGTAAAGAGGTGGGGATCACTCTCATTTTCTTTTCTTTTCTTTTTGGCCTATAAGATCATCGAGCAAGAAAATGTCATACAGAATTATTTCCACTCATGGCCTCGATCATTTGGGGTAGAATTTGTCACCGTACGCAGCAAACAAAGCACGCCACTCATTTAACAATTTGCGTCATTTAGTTACAGCGAAAACAACGCGCAGAGAGCCACGGGGAGCATCATGGCACGACGCCGTGAAGAACAGAGCAAGGAAGACGCCCACAGAAAGGAACGGCGTCGCGCGATCGAGCCCGTTGTTTCCACAGCTGAGAAACCGTGGGTGCATTGTCAGGGGATCTGCAGCCTGCAGGGTTGGTTGCATAACGTGCACGAAGGTGCATATCGTCAGGACGTGGGTGTTGCAATGTGGATCCGAGAAAATCTCGAGTCTCGTGAACCGGCTCGGTTAGTTCGTAAGTTCGAGCTAGTTTAGCTTGGCTCCATCTATTTAACGAATCAAGCCAAATCTTAACTTTGGCTCGTTTTCTTTAATGAGCCAAGTCGTGAACTGATCGTTAGCTACTTGATACGCTTATTAGGCTCGATAAATATAATAATAATATACTTACCTTATTAATACAGTGGTATTATTGTTATTTTACTAAAATAAACTTATCATTCAAATTTGTATGCCAAATTCAGTGCTAATTAAGTCTATTTTGATTCTTTAAACGTCTATAATATTCTAGTTTATTATTTTGTTGCTACTTATATCAACATAAAGTATATTTTAGACATTATTTATTTGCTTAAATTATCATGTATTAGTTAATTGCATATTTGATTTTAATATTAATATTAAGCAGAGTGCTTGGCTCATGAGCCAAACAAGCTGGTTCAAACTTTTCAAATGAACCAAGCCAAACTCTACTTTTAACTCGTTACCCTTAACGAGCTGAGCCAATCTAACTCGTTATGAAACGAGCCATAACAAGCTGAGCTGACTCGCCAGCCACCCCTATTGTAATGCCAAGTCGCAAAAGGTGGTCAAATTGAGATATCCTAAACATGGCATGAAAACTATATGTTCTCTATTCTAAGATTGGGATATGCTTTGATGTTGTTTTATGAACTTATTAGGTGTAAAACAGAGACAGGTGTCGCACATGACTCTCACTACCTTGGCCTGCATCGCCTTGTCTGCCGCGATTCTGGTGCGCTGTGGCTGGGATGGGGCGAGCCCATGGTCGGATCTGATGTTATTAGCAGCTTTCATTAACATAATTACCCTCATTAGAGGGAGCTGAACACCACCTCTCCCTTCTGTCATCCATATCAGGGATGGAAACATGAAAGTGGTTATCTGAATCTGAATTACGATATTCATATCCACTAAAACACAAATATCGATATACTCCATTCGTTTTTAACATGATAACTAAAGTGGATATATTCGAATTTGATTTTTGTGATCTGAATTCGTATTCATATAAGAAATAAATGTGGATATGAATGGAATATCTAACATTATCCGTATTCGTATAGAATAAAACATCTTTGAACCATTATTATTTTGATTTAGGTTCAAACTAATATATTATCTATGAATTTTTTCCAAATACTCTATTTTACATATTTGTTAATATAAAGTATTTTATATAATTTATTTAATAAATAATTTTACTAAAAATATTTTTAACAAATGATTTTGTCTACACATATTATACTTAATCGATCTCTACTTATAAGTCTTACAATGATATTATTTTCTAAAACTATCGATAAATCAAATTAATACTTGTTAATTGTTATCACATAAGACAATTAAATATCCAAATGTGCGTCTGAATTTGAGCTATCCATTTTGTATTCATATCCGAGAACATCCGAATATATATTCGTATTCGAAATAAACGTGGTAAAAGGTACTATCCACATCCGATCCGATTCCATCCTTATTCATGTGCATATCCATGGCAAAGCTGCCCACGCGTATTGGAATGTGTGGTGATACCCACACTTGTTGCATGAAACAGAAGAACCACACTTGTTGCATGAAAGAAAATATAATGCATCCTGCATTTCATTCCCAAGCATAATTTCACCTTGATTTGCAGATCCGGCAAGAGCTGGGCTGATATAAGAACGAGGGCAGCTAGATGTAACGTGTGAGTGCCCTGCTGCTACCAAAACAAGGAAAGAACTATACGAGTAGTGTTACTATGCACATGAAAATGACTGCATATGCGCTGCTGCGTCATAATATTTTCTATAGTTTGCATGAATTTCAGCAGCTCATCAAGTGACAAGCCAGTAATATGAGATCTTGGAGTGAACCAAGTGGTGGTGAGGCCACCTGATCCACGAATTATTGCCATTCAACACCATATCTAAATCTGTTAGCTAGAATCCTTGCATAGATACTATAAAGGAGGCTTCACCTTTTAGCGACTATGTGGGTTTCTTTCGAACGACAACAAATTGCAATCCTTTTGTGGTTCTTACACAATCTTAGAACACTGTATGTGTGATATAGTGCTAAATTCATGATTTTTTGGCAAGATTGACTTTTCTATATATTTCTTGGTGGTTAAGTTTACAAGTGTCATTTCGTAATCTATTCCACTCCCTAACCTTTATGAAATCCAACACTACAGGGAAAGTCACATTAGTACCAGGTATAAATTGGTCTAAACCCTGGCCCCATCAGTACCGGTATCCTCAGTCCAATACTAAAGGGGTTAGGTATTAGTACCTTGTAACTCAACTGATACTAACACAAAGAAAAGCCCGAATAACTGTTTAAATTACGCGGAGGCCTAATTAAATGGCTGCACATCCTAGAGGTTGGGGTATTAGTATCCGATGGCTCCTTAATATAATGAAGCATGATTCTCCTGTTTTTTTTAAAAAAAATAGTATTGGATGGATCAACTGATACTAATAGCAAAAAAAATATATATATTTTAAGTTGTGGCGAGGACTACGCACGACTGCACACCCAGGTCACAAGTCACGTCATTTTTCGCACATGTGATGCATAGGATTCAAACCCAAAACCCTCTTCCCTGCCATGTAGCTTCCTTACCATATAAGTCATATAACATATCCGACTTAGGCAAAAGATGCATGGGGATATGACCCCCGGTATCATCAAGATGATCCTATCTGACTCCCGATTGGGATCGGCTCGGCCCATCAAGACAAAGGGTAGTAGTGTACGGGGGCAAGCCCACGTAAGACGCAAAGGTTCCCATAGACAAGGATATAGTTTGTTTGGATATTCAAAATAATAACTTTTACCTCAAGATGATATATTTCTTTATAACCAACTAGTGATATATCTGAATTGACTTGTAACCCTGCCTTCTCAACTATAAAGTTCAGTAGGGACCCTCTCAAACCCATATTTGATACGCTATATGCTGAGGATACAAACTCCAGCATAGAACGTAGAGTATTATACCAATCTAGTAGCTCAAACCTTGTTAACTCCATTTGTCTAACCCCAACACAGAACGTAGTGTATTATACCAATCTGGTAGCCCGAACCTGGTTAATTCCATTTGTCTTTGTGTTCAACCATCTAGTTCTATGTGAGGTGAATCCCTCCAAACAATCTACCGCCGTGGGGGATATTGTCAATGCGAGAGCATCTATCGCAGATTCGCACGGATCAACAAAGGTCCACTTTTAGAGATTCGGCCAAGGGAAGAACGCTCTGAGTATATGAAGCGGACACGAGACTTAGCGGGAGTGCAGGGCGTAGGAATATAGGTATGCGACGTAGTTTTAGACGGGTTTAGGCCACGGTTAGCTTAGCACCCTACGTCCTGTATGTATCCTTCTTTTTCTTTTTTCCTTTTGTTTTCCTCTTCCCCTCCTGCGGTTAGTCGTTCTTCTAGGCAGGCTGGTCGATGGGTTGTAGTGGGCTTCATGATTTGTGGCCCGCTGCTTTCTTCGTGTTGACCTTCTTTTTGGACCGGCCCATGGGGGGGGGGGGGGCTCATCTAGGACAAAGAGATACTCGTGTTGAACTATCGGCAATAAATATCGACAAGATAATTTTCTTTTGAATTCACTCCTGAAGGACCCTTTTAGAACTGGGTGGTAAAAAGGTCAATTTTAACGACGGTACTAATGCTTGAACTAGAACTAGCTTTAGTACCGGCACTAGAAATTACCTTTTAGTACCTGTTTTTATTACCACCCGGTTCTAAAAGGTCTCCAAAGACCATCCTTGTTAGACCTGGTACTAGTAATTCCCCTGTCATGACATATGGTGATGACCAATGCCCCTTTCTCTAGTAGTGCCACAAATAACAAAGGCCACAAAGTTCCCACGTCCCAACCAGGCTTTGTGGGATATGGGTACCACTTGGCCCACTATCCGAGGAGACTTCGCCGACCCGGGCCCACGCCTGACAAGGTTGTGGGCCGACCCTTAGGCGGCCCATGAGGGATCCTCGACTTGACGGATAAGCTTGATGAAGATGCGGCCGATGACTTGGCCGGGTATCCCGGAGATATTATTGTAACCGACTCAAATAAGAGTTCTTGTTGTAATCTAGTAGGTTTAGATAGAAACCGACTTGTAAACCCTAATCCGTCATCCTATATAAGGCGGCCTAGGGCAACCCCATGAGGGCGACTCATCCTGTAGCCCATACGCTCGTGCTTGCTTCTTGAAGCACGACCGAATACCAGCAATTCAAACACCACCACCGACACATGACGTAGGATATTATACCTCCGGGTAGCCTTCGCCGACCCGGGCCCACGCCTGACAAGGTTGTGGGCCGACCCTTAGGCGGCCCATGAGGGATCCTCGACTTGACGGATAAGCTTGATGAAGATGCGGCCGATGACTTGGCCGGGTATCCCGGAGATATTATTGTAACCGACTCAAATAAGAGTTCTTGTTGTAATCTAGTAGGTTTAGATAGAAACCGACTTGTAAACCCTAATCCGTCATCCTATATAAGGCGGCCTAGGGCAACCCCATGAGGGCGACTCATCCTGTAGCCCATACGCTCGTGCTTGCTTCTTGAAGCACGACCGAATACCAGCAATTCAAACACCACCACCGACACATGACGTAGGATATTATACCTCCGGGTAGCCTGAACCTGTCTAAACCAGTGCCTCATGTGTACTATCAAGCTACTCGCTGACGATCTCTCGCTTACAAATCAACCACTCGGGTACCCCAGGTGGATTGCCAGTCCTCAGGTCCGACAGGCTTGACCATGTATTATTTTGTATGACTAAACAAATGCCACAAAGTTCCCACGTCCCTCTTTAGAATACAGTAATTCTAGGAAGGGCAAACTTAGTGTTGGTTTATATTTCACAGGCAATACAAACCCAGCAGCAATCTCATTTCATTCCCCCCAAGAAGGGGAGAAATCCCTCTTTATACAGGGCAGTACAATTTACTTACTTACAAATATATGACCTTCATATCGGCACACCTTTTCACCTTTGTTACATCTCTAAGCTAAGCTTTCTACAAAGGGTAATATAGTAACTTCTTTACATGAAGTATACAACTTGTTTTTTTTTTGCCTCATATCACACTATCCACGCCGCATTAGTATTGTTAGCTTCTCCACACCTTCGACGGAAGGTTTCCCTAACCTTCTGACTAAACTTTCCTCGTGATACAAAGAGTCCTGTGAAGAAACCGGCTCGAAGGTGACCCTCATGCCTGTGCTCATGAAGCCGTCCGTGACTTTCGACCTCCGCCTCTGCTTATTGAAGTTTGGCAATATAATCTAGCGAACTCGAAGATTACCATGTCACATATTAAGTCTTCTCATCATTCTAGTAACCTTCGATCCTTTTCTTACTTGTTGCAGTTGTCGCACCATTGCTTCTTTTGACCAACCAGATGTCTGGAGGTAACCTTGGCTCAAAACTCCCCAACACTTTAACCAACAGTAGGCGTTTTTAAGCAGCGAAGGAGAACCCAACGTTAATTCCTTGAAAGCCCGGCGGGCAACTAATCTGTAGCAGTCGTAGGACCATGACAACGTCCCTCTGGTTTGTCCACTCCCTCCCTCCCCTCCCAACGTATAGCACAAACAATGAAACAACCCAGTTCCCAGTTACAGATTTGCAACATGAATAACCTCGGATCAGACAAGCCGGTAAAGGCTATTCACAATCCGTTATATCATTCCCGCCACTTTCTCCAAATAAGCTGTCATGTCGTCTAATACAAGTATGATAAAACTCTCCCAAAGTATATAAGGGCAAGTACAACCGTGTAGACAGCTTGCTGTCTTTTTAGCCAAACAGACAGCTTTTTATACAATAGTATAGACAGTTTGCTGTCTGCAGGGTGTTTAATCCATCCTTTGACACACAAAACAAGACGATCTAGTGCATATTTGATCTTTGTAGTCATTTTGAGGCTACATTTCACATGAGACAATGCACTATATATTCAAATATTCCGCATTACTCGTAAAATAAACATGTATATAATAATTATATATATATATAATGGTCTTAGGAATACATGATGTGATATAATAATAAAGTCACCATTTCATTGGACACATGGCTCTAACCTTCTCTTGGACCATAACGCCGCCATATGTGCTCAACTAAATCATTCTTGAGTTGTCGATGTGTAGAAGCAGCCCGGATAGCTGAGTTTCGGTTAAGCACCTCGACAAAGCATGGATTAGGGTTGTCATTTGTTTGCACTTCCGGTGGTAGCACAATGGTAGCACTTGGATTTACATTCAAATCCAATGGAATTTTAACCAAATCCTTTTCATCCTCCACTATCATATTATGGAGGATAACGCAAGCTTCCATTATATTAACCACATCCTTCCTTTTCCACAGTCGTGCTGGACGGTTGACAATATCAAAACGGGATTGCAAGACGCCAAAAGCGCACTCAACATCCTTCCTTGCCCCTTCTTGTCGTTGCGCATATAATTTATGTTTCTCCGTTTGAGGTTGTCTTACTGTCTTCACAAAGGCAGCCCACTCAGGATATATTCCGTCGGCAAGATAATACGTCGTGTCATACTGCGTTCCATTTACAGTATAATTCACACGGGGGGTTTCTCCAAGAGAGTGCAATGATACTCACCATCCTGACATCTTCATCTTGAGACCAAAAAATTCGCTTCTCAGTCCTATGTGGCTCATCACAACTGTCAACTTCAACATATGCATTGTCCCTTTCTAAAATTGGAGTCGAGAATTCTTCTGCCTGAGAATGTTCTCCAACAAAATTGAATTGTTCAGAGAAGTTAGGCTCAATATAATTTGTGAAGCCTCCAGGAGGTGTTGCATTGTTTCCCCTGCAATCAGGATGTGCAATTAACATTAAATCATTGTCAACTCAGCAGATTTTTAACAAAGTTAGGATATACTTGTAGTTCATGGTAGTCTGAAATTGAATCAAAGTGCTCCAGCATAAAGGATATTGTGAAATTTACATCACATATCTGAATTGAGAGTGAGTACCATGTTCTGCAAAATACATCTATTTATGTAGACCAAGTGCATACCCAAGTGCAAATTGCATCTATTTATCATATATATGATATCTGAATTTTACCAAGTGCATATCACAGCCTATTGGTACAACATGTTAAATGGATAACACAAACAATTCAGATCACATCTTGAACTGGAGCACACAGTACTGGCTTTGATTAGGCACACAAAAATTGCATTTTCCATGAAAAAATTGGCTGATACTGATCACAAGCAATCTGACTATGTCCACAACCAATCTAATTACTGGGTCAGCTCTGCTATTGCAAACAAATGCCTGACAAACCTGACTATGTCCACTACAACGAACTACTGCATCATCAAAAAAGCAAAATTGAGAGTGAGTACCATGTGGCCGGATCTGAAGAATGATAATCCCATTGTCCGGCGTTGCTGAAGAAGGCGCCACCGTTCCCGTTGAAGAAGCAGCTGCCGTCGGTGATGGACCTTCGTGGTGGACTTGCCGCCCAGCCTGAACTGCTCTGCTCCGACCCAATCGGCACCCGAGCTGCATCCTGGGCCTTCCGCATCAGCGCCGCCGCACCCTTCCCCATCGGCGCCGCCGCACCCTTCCGCAACGTCGCCGCCGCTGCAGCTGCCTTGCGCTTCCGAGCCGCATCCAACTTCAGCAGATCTTGCGTCGCCGTCGCCGCCGCCGCCTCCTTCCGTGGCTGCCGCGACATGGTGGACATCTGACCTAGGGTTGGATGGGGAGCAAGAGCGCGTACTTAAGGAGAGCGGGACGGAAGCTTCGCGGGAAAAGAAAGGCGGGAACCTGGCGCCGCCGAAGAAATCCCCCGCGCCCGCACCTGATCCGGCGCCGCCGTCGTCTCCCGCAGCGCGTCGTACAGCGGGCTTCGTCGTCGTCGCCTCGCCTTGGTCCACGCGCGCGAGCCGTAGATGAGCGAGACGCCGGCTCGGGAGTTACTGCGCGCCGTCGGGGGGGTTTTCGCAAAAAAACTTGCATGTCGACGGCTCGCAGCGACCGTTGTACGTGCCCTAAGTCTAGTTTCTTAGAGTACAAAGCAGAATAATTGTTGAATGGTGTTGCGTCTGCGATAATGGATCCAAGCAGTATATACTATACATAACAATTTCATCCCAATGCTATCGCACGGTTTCCACTGATTCGATTTTGTGTTCGGTCTGTATTTCCATGATGATACGATCATATTGTCTTGTCTCCTCTCAGCCAAGTCAGAAAAAAAATCATATATGATACTTAATTTAATGTGTGTGATATAATATATCCTAAAATCTACTGCGAGAGGGGTCTCCTTTTAAGCCTATCACGAGAGCCCCCTCCAATCTCCGTTCCTTCCACATCGGACACGTCCCGCACACTCGACCTTTCCCATTCGGTGTGGCCCCACACGTCAGCTATAGAACGCGATCGGTTTCTGGAAGGGAGGGCACGCGGCGCCGGAATTGAATCGTATTGAATTTTTGTAGTCGCGCCTGTCACTTCATTTCTCCATCTCACCTCCCCACTTCCTCTCGCGTCCGCTCTCTCCTCTCCTCGAAATCTTCCGGGGGCGATTCGATTCGCGGCGGCTGATGGCGGCGGCGCGCACCGGGTGTAGCTAAGTCTGGCGAGCGGAAGCGGGGGCGAGGACTAAGGCGCACCAAGTTCTCCGGTGAGCGGAGGCGGGCGCGAGGACGGAGGTGGGAGGAGGGCGGAGGCGGACCACGGCTATCGGCGAGCAGAGGCTGGCTCGCGAGGACGGAGGAGCTCCAGGGTCACCGGCTCACCGGCGAGCTGAGGTGGCTCGAAGAGGCCCGGCACCAGCAGGCGTCGTGCAGGCTGGATCTAGTCTTCGTTCAAGTGGATTTCTTCTAGGTGAGTCTGTGTTTTTTGTCTGTTCATTCTGTATGCTCAGTGTATAGATCGAGGCTAGGGGCGACTGGAGGTCATAGATCGAGGTAGGTACATTTGGTGTTGTTTGGTGAGTAGCCTAGGGTTTGCCGATTGCTGTAATTTATCTCGTCAGATCAGGGGCCAAGCAAGGATAGGTGCTGCCATGATGTAGCATGGCTCTAGGTCCAACATCATCAGAGTAAAATTCATGCTCCTCCTTAGATTCGAGTAGTTAGGTATTCGTGGCCCAGAATACATGCCGCAGAATACAAGTAACTAGCCGCATGAGTTCCATGCTGCACCCCTGATTTGCATTGTCACGTTATAATACCCAAAATGTATTTGTGTTTCTGCTGATTTTCTTGGTGAGATTTTATTTTTTGTTGGTAAATGATTATCGACTGATGCAATCACGTTGAAATTCGAACATATGGCAGGGACAGGTAGTACACACACAATTTAGACTATCATCTCAAGCCTCAACTGGGTTTACTGTAACACTGCACATGTAGAATTGCAAATTTGAACTGTCATTCAACCAATGGAAGGCAACTATTTTAACTTTTGATAATGTTGAAAATGCATTGCACATGTAGTTATTTTCTGGAGAAGAATCCATTCACTTTGGACTGCATTCACCCAATCATCTCTTTGGTGGCCTGATCACAATTTCTGAGGTGGGAAAATCATAGTCAGATTTAATAGCTGAAAGGTTCACACAATGACGCAGTCACACATCATACCTTTCCTGGTGATGTTTTTGCATAGTGGAGATCAGAGAAATCTTAAACAACATCAAATTGGTGAAATTACATGTAATCATTACTCCTAATTCCATGACCTGCACTTGCCTATGATGAAATCATACTTGAGCTTTCAGTTCTGAGTTTGTGCACACTTAGCACAGTGCCAACACCGCTTGAACAGGATCCAAACTACTCTTCTTTTGCATTGATACTCCAGGGGAGTGCAGAGTTGAGGCTGAAATATTTTTTGTCGTTCATCAAACAGCTTGCATAACTTATGATTTTTACATTCTTTCCGACCTTCTGCAGGTGTAGCTAAGGCAACATTAGTGCACATTTGGGGAAGGAGGTGTCTCTTTGTCTAGTGTATGCCCATATTAATCAGGTATGTTCTAAACATATACCTCCCAGCTATTAGCATAGCTATTAACTTATGTATATTTTAATGTGTGTTCAGTTTTTGATGTTAAGTATCTCTTTATCTGAACTATAAAGTAACTAGTCAGCATCTAGGTGTGTTTTAGAAGTAACTTGCTAGTGTTTTATATGATTTAGAAAGCAACTTTTTGTAGTTGTTTATATTTTTAAAAAATTGTGTTGACATGTACATCAGATACAGTTACCAAAACAACAAAAACTAATACACTACAGGACAGATCAAGCAGTATGTAAAAGTAGGCACCTAGAAACAGAACAGATCACTAGGCATATAATTTCAATGATGAGATGATACCTTAGAATATCTGAATGCTTGACCAGCAAGACAATAGGAGTCTCACAGATAAACAGCAGTAAAACAATGTAGTAGAAGATTGAAGTCCTCCGGTTGCTGCTTGCAAATAAATAGAAAAAAATGTCAGTTCAGATATATGGTTAATATGAATCCAAAAGAAGAAAAAAAAGAGAAAATGTAAAAAGGCCGCATTCATCCAGGGATCCACCAACCGGGACTTACAGGGTTCTGCAGGCTGAAATCATCATCAGGTTTGCAAAAAAGTGCAATTGCAAACCCTGACAACTTCAACCCACAAACCACAAGCCACTCGCTGGATTTCCGTTGGATCAAAGTATAGACTTCAACAGCAATGAAAAAATCAAGAATAAAAATATAAAAAACACAGGACAGCATAGATAAAAACTTAAAGGAGATGCAAACGATTGTACCTTCAAAAGATCACACACCTATTGTGGCAGATTAAATCTTGCATGTATAAAAAGTTACAGGACAAGCCATTTAACAAGTTACTATCATACCAAGCTATTAGTTTGTACATGTCAACACAATTTTTTAAAAATATAAACAACTACAAAAAGTTGCTTTCTAAATCATATAAAACACTAGCAAGTTACTTCTAAAACACACCTAGATGCTGACTAGTTACTTTATAGTTCAGATACAGTTACCAAAACAACAAAAACTAATACACTACAGGACAGATCAAGCAGTATGTAAAAGTAGGCACCTAGAAACAGAACAGATCACTAGGCATATAATTTCAATGATGAGATGATACCTTAGAATATCTGAATGCTTGACCAGCAAGACAATAGGAGTCTCACAGATAAACAGCAGTAAAACAATGTAGTAGAAGATTGAAGTCCTCCGGTTGCTGCTTGCAAATAAATAGAAAAAAATGTCAGTTCAGATATATGGTTAATATGAATCCAAAAGAAGAAAAAAAAGAGAAAATGTAAAAAGGCCGCATTCATCCAGGGATCCACCAAACCGGGACTTACAGGGTTCTGCAGGCTGAAATCATCATCAGGTTTGCAAAAAAGTGCAATTGCAAACCCTGACAACTTCAACCCACAAACCACAAGCCACTCGCTGGATTTCCGTTGGATCAAAGTATAGACTTCAACAGCAACTGAAAAAATCAAGAATAAAAATATAAAAAACACAGGACAGCATAGATAAAAACTTAAAGGAGATGCAAACGATTGTACCTTCAAAAGATCACACACCTATTGTGGCAGATTAAATCTTGCATGTATAAAAAGTTACAGGACAAGCCATTTAACAAGTTGCTATCATACCAAGCTATTAGTTTGTACATGTCAACACAATTTTTTAAAAATATAAACAACTACAAAAAGTTGCTTTCTAAATCATATAAAACACTAGCAAGTTACTTCTAAAACACACCTAGATGCTGACTAGTTACTTTATAGTTCAGATACAGTTACCAAAACAACAAAAACTAATACACTACAGGACAGATCAAGCAGTATGTAAAAGTAGGCACCTAGAAACAGAACAGATCACTAGGCATATAATTTCAATGATGAGATGATACCTTAGAATATCTGAATGCTTGACCAGCAAGACAATAGGAGTCTCACAGATAAACAGCAGTAAAACAATGTAGTAGAAGATTGAAGTCCTCCGGTTGCTGCTTGCAAATAAATAGAAAAAAATGTCAGTTCAGATATATGGTTAATATGAATCCAAAAGAAGAAAAAAAAGAGAAAATGTAAAAAGGCCGCATTCATCCAGGGATCCACCAAACCGGGACTTACAGGGTTCTGCAGGCTGAAATCATCATCAGGTTTGCAAAAAAGTGCAATTGCAAACCCTGACAACTTCAACCCACAAACCACAAGCCACTCGCTGGATTTCCGTTGGATCAAAGTATAGACTTCAACAGCAACTGAAAAAATCAAGAATAAAAATATAAAAAACACAGGACAGCATAGATAAAAACTTAAAGGAGATGCAAACGATTGTACCTTCAAAAGATCACACACCTATTGTGGCAGATTAAATCTTGCATGTATAAAAAGTTACAGGACAAGCCATTTAACAAGTTGCTATCATACCAAGCTATTAGTTTGTACATGTCAACACAATTTTTTAAAAATATAAACAACTACAAAAAGTTGCTTTCTAAATCATATAAAACACTAGCAAGTTACTTCTAAAACACACCTAGATGCTGACTAGTTACTTTATAGTTCAGATACAGTTACCAAAACAACAAAAACTAATACACTACAGGACAGATCAAGCAGTATGTAAAAGTAGGCACCTAGAAACAGAACAGATCACTAGGCATATAATTTCAATGATGAGATGATACCTTAGAATATCTGAATGCTTGACCAGCAAGACAATAGGAGTCTCACAGATAAACAGCAGTAAAACAATGTAGTAGAAGATTGAAGTCCTCCGGTTGCTGCTTGCAAATAAATAGAAAAAAATGTCAGTTCAGATATATGGTTAATATGAATCCAAAAGAAGAAAAAAAAGAGAAAATGTAAAAAGGCCGCATTCATCCAGGGATCCACCAAACCGGGACTTACAGGGTTCTGCAGGCTGAAATTGTTGAGTCATGGAGCTATAATTATGCTTAGGCTTTATTGCGGTTATTGAGTTATAGATGTAATGATGTCAGATGAGGACTTCTTTACAAGGATAAAGCACTTCTGCGTAGTCATGCAACTATAGTTATGGAATTTTATGATCAGCTATAGTTATGAATTTTGTGTTAATATTTTTATTGTGGTTGTCAGATCATGTTTCTGCCCAACACTGCATTCCTGTGATCCTGTCCAATAATCTATAAATTTTATTTGTATTCTCTAAATGCTCTCATGGTTGCTTGTATATTTTCCCTTCTCCAGCAATGTGCCACGTAAAGGGTGTCATAGGACTACTGGTAGTACTTGTATATCTGATGAAGTGCTCGTTTCTATGTAGATTTTTTCCTGATGACTTATAAACCTGAACTTTTGATTATCATAACACAAACTTATTTTTCTGTTCCTATTTTGGTAATTGTAGCTGGTAGTTGGTTTGATCAAGTGCTAGTTCAGTAATAGTATTATCTTGCAGTATGTTTGTGGTTGCTGGTTAATCAGTAATAGTGTTAGGACTTGTGTTTGGTTTCTGGTTAACCTGCTTGTTGTTTATCTTTGCACTGATGCTACTGCTGTAATGGTGATCTGTTAATTAATGGAAATAAAATGTGGTTCTCAAAATTTCTCTGAAATTTGTTATTCTTTTGTGATACTTATACGGTGATGTCTCATGCAGCACCTCCGAGGTATCCACACGTACGAGGATGGAAACGTCGCGCGCCGGACTGCTAGGTCCGCGAGCACGATGAGGAGAGGGCGTAGGCAGCGCGGCTGTTGCTTGAAAGTCGTGTCCTTTTCAGGAGGGGTTTGGTCTATATTTATTGGGAGAAAATTTCACACACCATCTTTCATTAGCAATATGGGATTAATAGATAGTGTACCTGTCGATGAATTATGTCGAGCACGTCTAACCGGGGATACCCCGAGGAGTAGATTTGCGAGGGTCTCGTCGAGTTCTAGGAACGATGGTGCACGAACAACACAATTTAGACAGGTTCGGGCCGCGAATAGCGTAATACCCTACGTCCTGTATGGTTGATTGTATTTCGTATATCTTTTGGAGGGAACCCTGCTCCGCCTTATATAGTCTGGGGAGCATACTTACAAGTCGGTTACAACATCCTAGTCGTATACAACCTGGAGTACTACAACAGAATACTTTGGGGAGTCTCCTACCAGCATACGACTAGTTTATCTAATCAACTACGCCGTCTTGTACCATAGCCGACTAGTTTAAAGTAGTCGGATCAAACATTCCTTATCGAGTAGTTTAATCCTTGGATGAGTGGTCCTAGGGATCCTGGTCCCACAATATCCATGCTCTAAAAACGAGAGGCACCCACGTATATCGCCCACTTGCGGTTGGATCTCGCGAAAGCAGCGTGGCCGCCGGATCCTGCAGATACTGACCGGCCGTCCGGCCCTGTACCTTTTACATGTTTCATATGTGCTGGCGGCCCGAGCCCTTGGGTCTTCAGATAGCCGTACGTGTACAGGAATTTGCCCTTCACGTCGCCAGAGGGGGCAAGGACATGGCGCGGCCGGTATTCACGTGGCCAGCGCGTGCGTCCGTAGCGCGCACGTAGCCCATCCGAACGAATCCTGCTCGAATGGGCGGCGAAGGAAAGGAACCAGTTCTGTTCTAGCTGGGGTTGCCGATTGGCCTGCATGCGATCGAATCAAATGCCCTCGCTCCAAGGCAAAATTTGCCCCAAGACACTGTTAAAACCTGGCATTTGCTGTGAACCACTAAAAAAACATGTTACTGCTGGAGGACACTAATAAACCATGTACATTTGCCACAAGACACTGGAAGCAATATTCAATCCGATTAAATTGGAGGGCAATCCAAAATGACAGATTTACCCCTGCTTCCTTATCTCTTCCTCCCGTCAGCCACCCAAGCCTCCAGAAACAAATTGCACGAGCCTCCCCTCGCGACCTGCAGGCAGCGGCGCCAGTTCCTCCGGGCGTCCGGCCTCCCCGGCGCCGCGCCCGGCAGGGACCACTCCTCGACGGCAGCTACATCCGACAGACCCACGCGAAGGCCCCTCCTCTCCTCTCCTCTCCCGTTGCGTTGGGGAGGCTCGTGCAGCGAACCCCCGCGGCCTCGACGGTAATCCCTGGCGGCCAACTCCGGTGGCCTCAACGGCGACCTCCAGTGGTCTCGGATGCACGATGGAGCCTCCACGATACGTCTTCTCTCACTGTTCCCTAGGGTTAGTACTAACTTCGGGCAAATTAGGCTCGGTTTTGTGCAATTAGGCTCACTATTGCGAAGTAAATCGAACCATGTGTAGATTTTCTGGTGATTTGTGCCATTGTGTGTGTAGGAATTGGATCCCAGTTCATCCTACAGGCTTGCTTTTAATTTAGGAGCTTATGTTAAAATTATTGATGATGGCAGTCGGGAGTGTTGTGAAGCTTGTAACATTGCTATGGTCTTAGACAGGGATTGCACAAATTGGAATGATTTGCTACTTGACATTGGCACAGACATGCTCTTCTCCTTAAATCGTGTCTTCTCCTTAAATCTGCAATTTCACATGCTCTTTTGTGCATTCAGTATGTCATATGTTCTTCTATTTTGCTGTGCTTATAGCCAAATGTGGCTGAAACCATGTTGAACGATGGTCGTGTAGGGTCTGTTTAAAGGGCAGGGGTATTCTTGTCCAGAATGATGTGTTTTGTACCTGTTTGAGATGGATACGTTATTATATGAGTTATAATGGCTTCCAGCAAATGTCCCTAGAATTGTAATGGTTCCTAGCAGCGACACAGAATTTTAGTGGCTCACAGCAAATGACAGGTCGACACGGCCTGCCACCGCACCAAGGCGTGCCTCGGGTGTGTCCCCTTGGGCGTTCACCTTGTCCGCCAGCTCCTCCACCAGCGCCTTCAGTCGATCAAGTTCAGCATCACGCGCTGCAAGGTTACAAGGGGATAACAGATTAATATCATTTGGAGGACGAGGTTGAAATTGAGCAGATTGCAGGACTCACCATCAATGACTTCGAGCAGCTGCTTGCGCTCGTGCTGCCATTCAAGGTCAGCAATCCCGGCTTGCTTGGAGATGACCTCCAACTCGCGGCGAGTGTCGTCACGCTCCGCTTTGAATCGGCGAGCTTCGCCGTCCGTGTAGCGGTAGTCGTCCGATTCGAGAGATCGATTGGACGAACTCGAAGAGCTGGATGCCGCAGGAGCAGTGGCTGGAGCCGCAACTGGCGCACCAGCGGCGACAATCCATTGGATTACCCTGAAAAAACAAAGAGATTCGTCAAGGAGAGGGCAAATCTCGAGAAGAACAGAGAGAAGCAAGCAGACAATCTTTACCTCCGGCGAGCACCACCGCGACTCCCTTCGGCCTCATCGGCGGCCGGGCGCCTCCTGTTGTTGTCGGCCATTGGAAGTTCCTCGGAGTTACTGTGGATGGGGAAAAGAATGACTTGGGCCGGCAAGAACTTGGAAGACGAAGAACTTGGTGAAAACTGTGGGCTACCTGGGTGTTTATTTATAGAACCCGCAGAGGAGATCGTGGTCGGAGATCGTGGCGCGCATCCCAAAATTTCGGAAGGTGGAAAGCCCCACGAACCGAGCAGTTGCCGTGTCGTTTGGGATTCATGCCGAATCGGGTTCGGTTCTACTGAATTGGATTCGGCTGTGTTGTGTTAGGTCGTTTTTCGGGTCTGACGCTGTTACGACTAAGCTTTGCCGAATGTGTTGTTCACAATAAAGCAAGGAAGAAAGCGAAGATTGGTGAGACTACAAAGTTGGTAAGACATTCGGCTAATTAAATATTCGGTACGACTACACACCCAAGTACTTGGAGATTACATCTTTAGCATCAGATATCATTCTATTAATGGTCTCCAAAAGATTTTGGCCTGCTTCTTGGGTTTTTATCAGAGCAGAGAGCTTCGTTTTGAGCTGTTTATCTTCAGTTAGAATTGCCGATGCTTCCTTTCGTATCTTCTCTGTCAGATCAGGGAGTTCGGCTAACTTCTTCTCGTCAGCTTCGATTTCGGTTGACAGAGTCCTCAATTCAGCTTCTAGTTCAGCTTTTCTGGTCTTCTTCAGATCAAGTGCTGGCTGCAGTCTAGCTGACAATTCTTTATTACTCTGAGCTTGAATATACAGATCTTTCAGGGATTGCTTAGTTATGGCTCTTCTTTGTTCTAAAGCTGGTTGTAAAGATTGACTTTTCAGAACCTGTCTGACTGCAGCAAATTGTTGATCCAATTGAGAGATTGGTTCCAAAGAAGCTTGAATATCAACAGGAAGGTTTTGTTCAATGGGCTCGAGCATATCTCTCAGAAGATCAGCATCCTTGACTTGATCCTGGATGTCTTTGTGCAGAAAGGAGAAGATTTCCTTTAGTTTTGCCTGGGTTTCTTCTGATAAAGCCTGATTAGAAGAAATTTCCTCTGCTTGTTCGGCAACAAGATCATCCAAAGGAAATGAGTAGCTGGGTGATGAAGTTATTTTCTCCTGGAAAGAGATATTGCCGAATTAATGATTATCCATTGAATAAAGAACTGGGAAGACTGGGTAATTATCTCTACCTCATTCCTGATCTCTTGGATGGAGAGAGAGGGCAGCTCAAGCTCAGGCAAAGATTCTTGTATGCCATGCTGAGGAGAGCTTGGAAGGTTCTTTGGTGGAGATGAGGCTTCTGGCTGAGGTACATCAGGTAGGGCTGAAGCTGGTTCTTGATGAAAAGAAGAGTTCTCCAAGATTGGGTCCATTGAGATTTGCTCTGAGACTGAAAAAGAATCAATGCCGATGGAGAGGAACTTTAAAGACAAAATAGTGAGAAATTTTACCAATCACTGAAGCATCGGCAGGTTCTGTGCTAATGGCCAATTGTTGTGATTTGGCCTGAAATCATAAAGGAGTAGAAGTGAGCAGAATGAAATTAGCATTTTACTCGAGGAAGGAGATATCTGACCTGAGCAATTCTTTTGCTGCTTGTTCTTTTCTTCTTTATAGCTGAAGGGGCAGTTAGAGAAGATGTTTTCCTCTTGGCAGAAGGTGGTGCAGCAAGAATTGGATCCAGACTGGCAGGCCTGGACATTATTTGAGCCAAAGAAGGAGAGAGATGCCCCAGAATAGATATTGGGCCAGCGATGTTATATACAATTGCTCTAGCCAGAGGGGCAGGGACTGTGTCCTGCAGAATAACAGAATCAAAAGTCGATGAAAGAGGGTGTTATTGGAAAAACAGATGGATTATAAGCATGTTTACCTCTGAATTCGGCTGATAATCAGGCATTAACTCAAGGCAAAGAGGGTGAACTGGTGCATTGAAGATATGATCATGGAATTCTTGCCACCAAAGGGTGAAGGAAGGATGAATAAGTGCTGTTGGCACAAAAGGTTCGATCTGGTAGATGGCTGCACAACACTTGTAATCAAAAATCCTTCTTGTTTCTGTGGAGTCTTTGATGATCTGCCTCGGCTTGAGGAATTCATGGAGAAATAATCTTGGGGGCACTTGGCCACACCCTAGTTGCCTGGCAACTATGTTCGGCTGGTAATACTCATATGAACTTTGAACCAGCCTTCCTCCACAAAATTCGGCTGGTAAGATGCAAGGCCGAATGAAAGTGTTAAAAATTGCTGAGGACTCTGTATCTATGCATCCAGTCTCGAAGCTGAATTCACAAGGGAAAGTGAGATTGTCATTGTCCATGTATGGGAACCAGAGGGGATTGGCAAAGCCTTTGAAGAAAAGTTCAAATAGTTCTCCAATGCTCTTGTTGATAGCACTAGTGGAGGCTGCTTCCCCATAGGTTTGACAGCCTTTGGTGCTCTGGACTTCTGCTTCCTGGTAATTGACCGAGGGGAAATGTCGGCTGTTGAGGTCAATGGAGACAATTTGGTGCATATACAATTGCAGCCCCATCTGGACAAACCACCAGGGACCATTGACGCAGGAAATTTTCTTGTTGGTGTGCATCTGATAGGTGGTCTGATGGAGCATATGATAGACACTTCCCAGAAGATATTTCCCGAGAGGAATAAGTATGCCTGCAGCCAGGTCTTCAGCCATCACAATGTGGTTTAGAGTTGGCTCATTGGCTTTGCCACAGAAAACAAATCTACACAGCCACATATTTAGAAAAGCTCTGTATTCGACATTGGTCAGGGGGCCATCATGCATGTGAATCTGGATATATCTCTTGTAGCCGACTCCTGTCTTCACCCCTGTCTGCTTGGATGAGCCTTTGTACCCAAGTACTTTGAGATTACATTTTTGGCATTCAGGATCATGTTGCTGATATTCTCTAATAACTGCTTGTCAGCTTCTTGGGTTTTGGCCAGAGCAGAAAGTTTGGCTTTGAGTTGCTTCTCTTCATTCAGAGCTGCTGAAGCCTCCTTGCGCAACTTTTCTGTCAGACCAGGAATTTCGGCTATCTTCTTTTTATCAGCTTCAATTTCAGCCGATAAGTTTTTCAATTCAACCTCTAATTCGGCTTTCCTGGTCTCTTTTGATTCAAGTGCAGACTGTAGGCCAGCTAACAGTTCCTTATTGCTCTGAGTTCTAGAGTGCAAATCTTTTACAGATTGCTTGGCCAAAGTTCTCCTTTGCTCCAAGGCTGGTTGAGCCGATTGATTCTTCAGAGCTTGTTTCACTGCGATAAAATGATCATCCAACCTGGAAATTGGATCTAAAGAAGTCTTGATATCGGCAGGAAGATCTTGATCAAATGATTCAAGCAAGTCTCTTAAAAGATCAGCATTGTTAACTTGATCTCGAGTGTCCTTATGCAGAAAGGAGAGGATTTCCTTCAGTTTTGCTTGGTTCTCCTCTGATAAGGCTTGACCGGAAGAAGTTTCTTCTCCTTGTTCGGCAACTAGATCATCCACAGCAAATGAATAGCTGGATGAAGAAGTGGTTTTCTCCTGAAAGAAGATTTTGCCGAATTATTGATGATCCATTGAACTGAAGATTGAGAGGAGTGGATAGTTGTATTTACCTCATTCCTGACCACTTGAATGGAGAGAGAAGGCATGTCCAGTTCAAGTGAAGGTTCTTGTGCATCCTGCTGAGAAGAGTTTAGTAGATTCCTTGGTGGAGATGAAGCTTCTGGATGAGGGAGATCTAAATTGACAGAGACATTGGAGGAAAAGAAAAATGGCCAGTACTGAATGTATTGCCCTTAGCACAAAATATATTACATCAGGAGTTCATGCAAGATCACAAAAGATAAGTTTTATTGCCGGAATTCCATAAATCCCTAGTACAAACTACTGGAAGAGCCTGTTCAAAACAGACTGGGGATGAATGGAATCGGCAATGGCAGCACCATGGCCATCAAGACGATCGATGGAGGCGTCAATGTCTTCGATGTCTTCTGGGTTGCTGTTGGCAAAACCAACCGGCATCCTGGAATAGTCAGTGCCGGTGTGCGTCGACATGGCGACGAGACCCGTAGCGACGCCCAGGCGAACGCCATGGGAGGCCACCTCGTCGACACGGCTTGCCACCGCACCAAGGCGTGCCTCGGGTGTGTCCCCTTGGGCGTTCACCTTGTCCGCCAGTTCCTCCACCAGAGCCTTCAGTCGGTCAAGCTCGGTATCGCGTGCTGAAAGGTTACAAGGGGATAACAGATTAATGTCATTTGGAGGACGAGGTTGGAATTGAGCAGATTGCAGGACTCACCATCGATGACTTCGAGCAGCTGCTTGCGCTCGTGTTGCCATTCGAGGTCCGCAATCCCGGCTTGCTTGGAGATGACCTCCAGTTCGCGACGAGAGTCGTCGCGCTCCGCCTTGAATCGGCGGGCATCGCCGTCCGAATAGCGAAGGTCGTCCGATGAGGAAGTCCGATTGGACGAACTTGAAGAGCTGGACGCTAGGATTTCGGCAGCTAGGGCCTATCAAGAATGGAAGGGGATGAGAAGAAATGCTGAGGAGAGCTTGGAAGATCTTTTGGTGAGGAAGAGGCTTCTGGCTGAGGAACATCAGGTGAAGCTGAAGCTGGTTCTTGATGAGAAGAAGAGCTTTCCAAGATTGGGTCCAATGAGATTTGCTCTGAGACTGAAAAAGAATCAATGCCGATGAAGAGGAACTTTAAAGACAAAATAGTGAGAAATTTTACCAATCACTGAAGCATCGGCAGGTTCTGTGCTAATGGCCAATTGTTGTGATTTGGCCTGAAATCATAAAGGAATAGAAGTGAGAAGTGAGCAGAATAGAATTAACATTTTGCTCGAGGAAGGAGATATCTGACCTGAGCAGTTCTTTTGCTGCTTATTCTTTTCTTCTTTATAGCCGAAGGGGCAGTTAGAGAAGATGTTTTCCTCTTGGCAGAAGAAGGTGCAGCAAGAATTGGATCCAAACTGGCAGGCCTGGACATCAATTGAGCCAAAGTAGGAGAGTGGAGCCCCAAAGCAGATATCGGGCCTGCAGCTTTGTACAAGATTGCTCTGACCAGAGGGGCAGGAACTATGTCCTGCAGGATAGCAAAAATAAAAGTCGATGAAAGAGGATGTTATTAGAAAAAACAGATGGATTGTAGGCACATTTACCTCTGAATTCGGCTGATAGTCAGGCATTAACTCAAGACAAAAAGGGTGAAACGTTGTCGGTACCATCACCGTCGCTATCTTTCTTTTTATTCTTTGGAGTTCTTTTCTCAGGCAGCTCCCGCTTGTCAAACTCCTTCTTGATATGGATGCATTGAGCCATCGTATGTTTGCCGTGCGGGTGATATGGGCATGGTATGTTCATGACTTTATCCAGGTCTGGAGTGGATTTCTTTCGCGTGGAGCGCTCTACTGCCGCGACTGTGTTGTCTGGCTTGCGCTTATTGCGGTTGAAATCACGCCTGTTGTTGTTGTTGTTGCGGCGGTCGGGACTGCGCTTGTCTTGGTTGTTGCCACCATTGGAGTTGTTGTTGTCCTTGCGCCTGTCAAAGCGTTCGCGTTCACGATCGTCTTGGTCTGCCCAATCAGCTGCCATGCGTCTGAGTTCTGCAATGGTTTCTGGACGGCGTCTTCCAAACTCTCGATGAAGCTCACGTGCCCACAGACCATCATGAAAGGGAGTCGATGATCTCCCTGTCTGACACGTCTATGATTGTGGCCCTCTTTTCAAAGAATCTCTTGATGTATTTACGCAAAGTTTCGCCTTTTTCTTGCTTGCAAGCTGATAGCTCGAAGCGGGTTCCGGGCCGGGCCCAGGTTCCCTGAAAATTGGCGGTAAACTTGCGTGTGAGTTGTTCCCAGGTGTCAATGGAGCCGGGGCGGAGGCCTTCAAGCCATGTTAGTGGCGCTGTATCCATCATGATTGGAAAATATATGACTTTGACGTCATTGCTGCCACCTGCCATCGTGATTGCTGTCGAGTAGACGCGCAACCATTGCTCCGGATCTTGTTTCCCAGTGAACTTCTCAATCCCAGTAGTCTTGAATTTCTGGGGTAGCTGGATTTTCTTGATGCGACTTGAAAAAGCAGGGAATCCATCATATTTGTCAGATGGAGATGGAGTTTGTCGTCTTCGACTTGTGCCATCCCTGCGATCGTCATCTCTATTGCCCGAGTGGTGGCTAGGAGAACCACTCGGTTCAGGGTCCCGGCGTCCCCTGTTGCCTCCATGATTGCAATCACAGCCTCGGGGGGGACGATCACCATCATCACCATCATCTGAAGGGTCATTATCAGGGTTGTTGTCCCTACCGCGAGGCTGTGTATCGCGGTGTCGAGTGCGGGTAGTTTCGCGAGGCGGTTCTTGAGCCCGTGTGCGATTAGTATCGCGGGGTGGGTCTTGAGCCCGTGTGCGATTAACATCACGAGGTGGGTTGTCGTCAGGCTGCTCTTGATCGACCTGGATCGGGCCATATTGCTGCTCAAACTTGGTACGTCTGCGAATCTCTGCCGCAATCCGCTCAGCTCGTCGTGCATCAATTTGAGAGCGAGCATCTCGAGTTGCATTGATCGTGGCGCGAAGGTCTGTAGCAGGAGGGTTCTCAACCCTATTGCCACCAGCTGGATCGCGGAGGACGATCTGTCTTGAATTTGCGGGAGCGTCTTGACTTGGATATGGAGAGTGGACAAATTTAAGATGCAAATCGGAAGAAGAGTGCCGAATGTGCTTGAGGGATTGAAAGCTTACCTGGAGGGCAAGATCTTGGTTCGCCATTTGAAGATTGGAGCTTGAAGGATTCGACGAACTAGGGTTTGAATTTGGAAAGCGCACTCTGAGGATTTGGAAACGGAGAACGGATGTCAAGCAGATTCAGCCTGGAGATGTTGAGGATTCCTGGTCAATTCCGAAATAAAGGTATCCTTTATCCCGAAATTGAAGGGGCATGTGTTAACACCAAAAATTAGCACCAGGAAGAGACTGACATGTGGGCCGAATTTGGTGGAAGGATGCCATTCGGCTGAAGGGCTTTCTCTGAAGCATTCGGTAAAGACGCTCTGCGGTCGGGAACGCGTCGCCATTCGGCTAAGGAGTTTCTCTGAAGCATTCGGCAAAGGTACTCTGCGGTCGGGAATGCGTCATCATTCGGCAGAGGCATTATCCCGCAGGCGAAAAGCGGTAGGATTCGGGAAGGCATGATGACGTGGATCAATACAAGGAAAAGGCCGGTTCGAACAAGAAACGCAATATGGACGCGAAGATTCATCGTTTATTTTTGGAGGCAAGTATTGTAGTCGTGTCCGACTAGGAGTTGTATCAAGACCTGGGTATAAATACAAACCCATGGCAATTGTAAGAAGGAATCGAATCAACCAACAAAACAAACCGGCCACGCGCCACCTATCGAGTCCCTAGTCGAGTCGTCGAGTCCTTCGAGAGGAGCCATCGATCCGTCGACCTCCGTAAGTACCGGCAACCTTGTATCATGCTTAGTATCATGCGGTGGATTTAAGCTTTGATGCAAGTAGTCTTGTTACCATGCTTAGTATCATCCGGTGGATTTAAGTTGTGGTCTCAAGAAGGTTCCTCTGTTAGGTCATGAGCCATGCGGTGGGCTAAGATCTAGTATGGACCAAGTTATCGGCTCTGTTAGATTTCGGCAAGATCTAGCAGATTCATTAAGTTACCCCGTGTTGCTTCGTTTTTACCCTGTGCTTAATTCATGCAACACACCTTTGCCCAATCTAGACTGGTCGGGTTCGGTTCTAGACCGCAAAACGATGAAAGAACCGCGGCGTCCATATAGCCGAATCCGAAACAGTCTAGGTTGCCACGTGTCGCGGGTTCGAGCTTGTCGGTGTCGTGTAGATCTTGACAGAACCGGGTATCATGCGGTAGATGCAGGTTTTTGGGTCGTCTTAGAGCTAATCATCCGGTGGATTAGAATTCGATTCGATCTGATAGATTTACCTTTACCGATTAGGCTTGTTCCTTCGCCATGGACCCCGATTCGGCTAAATAGCCGTATTCGGCAGTGCTCTCACGAGTGAACGTGTGTTCGTGGGTTTGCATTGGACAATGAATGCTTTTAGCCTTTCACGATTAGATTGTATCATGCGGTGGATTGATCTAATCTGATTAGTGGTGTGGTCTCAAACAAGTCGTATCATGCGGTGGATTAACTCGTTCGTTGTCATGCCTGACGGGTGCTGCTTTCGGCCTATGCATTCTTTGTTTACTGCGAATTTATGATCATGTTTCACCCTTTTATTTATCTATCATGCTCTGTTTCTCGTTAATCGGCTATGAGTACGTGTTCATTCGGTTGAAAGCCGATCTTTCGTCATGCTTACGTCACGCATTCGGCAGTGCGCTCCTTGCGTGCCTTGCCGATTGCCGAATGAGGTTTTAACTGCCGACAGATAGCTTCCCTGTAGCTATATGTCTCTCAAGATTGGCTTCGATGCCGCAAACATGGAACTGTCTGGTCTCACCCGGCACGTTCCAGGTTTTAATCTAAACGTTTTTATCCCTTTGTTAGTTTTCAGGCAAACTGACTGGCACGCCTCCGGAATTCGAAAGCCAGGGCCACGTGTGAAGCCAGCTGATTCGGCTTGCTGTGTGCCGGTCGGGAACGCGTCGCCATTCGGCTAAGGAGTTTCTCTGAAGCATTCGGCAAAGGTACTCTGCGGTCGGGAATGCGTCATCATTTGGCAGAGGCATTATCCCGCAGGCGAAAAGCGGTAGGATTCGGAAAGGCATGATGACGTGGAAGAACATAAGGAAAAGGCCGGTTCGAACAAGGAAAGCAATGTGGACACGAAGATTCGTCATTTATTTTTAGAAACAAGTGTTGTAGTCGTGTCCGACTAGGAGTTGTATCAAGACCTGGGGGACATCACCATGTTGCACATACACGAGCTGGACTCGTCTCCAAGTTACAAGTCGTCGTCATGTTGGACATAATCTTTGGTTCGGTTTCAGCCGACATGTCTGCGCTTCAGCTGTAATTTCTCCTTCATACAACGTCCAAACAAGGCGTTGGATGCGTTGGAATTGTGACGAAGAGACGCTTCTTTTGGTTCTAGTCCTAGCTCCAGAAGATTCATGGATCATACTGTGTGACCAAGAAAAGGTGTTGCGTCACCTGTTTTGGGCCTTTTCAGGCTTTGTATCGTGTCGGGCCTCTCGGCCCATGTTGTGGATGCCCTCCTGGCATGCCCTCAACCCTAGCTCGACCCTAGACTATTAAATTCAGTAGCTGCCATCGTTTAGACTAGGGTTTTGCTTAGATTAATCTGTCATGAACAGTTTCATCGTCATCGGTTTGTTGAACCTCAACTATCGTGCTTCATCATTCATCTGCAGTGTCACTTCATATTGAGAGCTGTGTTCTTTTGAGTTCTTGCTTGTGCTCTTCATTTCACAGGCAGGGATTAGCCTTCTTGGCGAGGTCAACCGGGTTGTGACACGGTTCATAACCAGAGGAGTCGTGGTGCTAAGATTGCAGGGTTCGAGTTTGCTAACTTGAAGCCGGATTGGTGTGTTGCGTTCCGCCCAAAACGAGTTACCCTTCACCTGACAGAAGATCGGGCCACCCTAGTTCCCATCACTTCGTGACATCATGAAGAGGTGAGGTGGTGCCAAGTCTCACTGGTGTGAGTACT
>OAMR01000175.1:941062-962285 GCA_900205405.1 Echinochloa crus-galli | reverse complement strand
AAATCGACAATGAGAACAGCTACGCAGCTATATCTAATATCGGCCACAAGCTCACGGTCATACTGTCCGCCTTGTCCTGATGCTCCTGCCATGTATACTTGCCTGCTGGGGTCAGGTAACAGCAGGGTCGGTGTACTGGAGAAATTGTCTCCTGTTGAGTCAGTTGAGGACGTGATCGAGGTCGTCCTGCCGTCTTGATAAGGCAAGTCTTACAGGATCACAACGCTTAGCCTCGACTCGTCATTCTGTTGGAAATCAGCAGGGACTGCTCCAGGCCAGTGGACAAGGAGCCCTCCTGGGGAGTTGGTGACGACAAGTCCTGATGGCAACCGAACGAGTGGTTGCTCGAGGCTGAAGTCGGTCCTGAAATACGCACTGCAGGTGAGGCGTGCTACGTTATCTGGAGAATCGATCAGCAAGATCGTGAAATCATCTTCATCATCATCCTCTGATGGCTCAGGGGCCGACTCAGAGTCCTTGCAAAGGCTTGCGATCTGGCTGGGCGTTGTTATTGCTTGGTTGCCTTGATTGGCGACGTACATCTGCTGCTTGCTTCAAGCTAAACCTTAGCCTACCGCGGGAGTTGGACTGGGGGGTCGCTCGATGGCGCAGCCAGCTCGAGTTTCCCGACTCCTTCCATAATTGGAAAAGACTTGCCCTGCTCCGCCTTTTATAGTCTGGGGAGCAGAGTTACAAGTCGGTTACAACATCCTAGTCGTATACAACCTGGAGTACTACAACAGAATACTTTGGGGAGTCTCCTACCAGCCTACGACTAGTTTATCTAATCAACTACGCCGTCTTGTACCATAGCCGACTAGTTTAAAGTAGTCGGATCAAACATTCCTTATCGAGTAGTTTAATCCTTGGATGAGTGGTCCTAGGGATCCTGGTCCCACAGTGTGTGCTGTAGCTATATGTATGTAGCTATATGGGTTTGCCACTATTTGCTGCGCTTGAGCACATATGCCCGCAACTGTTTTTGATCTATATTTTGCGAATGCCTCCACCAGTCTTATTGCTACCTGTTTAGGTCAAGTATGTTTATGTGTTGTGGGCATGTTGTATAGAACACAATTGTCAGCTTGAATTGATGGCGATTTCTTCTTTCATCCATTGTTCTTTTATGAGTAAATAACTGTTTAATCAAAATGAGGATATTTGTCACATTAATAACAATTGTATCCCTTTCACATTAATTAAAAGAATTATCTGTGTCCCTTTCACTATTTTGTGTACAACTAGGAGCAATTTCTATGCATTTAGCCTGTTCTTTTTTGGTTTGCTTGATGAGTATTCTAAGGTTTTATGGTGAATATGGTTGTTGAGTTGTGAAATCTTGGATGACTTCATGGACTACGAACATGTGCTGATTTTATATTACAGAAAGTAACTCTTCACCAATTTTATATGACATAGGAAGTAACTTAGGATTAATATATATGATATAGTTAGTAACTTTTCTTCTTCTTTTTGCATTTGAGAATGTGTAACTTTTTTCAGTTTTTGTTCCATTTTCTTCTTTACAATGGCTCCTATTTGTCTTAGAATTTAATAGATGCGGCTTCTCACTATGGTTTTCAATTTCTGTATAATTGTTGCACTATGTACTACATTGTTTGATCATTTGTTTTTACTTTATTTTTTTTGTTCATGCGGTATTCGTTTTAGTCATTCGCGCCTCTCACAATAGCTGTTTGATCTGCCTTTGCTTGAAGGTACCATGTTTTACATTTCCTTCGCTTTTCACTGTGTTGAATGTAGTCATGCTATTGCCCTGATAGTCCCTTCTGTTTAACTGTTATTGTTTGATTTATGCGATTAGTTGACCCTGAGGCCTTGTTATGATCAATACTTGTGTGACAATCTGAGAAATATAACTATACTAATTTTATCGAAGGAACACACAAAATCTGAGAAGTAGCACTTGTGCTATGTAGGTCAGTATTTTCTAAAACCAGTGACAAGTTAGCTCATCCCTTTCTAATATCAATCAGGAAGTAACTTGTCACTACTTATGTGTCTTTAGAAAGTAACTTACCAGTGTTTTACAAGAGATAGAAAGTAACTTGCCACTGATTTGAACTATAAAGAATAATTTTACTGTTGTTGTGCTAGTAGTTCATACTATATGACTATATAGCTCTTGTTTGTCTTAAAAATTAATATACGTGACTTGTTACTATGTTTTTGAATTTATGTAAGAGTCTCGCACTATGTACCTGCATTAATGGGTCATTATTTTACTTCATTTTTTCATAAAGTATCCATTTTGGTCATTTATGCGCCTCTCACAATAGTTGTTTGATCTGCTCTTGTTTGAAGGTTTCATGTTTCGCATTTGCTTCACATTTCATTGTGCTGAATGTAGTCATGCTACCGCCCCCAATGTCCCTTTTGTTGTAGATTTAGAGCATCTTAAATTGGTGTTGTTTGATCTATACAATCTGTTGTTCTATGGTCTTGTGTCTATGTAGTTAGTACTTGGTAGAGTCTCTCCAGTAGCTTTTGTACAGAACATTGTACTTCCTGTGTTTTTGAAGTAGTCCTATCAACCAAAGCTGCACCTTCTTGTTCAAATAATAACTGGCTTGTACTTTCTTCATTTTGTTGCTGCTCCAATTCACACTCTTTTGCTGCAACGTTGAGGTCAACGAACCCAATCGATGAACCTATACAGTAGACAATTTTTTTTTGTCACAACCCAAATCTGTGTATGGAGTAATTTTATTCATATAGGAGGTCAATATTTTTCAGAAAATGTAGTCGAACAGAATGTAACTTGGCCCAAATGAGACTGTATACAAGAAGTAATTATCCAAAAAAGACAGTCCGTATAATGTAACTTTGATCATTTTGTTACTTTCTTCTTAGCACTACAAATCAGATATTGTGTTCTCTATTCTGGAAAATGAATGTAACATTCAGATATGCTTTTCTATTTTTTTATTTGTGCAGACATCTGTCCTCACCATCTGTCTTATATTTTGTTTTTGCAGGCACTAGTAGGCCAACACTGCTACAAGGAAGTACAAATTCCTCTAAGTTTTCTGTTTCCGGTGAAGTTGCATGAATGTGAAGGGATACAAGGAAGTACAAATTTCTCTAAGTTTTCGGTTTCTGGTGAAGTTGCATGAATGTGAAGGGATACAAGTTTTTGGTGAAGTTGCATGTATGTGAAGGCTGGGCAGAAAACAAATTCAAAACAAATATGGTCACAGCACTATGATTCTTAATTTTATCTTGTCAAACTGTCTAGTTTAGAAAAGTAACATGCTCACAGCAATATGATCATGAAATGGATCTTTTGTATAGTTCCGGTATATTATCTGCAACATTGTCGTTGAAATTTGCAAGAAAAACAGATCAGGACTGGGAGAAGTAACAGTAGCTGCACCTTCTTACTCACCCATATGTTTTTTACTTCTCCTATTGGATCTTCTGTTGATTTTTTGTTGTATATACCAACTCATTCCTGGGCGCCATCGCTGCTGCGCTGCTCCTGGGGCAGTGGCGTTTGCAAGGCGGCGGCGCTGATCTGGGAACCGTGTGCAAGGATTTCCTTTTTGTTTCTTCTCTCTATTTTTTGGGCTTGGGCCTTCTTTTTTTCCGCGTGTTTTTGCCGCGTCTGTCTCCCGCGATCAGCTGGCCATAAAGTTTCCCGCGCCTCGTTCGGGGCGTCGGTTGGTGGACCCGGCGGGGGCGGGGCGGGGTGGCAGACCGTGGGTAGTAGCCATCTCAGCACGCGGGGTGGCGGTTGCCTGGAGCTTTCCTAAAATAGACTGTCTGGGTGGGGGTTGCCATATTTGGGGGGCTCTCCAGATAGGACTAACGGGAGAGGGCTCTCCCTATAGTCGCCTCCATAATATATTAGGAGTAGCCTAAGCGTGTCGGCTGAAAACGATGTCTTTGCTGCTAATCAAGCTCGCCATTGTCGTCGGCAGCAGCACAGAAAAGGTTGAGTGTTAGGATCGAGGAGGATGGCCCCGTTTAGAATCGACATCTTCGCCTGGCTCGCTGGTGCTAATTTGTGCTGAGAAAAAAAATACTGCTGGCGGGTTGGTTCTGATTTGTGTTGAGAAAAATACTGATGACTGGATGCTGATAAGCCAGGCGAACAGGCTGAAAGTTGGCTACTGGTCAGTTGCTTTAGTTTCTTCGGACCCTTTTTTAAGGCCAAACGCCCGCAAGGGGCTGGCCCCAGTCCTTTCAAGCCAAGCCAATTAGCCAAGCAGCCTTTTCTAATCAAATTCATGAGAAGTTTGGTTGGGCTCCAAACCCTCCATTGATGGAGTGATGGATCAGCTCAACTGTTTCATGTCCTTCAGATAGGTGCATACGGGTTCAATTCAGTCGTCGTACCTTAGCCTCAAGCAATTATAGACATTAACATGATGTTGGTAAGAATGTTAGTACAACTAGCAAATATGCCTGCGCGTGTGTTACCTTCATTATCCCGACGGCGCTGCTGTTTTGACAATGAGGAGTCCTGGATTCATACTTTTACAGTGCATGTTTGGTTCATGTATATTTTAACGATGAGTAGTCCTGGGTTCGGACTATTTCGTCAAATGTGGTTTGAAGAAAAAAAACCTAACAGGTGGGGTCGTATGAGAGGTAATGTTTCAATGACCGGTGAGTCCGTCGGCTGCCGGAAGTTTTGTATCTTTATAGTATGTGTAAGGATTAGAAAACGAACCATGCTGTTTTGAGTGGAAGAACGTAGGAAACATATCAAGATTTTGGAAAGTGAATGGCACAAAGAAAAAATCCACGGGGACGGTATTATATATAGAAACTTGGAGGGTTCATGTTAACAAAAGGTATCACATAAATGTTTTTGCGCGCCATATCATTCTAAAACGCAAAGGTAGAAAACAGAAAACTCATTATTAGAGTGACAATTACATGCATAGTAGTTCAAGAACTACAATATAAGGTCAATATCTTACTAGAGAAAATAATAACTTATCTTTCCTCTGCAATGTCAAATTTATTTTTTTGGAAAATTTAAGCTGATGCCAAGCGTTGAACAAAAATGATCTCAAATAATGACATGACATAATATTTATAGGAGTGAGCATCCAATGTATCTGTATATGAATAAGTTAATAATATTCGAAGTATAGACACTAATTTTGCTAAGTTATTTTATTAAATTGAACAGTGTACATATATGTTTTTTAGACAGCCTTGTACGTATATATTGTTGGATCGTAAATGCACCAAATTATCAAGTAAATTGAGTAGTTTACAAGGTTTTGGATCATAGTGTGCACCAAATTATCAAGTTATTATACTAATATATACACACATCTAATAAGTTGTTGCATGGTGGATATAATTTACTATTTATTTTTTTAGGATTGAAAGGGTTTTACAAACCGGGAGCAAATTAAAAATTCACTTCTATGGTAGTAGGAAACGGAACTTCGGGCTCCTCTATATAACTATTGATTCTTCGATCGGCTAGACTGTGAGGTTTACCTTTGATTTTCTGGGAAATTAGATAAAACTGGAGCTTGGCCGAAAAGTTGACATCTTTAGGAGAAGGTAATGGAGCCGACACACTGGCGTCGTGCCATGCGCATGCGATCCATGCATGGAGTCATGGGCCGTGGGCCTGCAGTGCTTTCTTGGACCATGGCAGTTCGCTAATGAGCCCGAGATTGGGGTCCCTTGATCATGCGGCAATATTCCTTCCCTTGTCATCATGGTGGGCTCGACGTTGATCTTGTTTTCCCGTTGCACGCAACGGCAATCAGACACATTGACACATTTTTCGTCGAGCTCAGGTGGGTCCTGCCTGAGTAATCTAAAAAAAAGGTGGTCCTGCCTGAGTCTAAGTTTTTTTTATTGTGCACTGATAACGTCTGTGGGTTGCAGCTGTGTGTATCAGCTGGAGCGGACAACTTATTTACTCTTGCAGTAAGGATGCAAGCGGTTTTGTCTGCTAGGCAATTAGCCAGTCTTCCTTCTTCGACAGGATAAACCTGAGAGAGCATGACAAGCAGGGTTTCAATAAAAATAATAGATGATTTAATCCATTTGAAAGTCTCCAGTATTTTGAAAATTTTCATTAACATATTGTCATCATGAACAGTTTTAAAAATATTATTAGACAAATAGTAATATATGTGAATGTGTCTCTTTGTATTTTTATAGATGATTTAATCCATTTGAAAGTCTCCACCATTGCAGATGTGTTTCGAAAATTTTCTTTGCAATATTGTCATCATGAACAGTTTTAAAATATATTAGACAAATAGTAATATACATGAATATGTCTCTTTGTATTTTTAAATTAAATTGAGTTGGCAATAAACTTGATGGAGGTGTGTATCACGTATAGTAAAATTTATAAAATGGTTGTGAACTTCTTGGTACTAGTGAAAATGGAATATATACAATAATGTGAGGTATAGGTGAAAATACAACAAATATGTAGATTGGATATTCACTATGCCTAAGATGTTTACAAATAATTTATAGTTTTATTAGACATGGGGATGGACATAATATATCGCTTCATAAAATTTAATTGCTAAACTCAAATTAACTAAAAATATAAAAAAACACAATTTAGTAATACATTGTACAAACATATTTCTTTAAGGACAAAATGCCATCAACAATGATTATATCAATATCATTAGGGTTTTGAAGAAAGTCATTGTTCGCGATCTTTGAACCTTATCCCAACTCTCACATTCCATTGAAGAAAACGGTAAGAGTCATGTTTAATGCACTATACATTTTATGTATATCAATAAATCCATAAATTTTTTTTGTGCCAACATGTTTTATAGGGAATATAAAAAACCGTGCATGGCAAAGGCCAGTCTCAGTGCACAGTTTCAGTACACGGCAACCTAGACCAAAAACTAGATAATTATGCCAAAAGAGTTTTATGGTGATGAACCTCCTTTCACAAACCTTGAAACTCTTCATTATCTCTCTTATGCCACATCAGCATATTTAATGTCATAAAACTCCTCATGAAAACCCCCACTGAGACTGCTCTAAGGAAATCATATAATAGTCCCTCATAAAAAGCACCAAAGCCGAAAAGCAAGGGTCGATTAAGATATTTCAAAGCAACTTGAAGGGAGAAACAAAGATGCACATGCATCAGCAGCAAGATGAGTTTAAATCATATTTTTTAGGTTCATCATATTGCAGCCCTCATCAAGATGTTCGAAATGTATACATAGTTCACCCAGTTTGAAGCCCACACTAAAAAGTTATGGTGTTCAGCAAAATTATTTAGTATTACTCATACAAATGGATTTTCTAAACAAATTTCTGAAAGAACTGAGTGCCGAAGGATTTTTAAAAAAAACTGCCTGAAATGACTAGATCCATATCAATGCCGATTTTTTTTAACAAAGCCATCTATGATATGATAAATTTCAAATGGATTTTTTCTCAGACCCACAAACCAAACCATAATCCTCTATATGAAAATGAGCCCTCCTCTTCACTTTATTATCTCCTAGAAGTCGTTCTCTTTCATTATCCTCACGGACTTACTTCCTCACAATGTACCCCTTTTCCACCTTAGATGATCTGCTTTGAGGACATATAGATCAGAGATGGCATGCATAGCATGGAGAAGGGCCTATATATATGTGGAGCTTGAAGAGCGCCAGACATCAAGAAATAGGACGCCAGAGCGGGGTGGTGAAAGATCTAGCTAGATGTTGATTGTGGCATCATTTATTCTCTATTTGTGGGCGTTCATGTGCTATGCTTTTCCATTGGATGCAAATTCCATATTCTATTTCTTGGGCTTTTATATTTCATTGGAAATGTATCTTTTATTTTGATGTTCTATATTTAGATGCAAAATCATGTATAACGATATAGGCCCTGTTTGGGAACGCTTCTCCCAGACACGCTTAGATTATTAGGTAAGCGAAGATTTTTTTTGCTTACGCTTTCGCTTCATGTAGTACAAATCTCTAAAGAGGATTATCACATAAGCGAAAATAAGCAGGGTGTTTGGTGGGATTCTCGCTTATTTTCGTGGAAAAGCCGATTGTAATTTTCCAAACAGGGCCATGGTTGTTGTGATTTTTATTTTGTAGGTGGTCATCATGATGATGTTGTTATTGGCCCTCCTTCATGTTGAAGGGAGTTGTCACTAAGCTCCATTGCCAAAGATGTGAAGCTATATCGTTAACGCAGAGGCACGGATATGCTTATGAACTAACTATATGCCATCACCACTATGCTGGAGTCATGTATCACCGCAGCCCTCGTGCTATGAGGGAGAAGGGAAATCCACCACCTCCATCGGCAAGAATCATGCCTAGAAGATTTGAATAAAAATTATGATGAACCATTTTTTTGGCTGCTTTTTGCAAATTGTTTTAGTTTATCCATCAGCTTTTTTTGATATATGGGTGTTTGTCTGTATTTTTAAAACAATATTTTATTCACTCAATGTAGACATTGACTTTGTATTAGCAACTCTCACAGACTCTTGAATACCCGTCATTATTTTCTTTTTTATCCGGGTGTTTTGATTCTTTTGAATGCAGCGGTAAGCAATGGCTGAACTACTTTGTATGTATGAAATAATATTGAAACGTGTGTAACTCTTGCGTCTCATTTTTACCATTAAGGTTTTGATCCGTTACTTCCATCTTACGAAGAATCTACCATCTGGGTATACCCTGGTGGATTGCCATGATCCTAAATCTTTGAGTCAAATTTCAAATGTTTTTTTTTGCATTATAATGAGCTTACAATTTTTCTAAGTTCATCCTAAGGGCTCGTTCAGTTTGGTGGGGATTGAAGACTATAATCCAAGAACCTTAGGCATCCTCCATAGCATATAGTTAACTAAACTGAATCAATCAAATGAAAGGCCTTTAGAAATACTTTAGTTAACTTTTTAGTTACTAGTATATCTTGATATAAAATAATAAGAAACTGAAACAATGACCTAGGTTACTTCTCAAAACTGAAAGTCAACAACAATGTGAAACTGATAATGAAAAAAAGGGGGAGAAGAAGAAGACTTCTTTAGCACATTCAAAAGTCTACAATGCAAAAATAGTCTTGGCAAGTTGGCATCAACCCCCGGTACTATCCTTGATCTAAAAAAACCAGAGCCGGTGCCCATAATATCCTTGATCTAAAAAACCGGTACAAAGAACTGTCTACTATTGTGCAATGTCAGTCGTTAAAAATTTGTAAGATCATTTCTACCAAACAGAGATAAAAACTACAAAAAAACTTGGTAGAAATGTAGATCTATGACTCCCTGCCTAGTGCCAATAGTAGTTCAGCCAAATCCGGTACATACTGTCCATGTCCTTGCATTGTTTCTAAGCTAACTGACGAACCTGACCAGTCATAAGATGCAAACGGCTAGACTGAGGACCTGGCTGCATGCGCGGACAAACTTGAGCAAAGACTACTTCACTTCATCCAGTGCTAAGATCACTGAACCCTGTGCAAGACAAACCAATAATTTATTAGCACAGAACTTCAACCCTTTTCTCTCTTACGGTCTTACCGTTTTGCAAAGCTTTCCACTCTCTTGGTGCTCTTCACGCGTAGCAGCAGCGAGTAGCAACTGGAGGCGAGAGGGAATGACAGGTTTGTCTTTCTGCTCACACTTCTTGTCGCTGGAGGCAACAACCAACCGTATCCAAATGCACTTCGAGATTCATTTCCGTACTCGACGCCGAATCATGTTTAAGTTTCAATTGAAATTTAGGTTATTGGCCTTAAATAAATTAAATGGATACTATGGCATTTCAGTATTTCACTAGGCAAGAACATAAAGAACCAAGGTTAAAGTTTGTTTTACTTATTTATTTTCTTACAATAATGAAGCGCAATGCTCCCGCGAGAGAAGAAATTAAAAGTTGTTTTACTTAGGCGTTGCCCATTAGCCTATCTTCATTTTTGAACAAGTACCGTTTATACCCTCCATGAAGAAATACGTGGGCATAAAGCTAGAAAATCAACATTTTGTTCCAGTTTTATTATTGGTTGTCATAATCCGCTGAGCTCGTGCTTCGACACTTACCAATCCAAGACCAAATTTTGAACAATGTACACCCAACAAGTTAGTAATAAACCTTGAATGAATGTCTATCGTTAACGACAAGAGACGTGCCTCACTCCAATGCTCATGCAAAATCCTGCAATGTAGCAAATAGGAGAACTCGTGGTACAGAATGACATATTTAATTTTTTATGTGTTATTAAAAATACTTAACTTTTTACTGTGGACAAGTTCGATTGTGATTGTGTTATACGCTATGATTCTGTATCTGTCCCCTAATCACCAGGGTAATCGCCCAAAAAAAATACAAAAGCAGTGTCATGGTAAAACCCGCAGAGGTCGAAAGGCACGCCAGCGCAACAGCCCAAGAGGGCCCAGCGGAATACCGATCGACGATTGAGCTTCCCTTCGAGGCAACGCAGGGCTCGCGCCCCACTTCCGCCTCGCTCGAGGGTCGTTCACCCCCTCGAACGAGCACTGTGTGGTTTCCGCCTCGCTCGAGGGTCGCTCACCTCTCGAACGAGCGTTGTGCGGTTTCCGCCTCGCTCGAGGGTATTCGCCCTCCTCGAACGAAGCCCCGCAGTGTCTCCGCCTCGCTCGAGGCCTCAACCACTTCACCCGACCGCCGCATTAAATGCCCGCTCCATCAACCGGACGCCAAAGTCAAAAGACAATCTCCTCCCACGCTGCGGCGCTGACACCAACAGGCCCACTGTGCCACCTGCTCCGACCACTGTGCGGACATGCGCGACACTGTGCGACCATGCGGAACCCTGTGCTGACTAGCAGGGGTCATTTCCACGCACTGTGTCACCTGCTCTCGTCATTCCCCAACGGCTACACCTCGAAGGAGAGCCGGGGCACCCTCGAACGGGTGTACGGGAGGCGACCTGACACGAAACCTGGTCAGGTGCACCTGTGCAGATGATGCAGGCCAGGTCTAATCCACCAACTCTCGGCCAATCCTCTGCAAGCGAGCAGGCCGCGCACTATGGCGAGTGCGCGACAGGAAACGCCACGCCGGCTCCTGTGCTGCCAACTCCCGTCCTTCCTCCGAGCCTGGACCCTCAAGAAGTATGGTCGCACCCTCGAATCGACAGGCGGACGACGAACAGGCGCAAGTCACGGCCAACGCCACCCCTCGAAGCCGCTCCAGGACAAGCACAGGGACGCCCACGACGACCGCGGAAGCCGGAGCTCGCCATAAATTCCCGCCAGGGCCAAGGACGACGGCACGCCCGGCGCCATGCTCCGCAAGACACGCTCCTGTAGGCCACACTGTACTCGTACTTGTAAGCCCCCTCTCCTTGGCTATAAAAGGAGGAGGCGGGCGCCCTTCCAAAGGGAACGGGACGGAGAACACACGAACACGCACACGATCACCACCACTCACGATATTGGCACTCTGCCTCAATCACTCTATATCCAGGGACTTGGAGACCCTTTCTCCTCTCCCGCCGTGCTTGTAGCTCCCCACTGCAAGCACTCCGGTGTAAGATGGTATAGTGCCACGAGCACATCTTGCTGGACGTACGACCACGCGGCCGGAACCAGGATAAATCCCGTGTCCTTGTGCTAGCTCTCGCACAAACCGTCAAGAGACATGACACATCGCATTCTGTGCGGCGTTGAGGTTGGGCGGCCAATCTCGACACCGACAGTATCTTATTTAAACTAATTTGAAAATGACATGGGCCTATCAAAACGTTAAATGTCCTGTGTTTAGTACTCGTCTACCCCAAATTTACTTGCTTGTTGGTTTATTGATCATTTGTTTTATTAAAAAATCATGTAAGTATCATTTATTTTGTTTATAATTTTCTGTCTCATCAAAATTATTTGAAACCTGACTTATCTTTCCATATATTTGTATTATTTTTTTTAATAAAATGAGTGCCTACACATTATTATAAGCAAAAATTAATAATAAATAATAAGTAAATATATCTGCTAAATGCCAAGTGAAACGAGCCAGCGGAGCAGTAAACAGTGCGTAGTCAAATGCGCCTAGTGCTCTAGCCCCGTCCTGTCGTGATTAACCATGGCCTAATCGCTTTCTAAAGCCCTAAGCTTAAGATAAATCCAAAAAGCTCATCCCCTCCCGTCTCCCTCCCCACCCGACTGTTTTTTTAAACCCGCCTCCTAACAGCCCCCCACGCAAGACAACAGCAACCGCAGCAGCTACCAGCTACTGCTAGAGCAACACGCGCCCGCACACAGCCGCGGGCACAGTGACGCGACGCGGGGCGCGCGGAGGAACGGCGCCGGAGAGCTAGGGTTTCCCCCGATCCGGCGGCGGGCCGGGGAGCCGGCGGAGCCCCTTGCCGTGCGCGACCGCGGGCGAGGGAGGCGGGTGCCTCGGCGCCCCCCCGAGGGCCGGCGGGCGCGAGGCGGGTGTCGGGGGAGCCTGGGGCGCGGCGCGGGGCGCTCAGATCTGGGATGGCCGACGGCGGCGAGGAGGGGAATGCGGCGGCGCCCAGAGCCTCCGCGCGGCGGAGGGGCCCCGTGCGGGCAAGCCTCGACGCCGACGAGTTCATCGCGCTGATGCACGGCTCGGATCCGGTCAGGGTCGAGCTCACCCGCCTCGAGAACGAGCTGAGGGGTCGGTTTGATGATCTATCTCTTCATTTCGTGCTTTGCGTTTTTTTCCTTTTTAATTAGGGTTTTGTGTTGGAGTGAGGCTTGATTTTTGTACGGTTTTTTGCTGGTTTCAGACAAGGAGAGGGAGCTCGGGGAGGCGCAGGCGGAGATACGCGCACTGCGGCTCTCGGAGAGGGCGCGGGAGAAGGCTGTCGAGGAGGTAATGCCCCAATGCTATCTACGTTCAGTCTTGCTACCATATGGATTATGTAGTCTTGGATCCCTTGAGAGAGAGAAAAAGGCCCAAAATTAGAAGTTCAGTGAGAGTAAGAAGAAAAATCATTTGTTTCTATTTTTGGGATGTCCATTGCCTTTGGATTGCTCCTCCAAGTGATGTTGATTGCGGGAAATAGCCAACTGTGGTGGACATATTCCTCAAAGAGAAAAAAAAAAGATAAGAACAAAGCTATGTGTGGCCAACTGTAGTTTGAGTCCAAAGAACTGGACGTGTCTGGCATTTAGCAACAGTGGATTGTTTGGCTCAGTGCGATAACGTTGACTATTGAACTTACTTGACTGATTCCAGGATAGATGTGTAGCCTACCCCAACTAGCTTGGGACAAAAGGCTATGTTGCCTGATGTCAAGAGAACACCTGGGCATGTATACATTATACTGCATCATCATATTTCTAAGATATTCTTAGATCCCCAAATATATTTCTTTGGACTCGGTTTTCCTTGATTTATGATTCCAGTGAGTCTAATCAACCCAATGCCTTTATTGTATGTCCATGTACCCCTTCACAAGATTACCAATCCAAGGTTTAAAACCCAAATGCTTGTAGGTGGTATTTGCAATTTTCATATTCTCTTGCCCCATGGTATTAGTTAATTAACCAAGGTAATGGCTCTTCACAACTTGATCCTTCAGCTACAACTGGAACAATAAAGTAATGTTTTTAACACCATAATTTGGTTATTTCTCTTGGTTCACTGCCCGTAATTTCCCAACTCAAAGTATTTTCTCCTTGGCATGCAATATGCTGCTTTCATGTGTGCTTACATAATTATTCATTGTAACTTAGTTTTATGTTTTCTCAGGTGTGTTATTCATAATTATTATTTATTATTAATAGTTTGGTTTATAGTGATCTAATGCACAAGGATGCTTTTGTGGGAGTCACTAAGCTATCACTAAATTTGTTTAATGGAGTGATGTTTTCAAGTACAATTTGGTTGATATAATAATGCACAGTGATTGTCAAGGACAGTAGTCAAATCCATTTGGTTATCATCATGAAATATTCTGATTTCATGCCTCTGCACTTGTGCCGCAGAAAGAATAGTACATTGAAGAAAAGAAATGACGGATGAAGTGTTCCAGCTCAAATGTGCTCCAAATTCTTTCGTTGTTTCATGAAAGAAATACATTGCTGAATTACTGCTTATATGTATTATTTTGTTTGTAACAGAAAAAACTTGTGAAAATAACTCCCTTTTGTTTCTAATGTTTTGAATTTTTTATGGCAGCTTACAGATGAATTGGAGAAGATGGATGAGAAACTCAAGCTGACAGAATCTCTCCTAGATAGCAAAGTACCTATTTAACGGCTTGTGCTTACTCTTTGCTTCTTTCGTCACTTGATTATGCTTGATAAAGGAAAAAACAAAAACTTGCAGAATCTTGAAGTTAAAAGGATAAATGATGAGAAAAAGGCTGCATTGGCTGCCCAGTTTGCAGCAGAAGCAACTTTGCGAAGAGTACATGCAGCCCAAAAAGATGACGACATGCCACCAATTGAAGCCATTCTTGCACCACTTGAAGCTGAACTAAAGCTTGCTCGGCAGGAGGTGATACTGAGCCTTCTTTGTCCACTTGTTTGCTATTTGTGTCCGTGCAGATATCTTTCATTGGTTTCCATTACAGCTTGCAAATGTTTCACCCCTCCAGTCCAGTCACGCGGGGCCATCTAATTACCCTTTCCAATTTGTCATGTATTTGCTGCGGACAGAGTATATGACAACTTACCTTGTTTTCAGATTTCAAAGCTTCAGGATGACAACAGAGCTTTGGATCGTCTAACAAAACAAAAGGAGGCAGCCCTGTTAGAAGCAGAGAGGACTGTGCAAATTGCTATGGCAAAAGCTGCTATGGTTGACGATTTGCAAAACAAGAACCAAGAGTTGATCAAGCAAATCGAGATCTGCCATGTAAGTGGGCACATGCAGCTTATTCCTTGTCATGAAAAGAGAATATCCTTTGGCTTAATTGATTGATTTTTTGCATTGCAGGAAGAAAATAAGATCTTGGACAAGCTGCATCGCCAAAAGATTGCAGAAGTTGAAAAGCTTAGCCAAACTGTGAGAGATTTGGAAGAGGCTTTACTTCAAGGTGGTGTTAAAGCTAATCTGGTTCGAGATTACGAGCGCAGATTTCAAGAAATGAGTGTAACAAACTATCCTTAGACTGGCTACATCTTTTGCCATCAAATCCTTACAATTGTTTTTTCTCTTTCACATGAACACTTGATTCATGCTTATTTATGTTTATATTTTTATTAGGAAGAAAAGAGAACACTTGACCGTGAACTTGCACGTGCAAAAGTTTCAGCAAATAGAGTTGCTTCTGTTGTTGCCAATGAGTGGAAAGATTCTAATGACAAAGTGATGCCAGTTAAACAGTGGCTTGAAGAGCGTAGGTTCTTGCAGGTGTGATGGTTAAACTATGCCTTTTCTTTACCAATGTACTTTGTTGGCATGCAAATATGCGTGTATATGCTTTGTTCTTTGGTGAAACTGAATGCACCACCTGTTGGACATGGTTCTTTTCTTGAGTATCATATAGTATGTACCTCTTTGATAATTTCTTGTTTCTACAGGGGGAAATGCAACAACTTCGTGATAAGCTTGCTGTTGCGGAACG
This sequence comes from Echinochloa crus-galli, assembly GCA_900205405.1. Classification (NCBI taxonomy): domain Eukaryota; kingdom Viridiplantae; phylum Streptophyta; class Magnoliopsida; order Poales; family Poaceae; genus Echinochloa; species Echinochloa crus-galli. Next base: position 946,754 of record OAMR01000175.1, on the reverse strand, counting down.
TACAGCACGATCCGAAGCTCAACTAAAGGTGCATACATAACTTCTTTGTTAGAGTAGAGAAGTTCGCTTATGTTCTGCTTGTTGCTTGCTTACTAGATTTCTGGCTTGACATATAAATGGAATCTGTTACAACCTCTGTATTATAATGTAGTCTAATCTTTGTTAAAGAATTAGTTCAGATGGGCTAAACTTTTGCATCTTCATTAAAACAGGAAAAATATCAGTTACGCCTGAAAGTATTAGAAGATGGATTAAGAGGCCTTCCGAGTGTCTCAAATCGTCCACCGACTGAAGGGAAGAGCTTTAGCAATGGCCCTTCCCGCCGGTTGTCACTTGGTGGAGCTGATAATATCTCTAAATTGTCACCAAATGGTCTATTGTCAAGGAGGTCTCCATCTTTTCATTCAAGGTCATCTCTTTCGTCAAGCAGCAGCTTGGTACTAAAGCATGCTAAAGGCACTTCAAAGTCATTTGATGGTGGAACTAGGTCACTGGATAGGGGGAAGGTCCGTGGAAATGGAGCTCATTTACTCAACAGATCTACAGATGCTGTTAATGATAAGGAGACTAACGGCAGTTGGAAGGGAAATGCAGACGAGAGAACTAATGAGAGCGCAGGCAGCAATGCAGATGAGAAAAGTAATGAAACCACAAATAACAACTCAGCTGAGACAGTCTCTGGTTTCCTTTATGATATGCTGCAAAAAGAGGTAATTTCTTTGAGAAAGTCATGCTATGAAAAGGACCAGAGTCTAAAAGATAAAGATGACGCTATTGAGGTATGCAGCTTCATTTCTTATTTGTGCACCTTAGTACTAGGCTATATAGTAATTATTTTGAAGTTTGCTTATTTATCATTGTCCTGCAGATTTTAGCAAAGAAAGTAGACACCTTAAACAAAGCAATGGAAGTGGAGGCTAAAAAGGTGAGACGAGAAGTTGCAGCCATGGAGAAAGAAGTTGCAGCTATGCGTGCCAATAAAGAACAAGAAATCAGAGCTAAGCGGCTTGGTACGAAAAGCCCTGGAAGTTCACAGCTGCTTCCTGGAAGGTACATTTTTAGGAATGCCAATATTTTTATGGAACTTCAGTCTTGTTATAAATGCTCAATACTTGGAATATTGGTTGACCACAAGTAGCTAATAGGTAGCCTAATATCTTGGAAGAAGTTAACCAGTAAGTATGCTATCGTTTTCTCCTAAGCAGCACGGATACGGATACGTGTATCGGTATCGGAAGGATACGGATACGCCGATATGGCAATTTCCCAAACAACCCGATACGTGGATACGTTTTAACTATTTTTTAATAAATAATAATAGTGCATAATAAATTACAAAATAGATATTCTAGTTCAACATAGAGACACTACCCCAACTTGCTTGGGACTAAAGGCTATGTTGTTGTTGTAACATAGAGACACTAAAGGTCTATTGCACTCATAATAACATGAGTAAAAGGCAGTAGTAAACTTGCATCTCCATAATATATTTCCTCCACCAGGTTTAGGCTTCTCTAGAATGGTGACATGTTTTGAGGGACATTTAACTGAGTTTTCATATGGATGGCTGAATGCCTGATTCCTACAGTTCAATATCATAATCACCTTATCGGCGTGCATATGGAAGACAACAAATGGCCATGGCCATGACTTATTAGACCTGCCATCACCGGCATAGCCCGTTGCTTCTCCCGACTGACATGATCCCACAATGAAGCAGTGATATCAGTTATTTGTCTGCCCCAGATCCAACACTTGAACTAGCAGCAGCACTAGCACTAGCACTAGTAGCACTCAGATTTGGAGATGCCATACTGCTGAAATTGAAAGCTCGAATCAGGAAGATTTGTAGGGAACAAGAACATAGGAAGGGAGAGAACAAGAACAGGGGAGGAGCACCTGAGCCGGGCGGAGGTCCTTTGCAGCAGCCAGGCGGGCGGAGCTTCTCTGCTCCTTGCAGGCTACAGCGATGCAGCCGCGGCGCCGGCTCCAGCTGCAGCAGCGGGGAAGCTCCTAGCCCTGGGCTTGTCATCGCCGGCGAGGGGCGGAGGCTGCTCCGGCGGCCGGCGTCCACGAGTGGCGGCGCGAGTCGCGCGTGTGGGAGTAGGAAGAGCGGCGGCGCGTGGGGGAGTCCGGCACGGGGAACTCGGGCGTGGGGGAGCCGGTAGGGCAACAGGGCTATATGCTCCTTTAGTGGGCTGTAACATGGGCCGTATATTTCCTAATACGTATCCAATCTGAGGTTTTACGGCTCAATACGGCCCAGCTCGTGGATACGGCCAGGATACGTATCGGTGGCGTATCGGCGACGTATCCGTGTCGGACATGTATCGGACACGGGATACGAACGGGAGGTGCTGTGTCCGTGTTTTGTAGGTTTTCTCCACTACCCATGTATGATTTTGTTTTATTTTGGGACACATTCATCTTTATGTTGATATATTCTCTTAGATTTTAGTTCTCCATGATTGTCATGACATGTACAAGCAAACATGTGATCCTCTGGCTATAGGTAATGTCCTGTTGATTATGATAAATATAATAACATGTTACAATTGTATCTTATGTTCGTAGAATACATTTTTTAATACAGTGCGTTCTTTTGAAAGCATAGATGCTTGTCATATGGACTGCAGGAAGCTACCTCAATGGACAGTTTTTTACCCAAGGAAGCGATCTCATTGTTGTACCATATTTTTCTTTTTCTTAATTAAATCCAATTTGTTCTATGCTTGCAGAAACGCACCGCGAAGTGGGTCGATGCGCAGCTTCCAGTGACAGCAGCACTAACACCAGGCAGCATTCTTGGATAGATCCTTTCTGTTCCACCCTGTATTTCTTCCATTCCCATCCTATTAATTTTGTGGCTAAAATCATAGCACAGATGAGATGACCCTACAAGGGTAAGAGTAGGCTCGGATCAGATGCAGCCATTGTGGGAGTGAACCTGACCGGAGGCGCCTAGCCTTGTGGTGTGCCCTGTTGTTTCGTTTAGTCCAGGCAGCGCACCTGATGCTTGTATAGGCTGGGCGATCTTGGCATGCCTCGTCTTGGGTGCTCGGTTCCGTGCGACCCCCGTAGCCCAGGTTGTGAATATTCAATATTGTATCCTCACATGTTTGTTGTCGCTGCTCTATTTGCCCTGTGTTTGGGTTGCAATTTTTCCATTGTTTCTGGTATGTCTGAGGTCGCATGATAATGTGGTTACCCGGTCTGCATATGTTGTGCATCAAGTGGCAACTTTTGCGTGTAGTAATCCTCGCAATTGATGTGCTTCTGGATCGTGTTGTCATTGAGATGGCTCTTCAAAACTATGTTTTTTTCCCCGTAGTACTGTCGGGGCTCTTCCTTTAGGCCTTGTTCGGATATATATTACTTTACATCAGTGCCGTTGGGTATGATGTGGCACCAGCTCTCAACGACCATCATGTGACCAGTAGGAACATTTCACGTGTGAGTGGTGACCATTAGTTCGCAGATAAACAGTTTAGGGTGTGTTTGATTTGTAGCCCGACATTGCTGCACCAAATCTCGACTTACCAGGCGGATGTTGATTTTTAATTTTTAAGAAAGATGGATTGTTGATTTGCAAGAGCTATATCATTTGTTAAGCATGGCAGCAAAGGGAGGATGAGGTACAAGATGCATAAAAGTTCTAGGATGAATTACATTTAAAGAAAAATTCAAAGCGCTAACCGACTTATATTTGAAATTAAAGGGAGCATTGTTCAAGAAGCATTAGACGCCCTAAATTTATTATCTACAGTACAAATTTATGTTTCTGTGTCGTGTGAATAAAGTGGAAGTTCCTAGATCTCATCTCAGGGTAAAAAGAAGGTAACCAAAAGAGAAGAAAGAGCATTGCAGATCCGCTCTTCTGGGCCACTAAACCCTGTCCCTGCGGAGCGGTTGGACTTGGACCATGCGCTTTTCCCCTTGTGAGTCCTCTGCCCTACAGCCGCCTCTACAACAGTTGGCAGCAGCCGCCGGCTGGCTCCCTAGTCCCTGGCAATCTGGCACCCTCCTTTGTCTCCTTCCGGCGGCGCCGCGGCGGAGGCCGTCGAGGTCAGCTCTGGTAGGCGGCCGTACTTTTTACATTTTAGCTCTTTCGTTGAAAAATTCTCACGTTTGGACCCTTGAAGAAATGAATTGCATTTTTGGACCCTAGGTATCGGCGCCACGATTCACGGCGCCGAGGTAACACGTGTCGGCGTCATGATTCATGGCGCTGAGGTGCCAGCATGGGAGGATGAGGTGGCGCCTACGTGGCAGAGACCTCGGCGCTGCAGATCTCGGCGCCGAGCTCGGAGCCGAGATCCACGGCGCCGAGGTTTGTGCCCTACACCACCGGACGCCTCCTCTCTCTCCGTTCCCCACTCCATTTCGCTCTCCTCCCACTCGCTCGCCTGCGCCGCCGCAGCCATGGCCGTGCTCGCCGCCCGCGCCGCCGTGGGACCACAGCCGCCCGCGTGCCGCCGAGCTCCGCCTCCCGCCCGCGCCGCCACTCGCTCCGCCTCCATCCTCATTGGCCGCCGCCTCCTCACCGGCCACCGCACCGCGCCATATTTCCGCCCCTGTTCCGCTACCCCAAAGCCGCGGGGGACAGGAGGAGGAGGCTCTAAGAAAGATGGGGTGGAAGGCTGCGAGCACTGGAAGATCCTCTGCAGGTAAGCCTTTTCCCCCCATTGCTGTGATTAGATCCGTCTAGTATATTTGAGGATTGATTTCTTCTGTGGTAGTTCATCGATGAATTTAGCTGTATATGGGAGATGAGCAAGAGCTGTTCTGGGAGGTGAAGGCTCAAAGAAATTTCAGAGACTTCGAGATGATCTTGTGGAAGTGTATTTGGTGAGTTCTCTGCTCCTGTTAGCAGTTTAGAACTATGAATTCTTCTTGCTGCATATATGAAAATGGCCTCTTTTCTACACTAGTAGTTTATATGGATGCAAACCTTTACTATTCCACATAAAATGGCTCTTTCTTGCTGTGTGATGTGGTCAGTATAGTGTTGTTGCATATCCATTTGGCTTTTCATTGAGATTCAAATAGACAATGGAAATACTGCTTGCAATTGTAACAAAAACTAAGATTGCTTTGCATTGTGCTGATCTTTTTCAGTGTACTTATTTTTTTTTCGTTTCCATCACTATTTCAGCGAAGGGGCTGAACAGAGCATCCAGCATGACGCCATCTCAAGAGAGCTGAAACTGCAAGTGAAGCATTAATGGCCTTTCAAGTGGAGCATTCATGGCCTTTCACTGAACTCTTCTGTTGAATTGCATTGTATATGAAATATGTGGAGATGTGTTCAAATCTGTAATAGAAATCTAAGAGATTAAAAGCACCATGTAATGCTATTTTGGAATATAGCACCACTTGCTAATATTTTTATAACATTGCAGTAGAGGGCGACCCAAACTAACTTGGGACGAGTCGGTTATTAGAGACCTTAAAGAGTGGAATATCTCTAAGGATTTAGCTATGGATAGGAGCGCTTGGAGACTAGCAATTAATGTGCCTGAGCCGTGATCTTTGCTTTCTTTTCTGCTTTCCTCTAACTCTTTTTCTGTTTTTTTTTTTTTGACCTTTTGGGTTTCACCTCTAGCCTACCCCAACTAGCTTGGGACAAAAGGCTATGTTGTTGTTGTTGTTGTTGTTATTTGTTTAGTTTAGGAGGAGGAATGGATGCTTG
>OAMR01000175.1:923503-934332 GCA_900205405.1 Echinochloa crus-galli | reverse complement strand
AGCACGATTTAGATCGGATCAAAAGAAAGAGTCCGCTACGGCCGCGGCGAGCTCCGAGGACTCGTCGTCTTCATCGCCGTCGCCCTCCCCCTCGCCTCTTGTCGGGCGGAGGCCGCTGCCGGCGCTCTCCATTGCGCTGGCCCCGAGGCCGGCGGTCGCCCTGCAGCAGCAGCAGCAGCTGTGGGCGGCGGCGCTCCCAGTCCTGCCGCAGGAGGAGCAGCAGCACCACAGCCCGGCGGAACCCGCCGAGGAGTATGCGGTGGAGGTCCAGGACCCGGCGCGGAAGGGCGCGCACGTGTGGCTGGGCACCTACGAGACCGCCGTGGATTCCGCGCGCGCCTACGACCGCGCCGCGTTCCGCCTGTGCAGCTCCAAGGCCATCCTCAAGACCTCAACTTCCCCAACGAGGTCGCCTCCAGTCCGCCCCGTGCCATCCATCCGCCAGTCCGCCTCCAGTACCCTCGCGAAATCTGCTTTCCATCTAAAAACCCCTGTCCCCCGTCCCCTCCGCCAATCTCCCGTCCGCCAATCCCCCGATGCCGCGTCTCCGCTGCCTTCGACGCCGCGGCGCGTGGATCGCTGCCGCCGGCCTCGTGGACGCCGCACGCCTCCGCCCGCGTCCGCTGCCTTCGACGCCAGGACGCCGCGGCGCGTGGATCACTGCCGCCGTCCACGATCTGCTACGCCGCCACGCCGGACCCGCGTGCCCCCTCGTGGACGCCGCGTCTCCGCCGGGCGCCGCCGACGCCAGTCTGCACGCCAACGGCGCCACCGTCTCCAGTCTCTCCCGTCCGGTGCTCCTTCCACTCGCCCACCAGCCGCCCTCGAGATCCGCCGCCGCCAGGCCGCCGCGGCCTCGCCGCGGTTCACCGTGCACGCCTCCAGGTAAACCTACCGAGATCCACCTCTCCTCTCCCCTGCAGATGGCCCTGCTTGTAGCCCCCTGCTTGTGGCCCCCTGATGGAGCACCGTTCTCCTCCAGCTCCCTCTAATGAATTTTTGTTTAGAGAGGGAGTAGGATTATTAGTGATGAATGTGTGGTGCAGGTGACGAATTTGTCATGTAAACTGCATAATACCGAAGAACACTTCTGTCGTTCCATGATCTGAAAGTGTCTTTCTTACTCTGGTCGAGTTCTTTGTAATCCTTTTTTTTATCTGTGTTGGCTGACACTTCCCTTGCCAAGTGAAAACTTTTTATGCCTGCTGCTAAATTATCTAACTTTTAGTTTTTAAAGCAATTGATAATACTTCCTGATGATTAAAAGTTTCTTTGAAGTCTTTCTTTGAGCAGGTTTTCATCAATGTTTGCTGAATCTGAAGTATTGGTAGAATGTTATTCCATGACATCGTAAGACTCAGTTCCATAGGCATGCTTATTTTCTTTGCTCTTCAGTGCAGGGAGTCTGAAGAAAATTGGGATCCGAAAGCTTACCGAGCAAAGGATGTCACTTTCGAGCTTCTGAAGAATATAACTATATGTGTTTGTGTGCTCATTTATGTTTATTTCCTAGGTAGTTCCCTGCCATGGCGTTATTTTCTAACTGTCAACCCTTTTGATCTTTGCTCCAGTCAATGAGTGCTTGTAGTATGTTGTCGATGAAACATCCTAAGGTGTTTTGTGGAGCATTTAATTAGTGGTAGCTAATATGGTTATTTTTTTATTCTTTTTCTTGGATTTGACAAGCAATAATTAGCTAATGGCGAACTACTTCATCAGCATGTCATTCGGGGGAGGAACAGCAAGTGGTGTGATTTTCGTTTGCTGCTCTGTCAGCAGCAAAGGGGTCAAAATGAAAATGGAACAAAGGCTGGCTCCAGAAAATAGTTTTCATGTAGCACTATCAGTAGGTAATCATGAGCCATACAAATAGAATTAGACCTCACTGTTGTTTTGAGTTATAGAACTAGACATGACTGTTACATTTAGTTAGTTTCTGGACATCACTCATTTGTTCGAAGTAGACATTACTTTCATTTGGTTTTGCACGATTTCTCAATTATATGGCTCAATTACGATGCTGCCAACCTGACCTTTTTTATGTGCATTATTCATGTTTAAATGGGACTATCTCTACTACTACTCTGTTAGCCTTTGACTGTATTGTCGTCACTTAAACTGTCCTTCCCAAGGGGCAAGGCACCGTGTTGGCTGGTTCCAGTTTTTGATCTGCTATTTGTAACATGTAATCAAATCCAACAAAAGGGGGAAATGACAGCATGTACTTTTATCCTGGTAAGTGTGGCTGGACATGGATGGAAATGCCATTCAAATAACCTATGAAGGTGGGGTTATGCATGGTGACAAGACCGCCAAATTCTATTGTATGGAGAAAACAAATATGGACCACTTAGTATAGATTAGTTTCTGATAATGCTAGGGAAGCAAAGATGCATGTTTCTTCAATTTTTTTAATCACATGGAACAGATGTTTCATGAGTTAGAAAACTGTAGAATCAATGAATAACTCCTCACTGAACAATTCAGAAATCTAAAAGGGCTTTTAGCATTGCAAAATCCACCTGCTGGGTTATTCAGTCTTATATTGCTACTTGGTGACATGCCACATCTATCATCTCATAAATATTTAGTTTTCTAAAATATGTCATAAACTGAAGAGCTCTTCACTTACTTTCTCTAATGGCTCTTTGCATTCACGACAAAGATATTTATGTACATCTCACTACCTTTTGGAAATATTACCGCTGTGAGGTCCTTTTGAAGGATTTTACTTATCATGCATCTGCAGAGTTTATGTGGAGTTTATATGGATGTCTATGAAATGAATTAACATGGTATTTTAGAGATTTGTATACTGATTGTTTAATCATGCCATTTTTTAGCTTTATTAAAATTGTATAGCTAATGGCGTCATACAGGGCCCGTTTGGATCCCTGGAAACGGGCTGAATTGGAATCGATTTCTAGGACACGCCTGTTTGGCCCCTCATAGAATTGGAAACCGACATTCCAGCCCTTTCCATCACCCGGAATGTTGGCCTGTGACAGATTCAGGGGCTAAAAATCGGAAACTGATTCCTTCCACCGCATCTCCCCTCCCGACTCGCTTGAGGCGGAGGACGGCCGGAGCTTGGTGAGGCTCGGAAGTGGGAGGAGGAGGGGAGGGAACGCAATAGTGCGCGAGGCGCCATGGAGCTGGCGGTCACGACCGCTCGCTCAGCGACGTGTCGCACTCGGGCGGCTACGGCAGGGGCGGCGCTTTCAACGGCATGTACTCGCCGAGGGGCGGCCTGGCTCGCTCATAGGCACGCCGGCCTCCTCCACGCTCCACTCCTTCGAGCCCCGCCGCCGCCACCGCCCTCGCCCACGTTCTCCTCCGCGCCCCCACACCCACGCCGCAAACCGTCCCTCCCTCGGTCATACCCATGTGTTTTCGCCCAACTATTCCTAACAAATTCTAGAAAGATCATAGGACTTTATTGATTTACAATTTCGACAACAGTATCAATAGTACATGTATTAGATGTGCCACAAAAGTGTAATTATGTCTATTTATATGGAATCTATAGAAAATACAATTCGATATTTACTGGCATCGCCACCGTTCAATTTATATTTTACACTTATATATAAATTAATAGAGTTATAGCATATGCAGCAGAATCAACTACGGTTTCGTAGCACATCATCCATGCCGTTACAAAAAACAAAGGTACTAACTTTTAAGGACTTTGCTGCGACCTTACAGCTGTCAAAATTAATTTTTTTTATGATCTACTATTTATCTTGCTCCATGTATTATACCCGTAGCAACGCACGGGCACTTACCTAGTTATTAGCTAAGAGCATCTTCAAGAGACTCTGTATTGTGTTAGCTAAATATGAAGATTATAACCCCTTTGTAAAAATAGAAAGCCATCTAATTCAATGAGGGGTAATCCAACAAATTCTGTAAAAATGGCTAGTGAGATAGGTTAGCTAAAAATATCTAGCGAATGAGGGGGGTTGGAGAGCCACTAAGGGTCCCTTTGGTTGGGCTTTTGGCTGTGGCTTTTGCCCCCAAAAGCCAAAAGCTCAACCAAAGGGGTTGGCTGCCATCCAAAGTCACAGCCAAAAGCAGCTTTTGGCTAGTACAAGTTTAAAAGCAGCCCAGACCATGCTTTCACCTACTTTTGGGTCACAAAATTACCCACCTGCAAACATAGGTAACGGTTCGTTTTAACTCCTTTCTTTTTTGCGACCCCTCTCTCACGCCCTCTCTCTCACCGGTGGCGGCAGAACTCTCCCACGGGCAGGACGCGTCAGCCCCTGCGCCTGGGGCGGCGCTCGCCGGCCGCGACCGGCGGCGGAGGAGCTCCCTCCACGCGTGGCCGGGCAGAGCTTCCACGCGCGCGGCCCCCTCCCCAGCTCGCGGTGACGGCGGCTGGTTCGAGCGGCGGTGACAGCGGAACTCTGGTACGTGCGGCTGAGCAGAGCTCCGTCGCGCGCGGCCGGGTCACGTGCATGGACGGGCGGACCTCCCTCCGCCCCCTCCCCAGCTTGCGGAGGACGGCGGGTCTGAGTGTTGGCGGCGGGTCCGAGCGGAGGCGGCGGAGCTCTCGCACGCGCGGCTGGGCGGAGCTCCCTCCGCGCGCGACTGGGCGGACCTCCCACGCGCGCGGCGGATGGCGGGTCCGAGCGACGGCAGCGGAGGGGCGAGCGGCAGTGGTTGGCGCACCAAGCCGGGTCTCCATCGCTGCTCAGGACAACTCATTGTCGTCGGAGAGGTACCCGCCGATGCTGCCGCCGCTCGACCCGGAAAAGCCGTTGGAGAGGTGGCGGTGGCCGATGAGGATGATGCTCGGACGGCGGTTCGAAGCTGTCGTCGCGTTGCAACGTGTTGTGGCGTGTGCGGGCGCCAGAGGAGGTGAGGCTGCCAATGGTGCAGGTGAAGGTGGAGAATCCGCTGGTGGAGCCGGCGCGGGTGGAGGGGGCGAAGCTGTTGGTGGAGCCGGTGCGGGCGGCGGAGGTGGCGGAGTCGCAAGTTTGGGCTCAACGAGGCCGGTGAGGATGACGTGGTAGAGGTCCAGACTGTCGGAGCCTCCTGTGCCGACGGGTGAGAGTGGTGTTGACATCGGGAGGTCGTCCGCCGGCGCTGCTCCGGAGTTGTCCGCTGGCGCCGAAGAAGAAGGGTCGCCTTGCTCACGAGTGAAGCGCGTCCACCCGTGGGTCGGGCAGAACGCCATCGCCTTCTGCGGCACCCGCGGCGATACTGGTGGTGACGGCAGTCCTCCCTCCACCATCGCCATGGCGGTCCAACCATGGGTGGCACAGTGGCGAGAGGAGTGGATGGGGATGCGTCCCGGCGTGAGGCAGGTGTCCGACAGCGAGGGCGAGTCACGGCGAGCTTCATCCTTGCTGGTGTGATGTGCCACTGCGGGGCCGGTGTTGTGTCGAAGACGGCCGCCACAGCCTCTAACTCGCATCGCATGGAGGCTCGAGCGACGGCCATGGCCAGTCCTCCGGGATGGAGCCTGATGATAACCAAATGTGGCAAAGAGGTAGCGATGGTGGTGAGGAAGGTGAAGGAGGGACTCAACCGTGGAAGCGAGAGAGGGTGAGCGTCTCGGTATTGCTTACCGGCGGAATTTCGCTTGTGAACTTGCCGGTGAACTCCTTCTCTCTTGGCCTTGTCACTCGAATGGCTAAAGCCAGTGCTGATAACGTGTTAAATGTAAATTAGACAATGGACATAGAAAGTAGATGAATCTCTATAATTCTTTATTGATCATGGTGATTACAGATATATAGGGGGTGAATCTGGGTAGTTGTTGATGAAGACACTCCTAACATAACCGTGCGCAGAGGGAGCGTGTGCGCGTGAGGTCCAGCAACCGCTATGCAGTTGCTCTAATGAGCGTGTCAGGGATTCGATCACCCTGACACATTTATTTGTAACAGCGCACGCTCCCTCCGCGCATGGTTATGGAACATGATCAATAAAGATGAACAGAGATTCAATCTCATTTTACATCTCCATTGTTCATTTACATTCAACACGTTATGAGCACTGGATCTTGCCATTCGAGTCTAGAGGCCAAGGGAGAATGAGGGAGAAAGCAGATCGAGTTCACCAGCGAGATCCCGCTGGTAAGCAATGTCAAGACGCTCACCTTCCATTGCTTCCATGGTGGAGTCCATCCCTCACCTTCCTCACAATCATCGCGCTTGTTGTCTTCGCTACCTCTGCACCACCATTGGTCGCTGTCGGGCTCTCCAGGAAGGCGCTGGTTGTGGTCCTCGCCCCCGCATGGCGGCCGTCTTCGGCGCACCACCGGCCCCGCAGTGGCACGTTGCACCGGTGAGGATGAAGCTCGCCTCAACCTGCCCACGCTACCGGACACCTGCCTCACGCCAGGACAGTTCCCCATCCACTCACCTCGCTACTGCACGGCCCATGGTTGGACCGCCATGGCGATGGTCGATGGAGGGATGCTGCTACCACCACCATTGCCGTCGTTGTCGTAGGAGGTGAAGGCGTACTTCCACACCCATGGGTTGATGCACTTCACTGGCGAGCATGGCGGCCCTCTTCCTGAGCACAGGAGAATGACAATAGAGCTGCAATGGCGGACGACCTCCGAACGCCGACACCGCCATCGTCTATCGGCACAATTGCTGCCCGACGCGGAGTTCCCCTGCTAGCCATAAGCATGGGTAGCTCTGGCGGCCTGGATTTGTACCAGGCCATCCTGGCCGGCCTACTCGAGCCAGAGCTCGCGGCCCACCTTCTCCACCCGCGCCAGCTCCACTGGCGGCCTCACCCCCTCCAGCACCCGCACGCACCACAGCGCGTCGCAACGCGTCGGCGATGGCGAATCGACGTGCCTCTCCAACAGCTTTGCCGGGTCGAGCGGCAGCAGTACCGGAGAGTACCTCTCAGACTACGACGAGTCATCCTAAGAGGCGACGGATGCCCGACTTGGTGTGCCATGGCTGGATCCAGAGGGTAGGGTGATGGATCTAGCGAGGAGGCGGTTGATCTACGGTGGCACGCGCGACGGAGACGGCGACGGCCGTCAGGGTTTGGCGGCGTCGGGTAGTTGGGAGCTGCGGCGGCGGACAGATATGATAAAGAGACACATGAAAAGGTGTCTTCTCTGTCGTATGGATTGTATTACACATACATCAAGCCCGTACCACATGTTGCTTACAAGGTGATCTTTCAGAATGTTGACACATTCCAAACATAGCATGGTCGCCTTGGCCATCCCGGTATAGGGATGATGAGAAAGATTATCGGCAACTCAATTGATCACGATTTGAGTAATTCTATGTTCCCTCATTATTCTTGGGATTTTTTGTGCAATTCATGCGCGACTGGGAAGCTTATTTTGAGACCCTCATATGTCAAAATAAAGACTGAACCACTTAAGTTCCCATTACTGCATAAAGAATCCCCTAATTTTGGCCTTTTGCAGATATGGTTCATTGTGACAGAAATGGGAAGGTGAATGGAGGCTACAAGGGAGTTAGAAGTTCCATTTTACAGTGGCTTTCTGTTAGCAGCATAATATATACTGTACAATTCCTCTTCTAGAACCTTGTCAGGAAACTGGAGCAAGCAGGGAGAACTTAACATGCAGTGATATCTTCCCCTTCTCAACATCCAGCTTCGCGCCGGTGACCAGCCAGTATCCAGGGCTGTCCTGTGGCCCCATGGTCACCTGAGACGTCTCAACAAACTTGAGCAGCCGCTGGGCCCCGACCGGCACGGGTGGCCCTCCGGCGAACACGCCGGAGTCGATGTGAACCCTCGCCGGACTTCGCTGCTCCTCACCGGCGCCTGAAGACGCCGCGAACGACTTCGAAAGGAAGCTCCCTTTGCCTGACAGCCTCGCCGTGTTGTGCGCCCATTTGGACTGCACCACCGTGTATCCAGGCACCTCGGTGTACAAGAGCCTGAGGTGAAGAATTTTCGTGGAGTCATGAGCCTTGGTGTGCAGCTGAGCGCCGGAGACGATGAACGCCGACGACGGTGAGCCGGCGGCGCTGCGGCCCCAGCGAGGGTCGTACTTCACCGGCACGGTGCAGACATGGGCAAACATTCTCCACTGGACAGGCTCATAGTATCGCTCATCGGAGATCGTCTCCGATCCACGCCATATCGGCTGCTTGGCTGATCTTTCGGTGATGAATGTTGGGGTGTTTGAGAGATGTTGCAGGTGGATGCCTAACCTGGTATATATTGTTGCGAAGATTTTCAGGTTAGTTATGCAATTATGTTCAGTCAACATTCAGAGAAAATATAAGAGAAGTAAATTTTGCTAACCGGTTGTTTTTCTTTCCCTCTAGATGTAATCTCATCCCAGTGATTGGTAATCTTGGAGCAATCACCTGCATTTCGATTTAGCCACATGGTTAATGTGAGTATTTTCGGTGGATTTCAGATGTTCAAAAGTAATGTGAGCCGATGATGTTTTACCTCGCTTGAGTTGACATATAGCTTTGAGCCTACAAGGCTGAAGTGCAAGGCCGGACTAGCACCTTGTCGGTTCGAGCAGGGGCCAAGTGGTAGGTCACTGAGTACTGGGGCCCACAATCTGTGGTGCTGGAAGTCCAAGAAGTACCTCAGTTCTTTCATCGGAGGTTTGTCTATTAAGGAAGAGTGGCATGATTATAAAAATTAGGTTTGCAACAATGCAACATAATATGGATGGATAACGATCCAAAAAATGCCCATGTACAAGAGTTTTTGGCTGCTGTTAGCTTACGATTCATTTGACTACCTATGCTCAAATTCTTCAAGTTTAATTTGGAGTTTCTATGCACTTAACAGATGGGTTATTGAGTTAGCTACATGTGTTGGAGAGAAAGATCTTACATCTGAGATATATGTTTACAGCATGAGAAAGGAAGCCCACGCCGGTAACTCCCTTGAGTAGGGATGTGATGGGCACGAGCTTGAAGTTGATTGCATCCGGCATTGCTGGCACCGTCAGCAGCCACTCTGAGTGGTCGCTCGCCGCTGTGTTCCCTCCCCTCTTGGAGTGTATCACTGTCACACCCTGCATCAATTCAAGTTCACACTCAGAAGTTGTACTCATTGAATCCTGAAGATTCTTCAGTCACTGTTTTTGGAAAATAATGGAAATTTATATTATATCCGGGTCTCTACAGCTCCTAACTCACTGTTAGTTGCAACTTTTCAAAGTAACTGAAGTACAATACCTCTTTGCTGGACATTGGAGCAACCATTCCTTCGAGCCTTTGCCGTGCCACTTGGGCGTCAAATACATTGAAGGCCTCAGGGACCTGTTGCCATCAGAGTAATGAGAGTTCCATCACATTTCAGTTCAACTTCTTGATACGATTTTCTGGTGGACGTTTACACCACAACATAGCATTGATTTGGATATCGATTAACATGATTTTGTTAACCTTAAATTTGTGGTCCCTGGATTTGCGGTTTGATGAGGGCAGAGTGCATGTCCCGGTGAAGAGCTGATCGCCTAGCCTGTCTAAGTGCTCTTTGATCTCAGCTGGGGACAATGGAGACGAATTGTCCGGCTTCACATACACCACATCCTGGCCGCCCAAACTCAGTCCAACAACGATGTGGGTCCCGTACTTCTCGATGAAACTGCACACCATTTTCAGAGTAAGTGAAATTATTGACATTTGTTTTGTTTTGTTTAGTAAGTCTCACAATTATGACATGTTCAGAGAATTTGCTGCCCAGTGTGTACTGTCTAGTAATTAATGGTGAAAGCTTATTTACTTGACTCTATGTATACTTTTTAAACGAAACACTTCTAGAAACATACTTTCTTTTTATCTTTCGTTTATTTGGGTTCTAGCGCATTGATGTTGTACGCCTGAATTGATTAATGCTGATGTGTAGATATATCTATTGAAGACCTGGAAGGTTAGAACAAGTCTAAGTCCTGCAAAGTCGCTTTCTATATGTACTCTGCAATTTGCAGGCTGCTGCTGCTTCTTGCCTGGTCTGGTCCTTTTCCACCATGCATACGGTTTTCCACACCACATGGCAAACGTGTGGTGGAAGATTTTTGCGCTCTTGGAAGGGGACAAAACCAATCTCTTGGTCAACAGAGATGAGGTTAAGAGCTGAGCCATATACCCCTAGTTAAGCATTGAGCTTGATCACCTCAACCTGCTTGTATAGGGGTAGAGCCACAAAGTTCGCTTTGATATCAATGCATGTTTTCAGAAAGTACTTTTCAAAAAAAAATGGTGTCAATGTCCGAATGAAGATTAAATTAGACCCAGTGTGTGGTGCTTGTGCCCGGTCCCGTACCTTGCAATGGCTGACGGGTCCCATGCCGCCGGCACGTCACGGACGACGTGGTCGGCGAGGGCGAGCGGCCGGCAGTCGAGCCGGAGGTCGAGGAGGGAGATGAAGTAGCCGTCGAACGCCAGGCACTTGGTGGCGGCGGCATCCTCAGACCATGAGCTGCACTCCAGGTCGAAGCACGAGTTGAAGAGCCCCGACGGGATCTTCCCCGTCAGCGAATTCCGCTGGTTGAACAACTCAGACATCTACGGGTCAACAAGGCGTTGCATAGATTACATTAGTTTTGTCAGAAATTTCTTCGTTCTTGTTGTGAAAAGAAAGTGTAGTTTCTTCACCGTTCCGGTCAATACAAGGAACTGTATAATATATTCGTCATGTTGCCTTTATTATTTTGATCTGAAATTATGTGTTGACTTGTTATTTTTTTAAAGAGAAATCTAGTTTGACTTGAATGAATCATATACGAGAAATTGTGAGAAATTCAGGATGAGAAGAGTGAATTGTATGTGTTTTTGTGTCACAAAATGAGAAATTTTTATGAAAGAATTCAGTTGGTAATAAATACGCAATTT
>OAMR01000175.1:887129-922648 GCA_900205405.1 Echinochloa crus-galli | reverse complement strand
TTTTGTTTAGTAAGTCTCACAATTATGACATGTTCAGAGAATTTGCTGCCCAGTGTGTACTGTCTAGTAATTAATGGTGAAAGCTTATTTACTTGACTCTATGTATACTTTTTAAACGAAACACTTCTAGAAACATACTTTCTTTTTATCTTTCGTTTATTTGGGTTCTAGCGCATTGATGTTGTACGCCTGAATTGATTAATGCTGATGTGTAGATATATCTATTGAAGACCTGGAAGGTTAGAACAAGTCTAAGTCCTGCAAAGTCGCTTTCTATATGTACTCTGCAATTTGCAGGCTGCTGCTGCTTCTTGCCTGGTCTGGTCCTTTTCCACCATGCATACGGTTTTCCACACCACATGGCAAACGTGTGGTGGAAGATTTTTGCGCTCTTGGAAGGGGACAAAACCAATCTCTTGGTCAACAGAGATGAGGTTAAGAGCTGAGCCATATACCCCTAGTTAAGCATTGAGCTTGATCACCTCAACCTGCTTGTATAGGGGTAGAGCCACAAAGTTCGCTTTGATATCAATGCATGTTTTCAGAAAGTACTTTTCAAAAAAAAATGGTGTCAATGTCCGAATGAAGATTAAATTAGACCCAGTGTGTGGTGCTTGTGCCCGGTCCCGTACCTTGCAATGGCTGACGGGTCCCATGCCGCCGGCACGTCACGGACGACGTGGTCGGCGAGGGCGAGCGGCCGGCAGTCGAGCCGGAGGTCGAGGAGGGAGATGAAGTAGCCGTCGAACGCCAGGCACTTGGTGGCGGCGGCATCCTCAGACCATGAGCTGCACTCCAGGTCGAAGCACGAGTTGAAGAGCCCCGACGGGATCTTCCCCGTCAGCGAATTCCGCTGGTTGAACAGCTCAGACATCTACGGGTCAACAAGGTTGCACAGATTACATTAGTTTTGTCGGAAATTTCTTCGTTCTTTTTTTTTGCGAAACAGAAATTTCTTCGTTCTTGTTGTGAAAAGAAAGGGCAATTTCTTCACCGATCCGGTCAATACAAGAAACTGTATAATTCGTCATGTTGCCTCTATTATTTGATCTGAAATTATGTGTTGACTTGTTATTTTTTTAAAGAGAAATCTAGTTTGACTTGAATGAATCGTATACGAGAAATTGTGAGAAATTCAGGATGAGAAGAGTGAATTGTATGTGTTTTTGTGTCACAAAATGAGAAATTTTTATGAAAGAATTCAGTTGGTAATAAATACGCAATTTGAAATTTGACTCATTTGGCACCAAATCTTTCACTTTTCAAACATGTTTATTTGCTTCAGGTGTTCTAAAAGATGAAAGAAAAAAAATGAAGCAACAAACCTTGTTAAACTCGAGCACGTCGGACTTAAACCTGATCCGGTCGCCCTTGCCGCACTTGACGTCGGCCGGCACATCGGCGATGACCCCGAAGCCCGGCACGGCCACCTTCGCCGCCGCCGCCACCTTCTTCTCGCCGCCGCCGTTCCTCAGGACCAGGCAGCCCCCAGCATCCTTGCAGTGCTTCAGCCTCAGGTCGCCCGCCATGTCGAACCCCCTGCCGAGGCACCTCACCGCCTTCTCCACCGCTGCCGCCACCGCGCCATCGCCTCCAGACGACATCTCTCCCCTAACCTCTCTGATCCTAGCCATGTCTTCTTCAGATACTGTGATGAAATTCTACTCTACATATATGCGCGCGCCATTGCTTGAGCATGAACTTGTCAATAAACTTGCCCGGATAATAAGTTGCTCATGATGTCAAACAAAGCTATCTAATCAAACAAGGTTTGCGATTGGAGTATGTAAGTAGTAACTTGTGTCGTAGCTGCGAATGAGTATTGAAATATAACTTTTAGGGTGTTGTTTATATAGAGACAGGAGAAGGGAGAAGGGAGAGGTAGTGACAATGGGAACTGGAAAAGGGCGGGGTAGCCTAGGTTGACTGCTATATTTTATTTTCTTGGGCTTACTCCGTATATTCTTGAAGGAATCCGGCCCCTTTGTTCATTATTTTTTGGGGACCAAGTTTTACCCCTTCTTGATGGGCACCGCCAAAGGCCTCCGAATGCCTTGTATACGAAGAGCTTCTTCGTCTACCACTAGTTTCGTGAGGACATGGTGTAGAGCTTCAAACCAGACAACCACGTACTCAAATGTTCCAAAATTCGAGTTCTTTTCTTGCTATCAGAAAGTCAGCAATATTAGGGCCTGCTATCGCAGCATGATCTATACTAAAAGGATCCTAGAGAATCGAAAACACCTCCCACCAAAAAACCCACCCCCACCCTCTCACAGGGGCCCCACCTGTCGGACTTTGGTGGAAGGGAAAAACGAGAAACACTGGAAAAGTTGCAAGTTCCGGGCACATTTAGTTCATTCTCCGTAAAACTTTTTTCTCCCAACAATGGACCCACCTAAATATACCCCCCCCAAACCCAATACTTTTTTCACCCAAAAAAGGACCCACCTAAATATACCCACATTTGTACCCACATCTATACACAATTATCCCGTATTGCTAATAGACAATAAATTATAGAGTCTTTCTTCATATAAGTAAATGCCAAGTATTGAGTTTTGAGAATACATAAAGCTCTCTATACATGAGAGATATTGCAACTATATTTTATATATTATATTTGATTTATTTTATACATGTGTGTGCGTTCATGTGCCTATGCTAGTTAAGCTAATGGTCAAAACCAAGATTTACTCCTTGTGATGCCATGCACATTGGAATGTCTTGTTCTTGTCCATGAAGAAGCATAGTTAACTATTGATAAGGACACAAGTGTTGAGATTAATTAAACCACAAGAATTGAAATGCTGCAGATACGGTATGGGATTATTTGTGTATGTTAGAAAACTAATAGTATTAGATAAATTAAACTACTTCAAAAATAAAGTAATGGTCAAAACCAAGTTTTACTTACCACTTTTTTTTTGAACAAACCGGCACGAGATTGTGCCTATTTCATTGATAAAGAGGAGAGTACAGAAAGACCGCTAACAGTCGTACAGGTATACAAAGTGCTACTCTCGCGAAATAAGAAGCGCTAGGTCCTTCGCCCCTGCAATGACCCAGGTCATCGCCTCGTTCTTGATTTTTGCCATTAGAGTGGCCGTGGATGACTCGTGACGGTCAAAGACTCGAGCGTTACGCTCTTTCCGAATCTCCCAAATGATTAGCAAAGTAAGACTTCTCAGTGCTCTCCTCGGGGCATCCGGCAACGTGGTAATCAGCATCCACCATTGTAGAGCCTCACGTGTGGGTGTCCAACCAACTGGGGACAGACCAGGCTGTGCCGTCCAGGAAGCCACCAATTCACAGATTCGCTTGGTGTATCGGCAGTCTGCTAATTGGTGGGCTGATTCAACAGTTTGTCGGCAGAGGACACAGGAGGCGTTGTGTGGCCATCCTCCCGCAGCGAGCCTGTCAGCCGTCCACACTCGGTTTTGGGTGATTAGCCATGCGAAGAACTTGCATTTGGGGGGCGCCCAAGATTTCCAAGTGGAAGAAATCAGCGGTGTAGTGATGCATCCGAGGAACTGAGCCCTGTAGGCCGAGGCAGTGGAGTAGGTTCCTGATTTTGTGAGCTTCCATGTGATCCTGTCTTCCTGGTGTGGTTGTAGTTGGATCGTTTGCATCAGGGACCAGAGCTTGACGAAGGCCGACAGGAGTTCATTGGATATATGCCCGCTGATGTCAAGATCACGGATCCAAGTGTCGATGTTCAAGGCATCGTGGACCGATCGTCTCTTTTTTCATGAAATGTCAAACAATATTGGTGAGATGTCTTTGGGCCTACACCCATGCAACCAGGCAGAGTCCCAGAACGCACATTTTTCCCATCTCCAATGACAATTGTGGTGCATGCCGCGAAAAGGAGCTTATCCTTGTCGTCACATGGCGTTTCCGTTCCTATCCAGGGCTTGTCCGTAGATACCCATTGGTGCCATAGCCATCGAAGTCGTAGCGCTATGGCAAACTTTTCCAAATTTGGTACACCCAAGCCTCCATATTTCTTTGGTAGACAACTATGGGACAACTATGGGTCCAGTTTGCTTTGCACTTCCCTCCCGTCAGCTGCTTGTCCCCCGCCCAAAGGAAGCGCCTCCGGAGTTTGTCGAGGTCCTCAAGCAACTCGTTGCTTGGTCTGAGCGTCGTGAGGAAATAAACTGGTTGCGAGGATAGAACTGCTTTTGTGAGGGTCTCTCTGCCGGCTTGTGTCAGGTTGCGCCCTGCCCATGCTGAGAGTTTACCGGTCGCTTTATCCATGAGCGGTTGGAAGTCCACCTTTTTCAGCCTCTTGACTGAAAGTGGAAGGCCTAGGTAGCGCATCGGGAATGAGGTCCTGGCGACCAGAAGATCCCTCAGCAGACCATCAAGATCAATGTCCGCACATCTTATTGGGACGAGCTGTGTCTTTTGGAGGTTGGTGCACAATCCCGTGGCTTTCCCAAAATTTTGGAGGAGTCGAGCCAAGTTTGTGATATCTTTTCGTGTTGGCTTAATGAGGATTGCAGCATCATCCGTATAGAGGGAGGCCCTGAATCTTGCTACTTTGCTTCCAAGTTTGGAGAGAAGGTTCTTGGCAGTTGCTTGATCAATGAGGTGTTGCAGCGGATCAATAGCCAGCACAAAGAGGAGGGGTGAAAGCGTGTCCCCCTGTCTGAGCCCTTCCGTGTTGAATTGGCTGGAGCGGTGTACCATTGAGAAGCACTCGTGAGGTTGAAGTAGAGAGCAGGGCGGCTATCCAATTACACCAGCGCATTGGGAAGCCCCTATGCTGCATTAGTGACATTAGGTAGTCCCAGTGGACTGAGTCAAATGCTTTGGAAATGTCGAGCTTGAGTAAGAGGGCCGGTGTCCTGTTATGGTGGAAACGCCGAGCGATGTTGCGTACATATAGATAATTGTCGTGTATGTTCCTACCTTTTATGAAACAGCTCTGGCACGGTGAGATGAGTGATTGCATGTGCGGAGCAAGGCGTAGAGCCAATGCTTTGGTAATTATCTTGGCGATCATGTGAATAAGACTGATTGGGCGATAGTCGGCGATGCATTCCGCCCCCTCCTTTTTCGGGATCAGCACAATATTTGCCTTGTTGGCAGATTGAGGTCACCGCATCGCAGGCTGTGGAAGGAGTTAATTGCCGCCATCACGTCTCCTTTGATGATAGGCCAGCATTTAAAAAAAAAGATGCCGGTGAAGCCATCAGGGCCCGGCGCTCGGTCTGAGGGGAGCTGAGATATGGCATGTGCGATCTCCTTTTCATCAAAAGGCCTATCCAGTTGAGAGAGGTCGACTCTTGGTAATTCAATTGCGTTCCAATTGATGTCATTCGTGCGCTGGGCAGGGGCAGCCATAAAGTTATCAAAGTGCTGCTGTACAATTTCGCTTTTATCTTGATGGGAGACAGCCCATCGTCCTGCAGATCTCAGTCGTTGGATGAAGTTTTTCCTCCGGCGTGCATTAGCCTCGAGATGGAAGTATTTTGTGTTCGCGTCCCCTTGTCGCAAATTTCTAACGCGCGAGGATTGGTGCTTACGCGCCCTCTCAATGACCGCCCAGCCGAGGAGCCTTATTTTGAGCTTTGCTCTAATGCTGAATTCCGTGTCGGTCAGTGGGCGAACCTCTTGAGCTTTGTCCAGCAGTTGGATGACTACCTGAGTCATGTTGAATTTAAGCTTTGCATCTGAGATAAGCGTGGCGCTCCACTTTCTCAAGGCCTTTGCTGTGGCGTGCAGTTTGTGTCCCAAACGGTGGAATGGTTCAGTGTGTCGCGTGGGGAGGCTCTATACTTCTCTAACTGTTTCCTGGAAGCGTGGCAGGTTTGTCCAGAAATTTTCAAATTTGAAGGGCCGCCAAAGACTAGAACTCCGGCCTTATACTCTAGACTGCATTTCCACCGCCCAGTCTTTCTCGGATTTTTTTTTCTGTTGCTCATCAATTTTAATACCACGCTGGAGATCCAACTCACAATTTTTCTACGAATCATAAATTTTCTTGTCACAGTCTCTGCATCCTATTGGCATCATCATAGTCCTTGAAGCTTCCCCAGTCTCGCTCGTCTACCTGCCCAAAATTCAAACAGCTTAGGTGTCAAGGCAAACAACCATACATGCATGCACGTACGTCACTGTTCATGAAAGCTTGGCTGAAATTGGAACACTAGAAGGCTACAGCACAGGTGCGAGAAAATGAGCCAAATGAAGTCAAATCATCCCTTTTCCGATAATTCACTAAAAGGATCTGGGATATTGTAGAACCATTCGGTATTATTATTTTATATGATCTCTTTTTTGTCGGACTTTTACATCACTAAATCTTCTCCATGATTTTTTTTTATTTTATAATTTTACACGATGTACGTTTGTGGCAGGCCTATTTTGGAAATATAGAAACGTTGACTTTTTCGCAAAAAAAAAGTTGAATATTTTGGAGCAATGACCGCAATGGTAGTGAGTTAGGAAAAAGTCCAGTCCTGTCATTCTGCTCATCACATTACAGGTTGGTTGACATTTTTCATAGTCGTCCTACAATTCTCATGTTATAGTTCGTTGACATTTTCTTTCCACTCCTAGATTTTTCATAGCGGTATTTGTTTGACTTGAATTTGAAGACAAAATACTCTCTTCATATATTTATTATATGTTTTTTTACTCTTTGAATATTCATGCATGGTCTAATAATCTATTATATTAGTACAATAGTGTTAAAAGGAACCACCACGTTCGTCGAGAGGGCAAAGTGGAGCTCTCCACCGACGTCGTGCGGCCGTCCGTGGCCACCGCGAGAGTCCTTCGCCATCACTGCACGGCCGTCCGCCGCCAGGAGGCCGTCCGTCTTCGCCATCCCTGCGGGAGTCGCGTACACGTCTTCGGAGTTTGGGGTCCGGCCGCTCTGCACCGCTGGAGGCGGACGGGGCCGCCGCCGCGAGAGCCGTCCGCTGCCGCCGCCGCGTAGCCGTCCATGGCTGCCGAAGAAGGCCTCCACCGACGCCGTGTGGCCGTCCGCTGGAGCTCTCCACCGACGTCGTGCGGCCGTCCGTGGCCACCGCGAGAGTCCTTCGCCGTCGCTGCACGGCCGTCCGCCGCCAGGAGGCCGTCCGTCGTCGCCATCCCTGCGGGAGTCGCGTACGCGTCTTCGGAGTTTGAGGTCCGGCCGCTGCCGCCATTGCGCAGCCGTCCATGACCGCCGTAGGAGGCCTCCACCGACGCCGCGTGGCCGTCCACTGGAGCCCTTCACCGGCGCCGTGCGGGCATCCGTGGCCTCCGCGGGAGTCGTTCGTCGTCGTCGTACGACCGTCCGCCGTCATCGCCACCGTGGGAGCCTTCCGCGGTGACCGCGGGAGCTGCCTACATGTCTTCGGAGTTCGGGTCCGACCGCTCCGCGCGCCGCCAGAGGCAGAGGGGGGGATGAAGGCTGTCGGCCGAGGAGACCGGCACCTCTCGCCGCCGCCGTCGCCACTAGAGAGAGGGGGAGAGAGATGGAGAGAGATAGAGTGGGGGACGAGTGGGTCGTCCGTGAAAGAAAATGAGAAAAATATATGGGTGGACT
Source organism: Echinochloa crus-galli (assembly GCA_900205405.1). Taxonomy (NCBI): domain Eukaryota; kingdom Viridiplantae; phylum Streptophyta; class Magnoliopsida; order Poales; family Poaceae; genus Echinochloa; species Echinochloa crus-galli. Next base: position 915,099 of record OAMR01000175.1, on the reverse strand, counting down.
CACGTGTTTGTAATTGGTATAGTGTATAAGATATAGAGGATAACGGGTGTAGAAAAAACTAACATAGAGGAGGGAATTTCAATGACTATCCAGGAATATTCCTTTTAAAGGATGAGAATAGAGTACGACGAGTGCGGACAGAACGAGGCCCCATGTACCCTACCAAGTTCTTCTATATAGGAGGCAACGTTCGACAATGAGCGGAGAACAACACGTCGAACTGCACGTGTACCTGATGAGAAGTGCTCGGATTTAGGACATTCAACAAGGTTGTGAGCACAGCGGGAGAGAACAATTCTCCCTGTTCGAAGGGCGCGAATCGCTGCCAGGATTGAGTACCATGGCCGCGCTTAGCACTCGTTGTCTTTGCTAATACAAGTGGAAGATCATGAAATAGTTTGCCCACACTCAAACCCATTTGATGGTCTTCGTTAACGAGTCAGTGCAAGAAGGAGCAAATTTAGAAAAAAAAAGCAAACAAACTCAAGTGTCGTATGACTTTGTTGATGGACGTGCTTGCCGTGCACATGTGTTGACATGGAAGTTGAGTAACAATAGCTGGGCAAAAAAAATGCTTCTCTTAATGCCAATGTAATCATGCAACTGTAAATATTGATCATTCACTAGATCGGGCATCAAATATGTCTATATATTACTTCATCTTTTACCGGGGAGGAAAAAGACATAAGATTGATCTATAACCGTGATAGGCACCCATTGGTTATTGCAGCCTAAGTTCTCATTGTATAACTAGCAAACTAGCAGTATTTTTCTTATGATATTTTCTCGGATCATATATTCCAGGTGTAATTGATTACCCTCTATATTTGATTTCCTCCCTTCTTAAACTTTCCTTCATGCTATGCCATTATGATAATTGATTAGTGCAACAAGCTAGGCTACTAATCATAACACCATTATGAAGGGAGTCGAGACCCAAACACCATTATGTTTTGTGAAAGGTTTCTACTTGAATCCAATCGTCCCGTGTTACGCTATTACAAGTTCGCCGAGATAGTTCGCATGTACATTGAGGGAGTATCTCATGTGAGGAAGTTGCATTTTGTATATGAAAAGTTATATGAATTACTTTATTCACTTACCCATGATCACTACCTCAATATTAGGTCGCACCATCTATTATTTTAGAGCAAGTCCAGCAAACTCAATAAGCCCCTATCCCAAGTTTAAAGGGTCAAGAAAAAAGTTACACTACAGCAAACCCAACAAACCCTGTCCAAAATTTAGAGGGTCCAGAAAAAAGTTGCATTCCAGCAGCCCCTTTACTTGCCCCCCCCTCCCCCATCCCCCCTATTTGGGAGGCTTCTAAATCCACCCTCCATTCTCAAGGGTCTGTAAAAAGCCCTATATTTACGAGGGTTGTTTAGTGGAGTTTTAACATTTCTGTGGCCTTTAAAAAGTAGAGGTAGTCTTCATTTAGTATTTGGAGAATCTGGTTTGAGAGATATTAGTGGACTTAATCTTAATAATATAATATTATTACTATATTAATTAAAATAAAAATAACACATTGTTGGTTTTTAGTAAGATCTACAATCTATATTAACCCTTAAAGTCCATTGATTAGAGTAAATAAATTGTTAAATTCTAAATTAAATAAATAATGAAATTATAAGTTGATCAAAAAATCAATGTTAAATATAATTAGTAAATATAAGCTTGCATCATTAATTCATACTATCTGCCACATACATGATGATAAAAAATGATACATTAGTTTGAACACACTTAAACAAATCGTATTGACAATGAAACAACAGATATTTAAATAAAATTATATTTAAGTTAAAAAAAATATAAATATTAGTATAAAAGACTAGCTATCCGAGCAAATTTGCGCGGGCCACCTTGCTATATGTATTTGACGAGATTGTTGAGGCTCCACAGTGTGGAGCCTAGGAATTTGCATTTGGATGTTACATAAACCTCCGAGGCCACGAATGGTACTAATATATTACTATACTTTATTTTAATTTTGTCCAGACCTACACTATCACATTTATATATTTGTCTCGCTCGTGTATTTTAATTTTGTAACAAATGGGAAAGATGGTAAACGTGAAATTCATACATGTAATTTTTTTTTGTACTACTAGTATACATCAAACGCTGATAAAACTTGGTAAACTCAAATGAAAATTCCAGCATATTTCAATTGTGTTCTCCACATGCTAGTATGTCCGCTGTGTCCGTCACCAGCACGTGTGAAATAAGTTCCCTCAAAATTTGCTTGAGATTAGTCAATCTGAACCAAATACCTTCAGTTTAGCCACACCACTAAGATTTAGCTACAGCCAACATAACGAAAATTTTCTGCTGTTTAAAACTTGAAGCGGTTCATTTAACGGTGTTGCTAATACTTCTATTTTTTAACAGTAATTTTAAAATGTGTTCAAAACTGTTCTGGTAATCAAGTGTGCTTCGTTGTATATGCGTTTATGAGTTCTGACATATATATCATGTCATTCTAATGAATCATTAAACATGGCTTATCCCTGGCAGAAAATGAGATGCTTGATCTATATATATGTACATCTTGCCAATTAAATGAAGCTCAAACAACCAAAACATTTTTTTGCTTTTATCCCATTGCTTCTGAATTCTACCTTGATTTGATGCGCGCGAACCATCACATGGTACATCATCTGCACATCCGTATTCCCCCAACACAGCACATCATTCTGTTTCCCGACTCTTCTCACCAAAACATGTGTTGGGAAGAGAACCTATGCTCAGTGTTCTTTATTATTAGTTTGTGTTGGGATTTTTTTTGGAAAAGAGATACTTTATTAATTTTTCAGTTAGATACATCAAGCTGATACACCTGTCTGAAAAGATCCCGGCCTCTGTCAAACGACACACAGCCAAAAAGAGAAAAACAGTTTATCTCAATCTCCGGACTCTAATAGCCGCCAATCCTAAGACTAGACTGCCACCCAAACGCCCGGGCAAAAATAACCTTGGCCACTCGGACCAAGTACTGCGACGCCGCTACAAGACTGTCCTGCAATCAAGGCCTTTGAAGGATAGACCACGTGCGGAGCCAATGCGATGTTGTGAAAATAACCTGCAAAAAATTTGGAGATTTATTATTAAAAACCACTGTATTTCTGCATCGCCAGACCGCCCAACATAAGGCTGCCGCGCCTACAAATACCAGAGGTTTAACATTTTGGGGAACTAAATTCAGCCAACCATTAAAATATCTGACACACTAGATTGTTTAGGTAAACCCCATGCCGCATAGACCGAAGCCCAAACCATACGTGTGAATCTACATTCAATAAACAAATGTTGAATTGACTCATTCTCATGACAAAAGACACACTGTTTACCGCCATTCCAATTCCGCTTAGCCAGATTATCCTTAGTGAGTATAACCCCTCTCTTTAAGAACCATAGAAAAATTTTAACCTTTAGTGGGAGTTTTGATTTCTATAGTTTTTTATTTGTATTCGGTACATTTTGGTAGATAAGGGCCAGATAATGTGTTTTCATAGAGAAAACACCAGTCGAAGCCAAATTCCATTTAAATTCATCCCTTTCGACAGTGAGGTTTATATTTACCAATCGTGCAACTAAATTATTCCACATAACTAGTTTAGGGCCAATGATCTCTTCGCCAGGATATATTGGGAATCTCTGTACTAAGTACTTCTGTCACCGTATCCTGCTTTTTCCTAGCAATGTTATAAAGTTGAGGATATTGGTCACGAAGAGGTCTATTGGTCAATTGTGTTGGGATTCATCTTGTTTTTAGGCAAGTATTATCATTTGCCTTGTCTACAAGTTACTGGTTAACTTGTTTTGGTAGGATTAGCTTATTAGTATACGTGTATGCGTGTGTCCATGTTAAATAGAAGTGCATAACCAATTGAGTTAGGAAATCAATGTAGCTGCTTACAACTTGTATAAAAGGTCTACGAGCTCACGGGAATATGGCAACAGAGCATGTTTGAATCCTAGTAGGAGTTTAGGTAAGGTATGTAAAGCCTGTTGCTTGGGACTACAAAAGCAATAGGTTTATGATAGATTTTGTAACGTGGAAACAGAGAAAAAGAGAAAAGGCTAAAGCTATCTGGCCCTGGACAATCGTTGGTATATTATTCTTTTAGAACACAATATAAATGTTAGACGCTATAATGCATACACGTAGACTTTATGGTTAACGAAATCACAGCATGTGCATTGTTATCAGTAGACACGATGCTTACCACTGAAACAGATTAGAACATGGCATCAAACATAGGGTTTGAAAACCAAGGCATACAGTATCGCTTTGCTTTGATTCTCAATTCAAACAGAAAAAGGATATGCATAATCACGAGTAAAAAAAAAGAGCAAATGTTTCCTACCGCACCGCGTATTTTACTCTTGAAAAAAAAGGTGACACGGTTAGATGTGAAAAGGATTCGGTAAACGGGAACTTCTGACCTCACGCTGAGCCGCTGAGGCCACTACTTTGTTTTTCTTTCGCACCAAAGATCGGTTTCACATGATCACATCACGCCACACTCCCCAAACCTTGGAATTTGATGGAACCCGACCAGACCAGACCAGGTCTGCAGTCAGCTCGCCATGGTCCCAAACATTCCACTCGTAAAAACCACAGTACGGAACACGACACAACACGAAAAAGCTTCGACCCATGACCTGGTCTTCGGAAAATGCGTAGACGGATGCAGAGTGAATGGGATGTTGGTAGGAACCACCGGAAGATGCAGCAGCGCACGCCGCGCTTCCAGTCGCCTTGACGAACCGAGACCGGCAGCGGATCCGGTCTGTGTGTCTCCATTGCAAGACCCCTTCCCCTCAGGTCTCTGCTGGGCCCTGCAAGAATTTCCTTGCAAACCATCGGTGAGTGGCGATGTACGTGGCACATACGACACACAATGGCATCAAAACTGCCTCTGCCCATTCAGATCACAAGAAAATATCTTGGTTCGGCTGGTTACAGGATAAGATTCGCGAAGGAAATAGATGGATCACTACAAGTGGCAGTGGCACCACCACATGATGACAGAAAGCTGATGGTTCAGCTGCAGGAAACCAAACCAAACTTGTTCTTGCACGTCATTTTCATCTTAGCATACTGTTCCGGTATTTCCCAAATATGGATCCCATCAAACTGAATACTACTGCTTCATCCACTGGTTGATCCAAAGTTGTCACTTGACAGCAGCAGCAAAACTCCCAATATGATTGGAGACCGACTCATAAAGCAAACTCCACTTCAGCTCGTTTCAGCACACGTGAAACCATGGAGTAGAATTCAGGTTCCTCTTCTTTTATATGATCAAGTGTGGTGGATTCATGGGCATCAGCCTGTGGAAAAAGAGAAGGTGAATCATGCTTTAGTCTTATTCAACTTCAACATATGTACTCTTGGGATTCACTTTGAAGTATTGCTTAGTAAAGATGTCTTATTACCTCACTAAACTTGAGAAGTATTAAGTTTGACACACCAGCAGGCTTTGATTTGTCCCATCTATAATAAATAAAGCACAAAAAATAATTACTTAAAAATATTAACTCATTGAAATTTAACACATTAATAAAGACAAACTGCTTTGTTGTCACAATTTAACATGGCCAGTCAGCTAGCTTACCTACAGATAATTAAAGATATAAACATGTCAGTCATAAAGATATACAAGCAAGTAGGGTTTGGCTCCTACCCTACACGAAATCGCTATTTGCTCCAGAGAACTTAAGCAGCGCCACAAAAGGGCATCTCAAGCAACATTATCAGATAAAGAAGGAAGCATACCTAACAAGCATTAGTTCATTGACAGATCTCCACATTTTCCGCCCAGCGTCCTTCTGATTTTGATCTCTAGCACTTCTACCGCGCCACAATTCCTTGACGATGTACATTACCTCTTCAGCATCTACCTTTACATTGTAAAAGATAATGTTAAAAATTTATAAAAATATATCACAATATTATCCATGAAGATTCCTTTTTACAGTTACTGGTTATAATTGACATAAATAAATAACACCTCCAATTAATAATATTAGAATAAAATCTCTTATTTTTCAGGATATGAAATTAGATAGCAAGAAAGTACCAGAACTTGCTCGGCTGTCCCATATGTCAGCTCCTCATGCTCAATAAGACGCTGATGAAGTATACGGTAATGATCCAAATCAAGGTTAACAACTGGCTCAGTTTGAAAATCTAATCCAGCAAGCCTGTCTCTTATACACATCTAGATGTGTATAAGAGACAGATACGGTAATGATCCAAATCAAGGTTAACAACTGGCTCAGTTTGAAAATCTAATCCAGCAAGCCTGTCTCTTATACACATCTAGATGTGTATAAGAGACAGATACGGTAATGATCCAAATCAAGGTTAACAACTGGCTCAGTTTGAAAATCTAATCCAGCAAGCCTGTCTCTTATACACATCTAGATGTGTATAAGAGACAGATACGGTAATGATCCAAATCAAGGTTAACAACTGGCTCAGTTTGAAAATCTAATCCAGCAAGCCTGTCTCTTATACACATCTAGATGTGTATAAGAGACAGATACGGTAATGATCCAAATCAAGGTTAACAACTGGCTCAGTTTGAAAATCTAATCCAGCAAGCCTGTCTCTTATACACATCTAGATGTGTATAAGAGACAGATACGGTAATGATCCAAATCAAGGTTAACAACTGGCTCAGTTTGAAAATCTAATCCAGCAAGCCTGTCTCTTATACACATCTAGATGTGTATAAGAGACAGATACGGTAATGATCCAAATCAAGGTTAACAACTGGCTCAGTTTGAAAATCTAATCCAGCAAGCCTGTCTCTTATACACATCTAGATGTGTATAAGAGACAGATACGGTAATGATCCAAATCAAGGTTAACAACTGGCTCAGTTTGAAAATCTAATCCAGCAAGCCTGTCTCTTATACACATCTAGATGTGTATAAGAGACAGATACGGTAATGATCCAAATCAAGGTTAACAACTGGCTCAGTTTGAAAATCTAATCCAGCAAGCTGAGTAACCACATAGGAGGCCATAACTTGACCAAATATTGCAGGGATCGTTCCCAGCACTGGGATAATGCGGACCCTAAACCCTGGCACAATCTGTGGAATAAAGCACACTCCATCAGATTTAGTGAACTCCTTGTCATGCAAACTTTTTATTCAGAAAATCACAAAAGGGGGGTTATAAGAAACGGATTGACCAGGCAGCAGGAGGGTGCGGATGCAAGCCCAAGGGGAGCTGACCTGGTAATCTGATGGAGTTTCTTCTTCTTTTGAAGCTTGAAAGGGAAGTAGCTTTGCCTTTGGTTTTTCCAATGAAAACACTACTGGTATTCCACCTTCAATTCCATGCTCCTTCTTAAGCCGGTACCTCACCTAAAATAGCAATTGCACCACAACATTTGCAGCACATTTCAACATGTCAGTAAATGATTGAAAAGTATCTTACAATGTGACCAACTTATTAAAAAGAAACTGGAAGGAGTATCAAACTAACCGATCGAGAGAGGGGATCATTGCTTGATTCTCTCAAATCTGCAACACGGATTCTGGTAGGATCAGCTCGAGCTCCAGCACCCATTGCAGAAAGCACCTTTAAACCTCTGCGCACGCAAGCCGCAAGGAGTGCCACCTAAGGGGCAAGGATATTCCAATGGTTACAAATATAAAAGAGAAATGTTAACTAGCTTACGTTGATGTTCATAAGTTATTTTAGATTAAGCAATTTGGGCTAGAAAAGTGGGTTTAAACTATCTATGTAGTGTTGCTTGATCACCAGAATACAGAGGTTAGGGAAATTTAAGTTTACATAGAGACTATAACTGCCAAGATATTCTTTCATCAAAATGGAAGCATATGGTGTTGCATGGAGTATTAAGAGCAGCTGAAACAAAACAGAATGTCTAGGAAGAATTTGAAGCGCAATCATGCCTGAATATTGTATCTAAGCATGTGAAATGCATGGAAGCACCTATGGAAGAATGAAAGGTGAGGTTTCAATACTAGTATTCATTACCTTGGTATCAATATTATCTATGCAATCAAGAACAAAGTCAGGCTGTCCAGAAAGAATCTCCGCCTCAGATGATGGATCATACAATAGCACTCTTGCATCTATTTGGCACTCTGGGTATATCATCGAAAAATGCTTCTTCAGGCATAATGCTTTTGAAGTTCCAACATCATCTCTGGTTGCCACAGCATGTCGATTTAGTGATGAGAGTGAGACCTTTCAATATATCATTAGTGCCTTGTTAATGTCCACCTATTATAAATGCAAGATGTTACTTACAAAAATGAAACGTGCACCCACCCGTTTGATACTACAGTACAAGCTACTTGGTACAATGTTTTATATGGTTATATATGCCCTTGTTAATTGATAATGCAGGGACACCCACTAGATGAAAGATGATTTATCTTATATGGATAGAAAATTTCAAAGTCATGCAAGCTTGGGAACCATGCGTTCCACAAGTGTGGTCAAATAAATTCTTAATGTTTTGAAAAAAACCGTACTGCCATTGTGCAACTACCTAAGTGTTATTTGGACCATGTGTATTAATCAGAAACAATCAAGTTTATAGAAAGTTTGTTGTATTAGTGCTAAGAAAACCAATTCGAAGTAGTTAGTCTGTTCCGGTAAAGTTTAGAATATAGACTATGATCAGATGAGCACTTTAACTGTTGAGAACATGGAGATTATTATTTGTTTTGGGAAAAATAACTGAGATTGGTTTTACATAAAGCATATAATATAAATCTGTGTCAAAACAAGATTTTTTCTCAGTCCCGGTTAGATCCTTCCTAACGAAACAATATTTTAGGTTGCTAAACCATAAACTATATTTATCCAAATCATAGAGAATTAAAAAAAAGGTGCATTCAAGTTTTCACAACTATGTCACGTATCCACCTCTAGAACACTCGAATTCACACCTGGTCAAAATCCACAAGAAGCAACCTGCCGACACCAGATCTCAGGAGCATAGAAGCTGCATGACTGCCAACCCCTCCAAGACCAATGACTACAACATATGATTCAGTCACTTTCTTCTGAGAGTCCATGCCAAAAAATTGTATATTCCTAGAATACAGAAAATTAACATATATTAGTAACCACAAACACAATTAGGGGTGGGAATGGATCATGTCCCTTTGTCTCCTTCACAATAACTTGACCCTAACAAATTTTAGCTCAAAAACTAGTAGTATTTTGGCCCCGTCCTAATTGGGCCTGATCCTTACAATTTCTAGTACAAAATTTAGGGCCCTTTACCACCCCTAAACACAATACATGAAACAGTAATTGCTTGAGCACATTAAAGCACTTTGTACATTTGAAATGTGTCGCAGGCGTGTAGTTTGAAGAAAAAAAATGAAAAAATCAAGAACTTAACAATTGAAAATGGTAAGAAGACAGTAGTAAGCTATGCACACAAAGAGCAACCACATACTATATCACTTCCTGCACAATATATCAATACTAAAAGACGAAAAGCATAATAGCTTTATGGCATAAAAAAGTGGAATAGAAAGCGATGTGGTTATCTGAATCGGTACACCTATAGCAACAAAACACGAAATTCACTGGTTGTGAAGAATCAAAACACAATTAACTGTGCCAATCAAGCAAACAGCAACAGATGGTATATGACTAATGTCTAACTCCACAACTTCACTAGGGAAAGGAAACAACAAATGCAAACCTTGTAAGCTGTTCAGAGACCACTTCATCTGAGAGAAGATCGGAGCTACCACCAACAGCACCCAGGTGCCTGGTGGAACGAGCATTGCCTGATTAAAAACGAGCAATTTTAGCAACCAAGACTTTGGAGGACACATTCAACACCACCAAGTAACTAATTTCAACAACAAAAACACAAGTAGTTCTCAAAAGAAAAATTGACAAGCTAATCTTAAATTGCTATCATTTTCCCACTGCTAAACTACCAACAGGAGGTAATCTTACCCGCACCAGCCGCGACGCCATTCGATTCGAGCAGTTGCCGCACGTACCCTTCTCTCCGCTTGGATCTGCGACATCAAAACATGCGAGCGTCAGCAGAACGCTCCGTGTCACCCAGGTCAGCTTGGGCGATTGGCCTGGGGAACGGGGAAACTAGGACGGTTACCTCGAGCGAAGATTCATGACCGCGGCGGCAGAAAGCGCGCCGACAGCGGCGCCGGCGCCGGCGGCCAGAAGCCATTCCTTCGCCCGCTCTCCCATCTCCGGCCGCCGCTGCCTAAACCGTAAACCCTCGAACGAACTCGGCAGAAAGCTTCGAGGGAGACTGTCGGCGCGGCCCGCTATGGAATGTCGGGGACACGACGGGCCTTCATGGGTGGATGGTGGTCTTCTGGGCCTTCTTTGGGATGAAATTTTAAGTTATTGGACCGGATTTGGGCTACCTCGATTGACATATGGGCTTTCTTACGCTGAATGTTTCAAGGAAAAAGTCCTTTTGACTTCCCTCAACTAATGCCAAAGTCCGGTTTTGTTCCCTCATCTCTAAAACCGGACGTTTATCATCCCTGAACTATAAAACTGGTTGTTTTTCATCCTCGGTGGTTTGAGGGTGGCTTCAGTCCAGAGGAGGTAAATTGGACTCTAGTTGATAGTTCGAGGACCTAAAATGATCTTTTTCAAAAAAATGGTTTGTAAATATTTTCTTCTTAGAGAAAATATATTTTTTTCTAAATCTAGTTTAATCCTAAAATTTTAAATAAAATTTATTTTGATTGGAAAATATAGGAGTAATTTCACATTTCCCCTAAAATTATGTTTTTCTTTTACTACCTATTTGGAGTCATACTATTTTCTAGGCATATTGGACTAAGTATAATAAATAATGAGAGAGTTTTTTGATCTAAAATAAATTTTCTATTAATTTTCTACTAATTTACTTTAATAGTTATTATTATTAATTTTCTATTAATTCACTTTGATAACTTTTAGTAAGCGGTTGCTCCTATTATTTATTTTAATTGGTCTGATATGCCTGTGAACTAGTATGACTCTAAAGTAGTCATAAAAATAAAAACATGATTTTACAGAAAATATGAAACTACTTTCATATTTTTGTTATCTAAAACATTTTTATATAATTTTTAAGATTATTTCTAAGAGAAAAATATTTGCAAACATTTTTTCAAAAAGTCCATTTTTAGTCCTCGAACTTTCAACTAGATTTCAATTTACCTCTTCTGAAACCACTTTGAAAACCACTAAGGATGAAATACAACCGGCTTTTATAGTTCTGGGACGAGAAACATCCGGTTTTAGAGATAAGGGACCAAAATCGGACTGTGGAAATAGTTGGGGATGTCAAAAGTACTTTTTCCATGTTTCAATTTCGTGAGAAAGTCTGTTTAAAATGTTTGAAGTTATAGAACCAAATTTGGTTGTCCTCTTAAAAATTTAAAGATGTGGGCACTGGACATTGTCAGATGGCCCAAACTTTGGTGATAATAACAAGGAGACGTAAATGGTTGTACAACATGCGCAGCTGGTGCACATCAAAATAGACAAATAGTAACATGTAAACATCGTAGTTGTCTCTTTCTATAGGATGATTAATTTGCGTTGACTAGTTTATTTATATGGTGGGTCCCACTGTAAAAGTAATTGAATTTTTGAAGAGTTGAAGTGCACGCCCATTCGATTCCCAGTCTACTGGAAATATCACAAACACTCCATTGACTATGGAGTGGCTAGGCTACTGGCCAGAGATGTAATCAGTCTCCATTTTGTTCGTTTACCAAATACAAAACACACATAAGCAATTCGATCTGTCTGCCACAATATTCTGCGCTTGTGCCATTCGGTTAATAAAATAATTAGCACGATGCATATTCTCATGGCTGCTTTAGACGTGTACAACCCCATATTTGGTTAATTTAAGTGGGGTGGACTGGTATGTTCTGTGGCCACAATTAATTAGGAATATTCTTTCTGTTTTCAAGAAGTTTGAGCGAAATTTGAAAGGTTTCATTTGCAGGCGGAATACACTGGGGAAAGGTTTACTCATGGTTGTCCAGTAAAACCTTCTCCTCCAGTTCTCTAACTTGTTAGTGGATGATATATTTCTGATGAATATGCACGATAACGTTGTAGTAGAGTGAAATTATTTGTAGACTAACATACCCTAATACACAGCCTACCTATATAACTAAACTAATCTAGTTTATCATTGTGCTAACAATCATGCTACTGCTTCGAGATCAGAAAAGTTTTTGCTGCACATACAGTATTCCAGTTGAGGAGAGTACACGCCTGGGGAAGCAATTGACCAGCAGATTCGGCAGTCCTGGCCAACATGAACCCTCCCTTAATAGGCCGGCAAAAGAACATGAACATATGAATGATCCCCGGCCTGTTATTGGCACTCGATCGTAATGGCCACATCATTCACGCACAAAAGCAACCCTTTACGTGACGGAGCTCCTGTTGTTGCTGTCACGTCATGCCCCATGCAGAGCAAAGGTTCCTTTAGCTATAGCCATACCATACACAGGTCTCGTTTTCCAGAGGCCGGTCTGCCTCTGCTTTTACCCAAATGCACTTATGCACGCTCCTGGTAGATCATGGGACTGGCCTACGTAGCTCAGCCTTTTCCGTGACCACTTTCTATCCACTGGTTTGCCTGGCCACTACCGTGTAGTACTGTAGTTCCATCCCATGGCGCGTGCATGAACCATGATCGGCAAGTGTGCGTATGCAACTATGCATCCATCATCCACATACTTTGTTCCTTCGTGCGTGACAGCCTCCAGTCATAAATCCGCAATGACGACGACCTATAACTACCTGAAAACTACATGCTTTACGGTCACTTTTTACATCCACTGAATGTCTCTGGCATTTTATATATATTGTACTCCAACCATTACAAAATATAGGTTATTATAGTTTTGTTGTAAGTCAAATTTCTCAAATTTTAAACAAATTTATAGAAAAATGTACTAACATCTACAACATCAAACTAGTTACATTAAATTCACTACAAAATATGTCTTTATAGTGTATTTATTGGTACTGTAGATGTCAATTTTTTCTATATAAATTTAGTCAAAGTTAAATAAGTTTGACTTGTACGAGATATACAACAACCTACATTTTATAATGGAGAGAGTATATATTAACTCCCATATAAGAAAAAGGTGATTCGGCTGAAGTTTTAAGCTGGGGTATTTTAAAAATTTTCTTTTAGTTTATTACTCCCTCCATCCCAAAAAAAACAAGTTATTTTGGGGCTCAAAATTTGTCTCAGAGAAAGTCATTCTACCTCATTTGGTATGTGCATGTGCATGAGTATGACTAATAAATAGAGGCAAACAAGATCATTTTATACCTTCTTATTAATCTGTCATAGAAGAATTTTTTAGAACGGCTTGTGTTTTTGGATGGAAGAAGTACGTACCTGTAATGGTGAGATTTTGTGTACACATCCTGGTGACAAGGCCACGGGCTTGTTCCTGGTCATTTAGGATGATGTGTTTAGTACAAGGAATTGGAAAGGTACAAACCATGTGATTTCTGCATCCACTATAGCACTGAACTATGCAATGCAAGGAGTGTAGGAGAAACCATGTTATGTTTTAATGTGCTCTGTAGAATCATATAGAAATCAACATATTTACTCTTTTTTCAACTCTTTGCATAGGTCGTCCGAAATTTAGGAAAACTTCCAATATATTACCTTACATGTACATTTATTTAGTCCTCTTTTTTTGTTTTTCCTATTCCCTCATGTTTAAAATCTTGACTTCCAAATGGTTGATGTTGTGGAAGTAAAACACTTTACATATATTTTGATGGCCATCAAGTTTTCAAACATATAATGACAAGTAAACATCGTAATAATCTCTTTCTAAATTAAGGAATTAAGTTTTGTGTTAACTAATTTCTTTATTTATATATAGGATGGATCCCAGTGTAAAAATAATGTAGAATCTTGAAGTGTGTGCCCATTTTATTCCCAATGTACTGGAAAAATCATAATCAGGTACTCCATTGACTATGGAGTGGCCAAAGATGCAATAATCAGCTCTTCCACTTGACGAGTTTACCAAATGCCAAACATACATAAGCAATTTTGTCTGTCACAGACATTATTTTACAGTTGTGGGCAATGCTATTTGGTTAATAAAAGAATTAGCACAATGCAAATCATGATGTCATTTTTCTTGGCCAACCAAATACTTGGTTTCAGTTGACTTCATCAGCCTCCACCGTCAGTTAAGGATGAACAAAGCATTTTCAGAAGTAAGAAACTATGCAAGTGGATGGTGGAGAAATATTTGCTTGTCTCACTCCAGTTAGAACCTTCTCCAGTTCTCTAGCTCACATGACAGACACCCCGAGATCTCAAAATAGCGACATTTTGTCACGTTTGACATACATGAAAAAGACAAGCTTGAGTGCTTTACCACTACATCACTACTGTTGAATGAAATGAAGCTATGGATCGGATACAAAAAAGAACGATAACTATATACATGCATGTATATTGTTTTTCTAGGGCGTTAATACAAATACCATTTTAACTGATCGAGTCCACCTAGTATGTAGGACTAGGTGTTGTTTTTTAATTAAAAAAAGCAAAAAAAGACAGTTTAATAGCCACATCAGGTTTTATTGAAGGTTGTTTGTTCTTGCGAAAGCTTATTGAAGGCTGTTTGCAAGCAGCACCAGTAATTGATCATCCTCCAACTGAAATCACCGTAAAGATTCAATATAGTTTAACTACAAACACTCCAAACATAACCGTGGAATTAATAACTAACCCGATTGTTGCGTGTTGAAAAAATTCACCAGAGGTTAATTAATTAACCAGAATAATGTTCAGTGTACATTCCTAATGGCTAATGCTAAAAAAATTACACAACTGAAAGCATGGCGATTATACCGAACTAGCAGCCTTTGCTAGGTGCGTGTGTGTGGTGCTGCCGATCAGGTCATGCTCCAATGCTCCATGAAGAGCAAGAAGCCTAGCTAGTTAGAGCGCCATAGCGCTGCCAGCATCTGCTTTACCCAACTGCATCACCCACAATTCCACATATATACTTGCTTCATTGCTTCGTCTTTCTGTGCGTTCCTCCTGCTTAGGATATGTATCTTTTTTTACACTTTAGTAACGACCTAATTACCTGAAAACTACCAGCTTTAATTTACAGAGCTGGTATAATTGAAATCAAGTTGCGCCTTCAGTTTGTTAATTGTTAGTATGGATCGACGACCTTAATATCAAGGAAAGCTAAGGGTGTCATTTTGTTCTTTTACGCTACATATTGCAAGTATGCCCTCTTCTTTCATTTTGCACGAGAGATTGCCATTCTCTTTCTTCGTGATGAAGTGTATTTCGGAGTTCTGACCATATCCGATCTGGTAACGGTCTTAATTTGTTTCTTCCAGCTCAGCTAACCTACGTGTAATTTATCGATAGGAGCAACCGATATGTATGCACGTACTATACGAACAGGAAAGAAATAATTAAGTTACTTCTGTGACTTACTGCACGCACAGGAATCAAATAAAAGCCGTGTCACATGATTCCTCTGAAGGGATTCGCCGGAGATTTCTCAGCGTGCTGCATCAGATCACACTAGTACAGATGGAGCTAATAAAAAGGAATCGAAAAGAACAAGTGGTGGTGTGTGTCTTCTTTAGTTTACTTGCTTATAGTTGCTCGTCTAGTTGATTCACGTACGGGTTTTGCTGTGTGCTGCCGTCGCTCGATCAGTCTCATTCATTCTGGCTACTAAGATTTGCTTTTAACGATCAGATCCTTTTTCTGCACTATGTCTAAGCAATTGGCTGGAATATGAGTAGTGTATTGGACATTTATTGGATTATTATGCTGTCGGTTCGTTGTCAAGGACATTAAGAACCATCTATAATCAGCTGGTGATTGGATCGAGTATCACCATTTTCTATGAAGCTGATACTTCCTTAGGTTAGTTTCACTAGGGTTTAATGGGGGAGTTTTATTTGGCATTATTAGTTTTATGGGATGAGATGAGAGGTTCATCCCAATAAAACTCATCTGGTTAATACCCAGTCTTGATAATTGTGCAATAAAAATCCTCACTAATACTGGCCTTATTAGTAAAAGAAACATTTTCTTCGATATGAAATATAAATATGTTAATTAGGGTATTTCCATTAAAGATATTATATCTTAAAATGGAAATAGTTACATACTATGAAAATATCTCTTATAATTAATCTAGTAATATCAATATGTACAATATATACAAAATTTTATATATTTATATAGTTAAAGTAAACAAGGTTTGACTCGGACAAACCTACATGGGTTGCTTATCTTTCTGATCGGATGAAGTATTGGAAGCATTGTTTAGGATTGCTTGCAGCCACACATTTAGTGGTTGCTTATCTTTCTGATCGGAGGAAGTATTGTTTGCGGCCTCACATTTAGTGGGATATCGCTTATCTACTCAAAGAAAAGTGACGTTAATTTCTAGAATAAAACCATCATAATGTAACACACATATCGAGTTGAGGACTCAAATCCAGATAGGCAGGTTCTATCACAAGAAACCTTATCAACTGAATATTTAGTAAAATTTAATCATGGGTATCTGTTGTTAGTATTGACTGAATTTGATGATGGCATATAGCTCCATGATCTCTAAAAACTAGCATCAAATTAAAGTATTAAATTTAATGCATCAAGTGCAGCATGATGCATACTACTTCCATTTAATCGACATCCCCATGTGGTAGAGATGTGTGTCACATGAATAAGCAAACATGCGTGGTGCACGTTAATGGGGCAATTAGCCAGCACACTTTTTGCCGACGTGGCGCCACTACCGCTCGTAGTTGAAGTTGTTAGGCTGGCCTAATTACCTACCAGGTCACACCAATTTCTTTGTTTAGGTATGTCGTCTATCAGGCACACTCACGAACATCTCCAATAAACCGGCACCTAAAAGCTCAACCAAACATCTGTCGCTGAATATATATGCCTTATCTCACGCAAGACAATTGGACAGTGCTGATATACACGAGACTGAATAGTTCCTTAATCACCTTATAAAAACTCCACCGCCTCCAACACCAAGCATGCACGTAACACGATTATTGCCCAACTCAGCCAAAGCTAGTGTCGTATCCTGCATTCAGGGTAAGAACATTAGGACGAAGACAAGATAGCTATATGCCATCCAGTGTGCAGCACTGAGAAGGTAATGGAATTCCAGCTCTCAGGTTGTACTACTACGTACTGCTTCAACTTTTTTTTTCTTTGAAATCGAATACCGGATCAGTTTTATTTATAAGGCATTCTTCGTCTATGCTTCTTTCCTTTTTTTTTCTGTCTTTGCTAATGCTAGCATGCCTACTACAAAGAAGGGGCATCGAATAACACCCTACATCAAGGAAGCTTTATTTGTTAGTGGGAGGTGCATGTGGGCGGTGGTGCACACAGTACCTTCATAGTCCTTGTCCGAGTTCTTTCCATTTCAAATTTGGGTGCCTATTTTCTAAAAAAAACAAATTAGATATAGCTCCTTCTAGGTATTCTAAAGGAAAGAGAATCCTATGTGGTTTGCTTATCCACTTATTTTCAGCATCCGTGAAGCTGGCTATGCATGGACTTTTAATTTGTCAATTGGTGTTGGATGTTGCTTTAGTCAACCAAGTAGTGATTCATTAGCAAGTCTAAGTTCTTTGAACACTTACCAGTTGCATATATTGAGTGGTCAATTGCTTCACTGCTTGCAATATAAGAGGCCAACTGAAAGGGAGGCCTAGTTTCTGAAATCTGAACCTTCTCAGAAAGCATGCATGCATTTCAGGCTAAGGTTTGAAGCAAAGTTGGCATCAAACTGGCCTTTCTCCGCTGCGAATTGACCCATCATCTATGCCCATCAACTTGAGAAATTTGATGATCCTTTGAAGACGAGTTCATGCAATGCCAGATTAGTATAAATCTTTTCATGAAATTATTCACTATACAGAAAGCGACATCACAAACGGCATCATCACAAACGGTTTTGAAAAACCGTTTGTGATACCCCAGTCACAAACGGTTTTGGTAAAACCGTTTGTGATGTTGGGACATCACACGAACCGTTTGTGATGCTATCACAAAGGGTTCGTATTACGAACCGTTTGTGATGGGGGTCATCACAAACGGTTCGTAATACGAACCCTTTGTGATGCCCCTCATCACAAACGGTTTTTGAACCCTTTGTGATGATGTGTATGGTATACGTTCAAACCACATTTTGAAATAGTAAATGACTTCAAATCAAAAAAGTTGAACTACAAAGTTGTATGGCTTCTCAAGATGCACAACTTTCACCTTGGTCATTTCTTCATTTGACAAATTCATATGAATTGTGTGGATGATTGAACGATCCATAAATACACATTTAGTTGCTAGATCTAAGTTTGAATATTCTCAAATTTGAAATTCAAATTTCGTAAACGGCCTCGGATGAAAAAATGGTCAACATGAAAGTTGTAGATCTTGACAAGTCATGAAACTTTGTAGTTGACAACTTTGTCATTTGAAGTCATCTAGTTTCTAGATCTAAGTTTGAATATTCTCAAATTTGAAATTCAAATTTCGTAAACGGCCTTGGATGAAAAAATGGTCAACATGAAAGTTGTAGATCTCGACAAGTCATGAAACTTTGTAGTTGACAACTTTGTCATTTGAAGTCATCTAATTGCTAGATCTAAGTTTGAATATTCTCAAATTTGAAATTCAAATTTCGTAAACGGCCTCGGATGAAAAAACGGTCAACATGAAAGTTGTAGGTTTCGAAAAGTTAGGAAACTTTGTCGTTCAACATATTTTGATTTGAAGTCATTTAGGGCCTCAAACAAGCAATTTAAACTTGGTCTGGTATAATATGATAGGAATCGGAACGTCACAGGTGACGAACAGGTGCAGTGGTAGAGGAGGCTACGTGCGAGGGAGAGGTCACGAGTTCGAACCCGGCCGCGGAGCGCGCGATTTATGCGCAAAAAAATGGCTTGGAGGGCTGGTGGCTTCCCCAAATGAAAATAAATTTTTTTCCCTAATGTTTTCGTATTTTTTGCGATTTATTTCGGACGCAGGAAATGACAAACGGTTGGTAGACAGTTCAAGAGGGCATTACAAACGGACTGTCATAAACGGTTGGGAAAACCGTTTGTGATAGACTTTCCCAACCGTTTGTGACGAGGGTATGTGGAGCAGTGATTATCCGTAATATTGAGCGACGCTGCAAATTGTATGTTAGCAATTTCCCTCTAGCAGGCGCAGAAGTGGTCGTGACGTTATGTATCGAGATCATGTATGATAAACACGGAAAAGTGGGTGACAGTGCACAGAAAAGGTCGAGTTTTTTATGCGATTATATACGCTACAATCCAAATCTCCGGTTAATTTAAATTGCCTGATCTTGACGCAAAGCAGCAACAATTCCTGTTAAAAGCTACGGCCACAGATGAACCAGTAGTGCCATATATCAGTATTAGTTGTCCTAGAAAATTCAGAGCAAAACAAAAAGGGGCAAAAGGAGCTTCCATTTCAATTTTTAATATTCATGTAAATTATTGATGCTACAAACATTAGTGACCTGTGCACATGCTAAAATGATTCCCTTTTTTCCATGGATATACAATGCCTAAAGGAGTCCTGAATATACATAAACCTGATCCAAAAGTAAAGAAGAAAATGGGGGTGGCTAGAGACCAGGGGGCGGCATGCATTCAGTCTGGTCAGCACTAACTCAACCTTGCTCTGTCCATTTTAGCCACCACATACACCGTCTATTGGTCGTCCGGCTGTGCTGTATGTCACTTTCAGACAGCAGTTGCCACTGATCAAGCTCCAGGGGAAATAGAATTTGGCAGCTGTGAAAACGAAATGCAGGATTCTATGTCGAATGTGAGAATTTTTCTCCATCAAGTGTACAAAAGTAGTACAAGATGCGACATGGCTGATGCACCAATGCACTTTGCTGGTTTCGTCAAGGCGCGCGAGTGGCATAGTGACTTGTAATTGCCTGTATCCCAGAACCATTATGCAGCAACCATCACTACTGCAAAGTAAAGCTAAGGGTATTCGATTGTAATGAGTCCACGTACAAATTCTAACTTAAAGTCATGTTAGTTAAAAACATATATAAATATTTAAAAGATGAGGTAACCATTGCAAAAGATTTACGTCGTTAGCCCTGATAAATTTGTTTGAATTTAGTTAATAGACATATGTCACCCACTTAGAACCAAATAAGCCGTGTTATTTGTTTGCTAGAAAATATTCCATATTTAATCAAACGATTATTGGGTTTGTCGTTTATATATGTTTGCTCTACACATGCATGATTCACAAATTTGAATGGTGCTGATATCGATTGAGTTGGATGGAACCGAAGTATCTCAGAACATCAGACCCAGCCCAAGCTATAGCGCAGGGACACATATATAGCGCAAGGAGTGTTTTAGTTAGAACTAACATGACACGCGTAAACAGAGATGGTACACGTCTTGGATCACCGACGACGCCGCATGACAACTGGAGCAGCATGACCTAGGGCCTTGTTTAGATCTCAATTTCCCACCTCAAAGTTCACTATGCAAAAAGAAGATTTCTATTACATCAAAATGTCATAACATGCATGGAGCACTAAACCTAGATGAAATAAAAAACTAAGCGTACAGTTTTGTTGTACTCTACGAGACGAACATTTTGAACCCAATTAATCAATTTTTGAATAATTTTTTACATAAATAAATGAAATGCTACAGTGATGCAATGATTACAACGTGACCTTAAACCCCCAATTTCCCACCCCCAATTCTCCATCTAAACAAGGCCTGGATCATTCAGATGCAATCAGCAGCCTTGCCTTCACCAGTCACGACCTCTCCTGTGCTTGCCACCGAAAACACATAGAATGAAGCGTATGATCAGGGCGCAATATAATGACAACTCTTGATCGATCGAGTACCATATCTGGACACATCAAACGGTCTGAATAAGCTAATTAAAACCACCTGACCAATTCTGTCAGATAGCTTCGCCACTTTTTTTGGAGAGCCGATCACGCTCCAGCTAGCTGGAGAGCCTATTAGAATTCGGTCTAAACACGGTGTCGTCCAACCAGCCTGTAGCATGATAATTTAATATTTTGTAGCCATGGTTATCGCGATAAGGACGCATTAGTTACGTGGACAACAGAGAATGAAACCTCGCCCTATTCTAAGTACATAAGCAAGCATGTAACACAGGCATGGTTACCGACAGACACAAGTTATCATCTTCATAAAAAAAACTAGCATGGTTGATGCTTATACGTATATCATCAGTTAATACGCCTTCGTGAAAGGTTATCTTATTAGTGTCACTAATTGAAGGCTTCGTCTTAATCGCCATGAGACGTCCTAAAATAAAGATAAATCCTACAAAATATTAAAAAATAAAAAACATTTGTCATTGGCTAGATAAAATTAAGCATCATCGACAATAATAACCAATTAGCTATTAGATTATTTTTTCCCTTCTAAATCATCTGCCTCTACTGGTGCAAAGAATAACATTAAATGGCCCACTAAATTTACATCTAAATTACACAACCTCTATCAAGATTTATAAACCATTCCCTAAATAAATTTAGATGTAAACTGCATACATATGCCGTTATGAAAGATGATCTAAATTACTACCCTGTCGTTGTTAAAATAAACTTAAATAACATTTTAACTCTACATGTAAACTACCTATGGATTTTGTTATGAAAAACAAAAATATAGCACAAAGGACATGCTTCTAAATATCCATTTCTATTGCTATTAATTTCTGGAAACTAAATCTAAGTATGTAGACATAGTAATAAGGATGGAAACGGATCGGATATGCATGGAATCGGTTTCGGAGAGCACTTCTAATTTTCTGTAATTTATTTTGAATACAGATACGGATTCGGATATTCTCGGATAATACAAAACGGATGTCTGGGATTCGGATATGTTCGATATTTCATTGTCTTTTGTGATAACAATTAACAAGTATTAATTATTTTATCCATAGATTTAGAAAAAATATCATCATAAAATATCCGGATGTTATATTAGAGAATATCCTAATAGTATTACTACCTCCGTTTCATTATGTTTGACGTTGCAGACAGGGATTTTTGCCTGAAGTCAGTTCAATTTGTTTGTCGGAAACGACAAATAAATTGGACCAGAGGTAGTAATTAACAAGAGAATATCCGAATGTTATATTAGAAATATCATCTACATTTTATCCATATAGTAGCAGTGATTAGCATATATAGTTCCTCAAAAGGGAAGGCCCTCCAAAACGTTCCAAACGGCCGCCTAAACCTCGATCGCATGCATGCATGAGCACGAATGATCGGCGCGCGCAGCTGGCTATTATCTAGCGTCGGCTTACTCCATCGCCTGGAATTTTCTACGGCCACTTGCGTTACACCAACGGCGGGGCGCCCGGGTGCGGAGGTCAGCAGCACCGTCGATGGACTGCGACCCGCGGCAACTTGGCCTCCGAGATCCGGCGATCGATCCACCCCCGCCGCCACCGCCAACCCCGGAGCTCCTGCGCACGCAACCAAAGCGCGCCGCCTGATGATTGGTCGGCCTCTCTGCCCATCGATCGGTTACGTGCCAGTCGCATCCATTGCGCCAATGTAACGAACTTGTACAGTACGTAGCATGTGCTGTACGTGCTGAACGGCGGCCCTACTCGATCATTCCATCAATTCGAACACGCGAGTTTTGGTTCTCGATCATGGTTTTTGGCAAGGAGGACGGAACAAGAGAAAGAAAGTCGTGTGCACGGAAATTGGATGTCCTAGGATTCCAGTACGACGCAAACGTGAACCTGTCACGATGGGACTAGCTTGGCTGGCAGGGTCCACGTGGTACTATTGAGTACTACTGCGAGCTGAGGAAATGGAGAACTTCGCTGCAGGACCGGCCGGGATTTGTTGGTCCTGAATTCAGAATATTTCAGCAGTGGCATGGCATTGAGATCGAACTCGCATGCATGTTACTTTCAGCTCGCTGTTGCAGACTTGCAGTTGCACGCATGTTGTGCGTGGTTTGTTGGTGGTGCGCGGTGGGGCAAGCTAATTAAGCCAGCCGTTGGGCGAAAGATTCCGAGCCTAAACTGGCTAGATCGGTACGGGAATCTTTGTGGCAGCTCTGCTGCAAAGATCTCCTACTGGAATTGGGAGCTACTCGTAGACGTTGATGATGATGCAGGGACCTAGTGGCGGTGGTGGCACGTAGACTGGACCTGGCCCGACTTTGGTACTTGGGCCCTCCTGGTCAAATCATCTAACTTTCAAAAATTCTCTCTCCAAACTTCACTATTCACCTATCACATCAAATCTCTCTCCTCGTGCATGGAGTACTAAACGTGGGTAAATAAAAAAACTAGTTGCATGGTTTTGATGTACACGACGAGACGAATCTTTTGAGCCTAGTTAGGTCATGGTAGGACAATGTTTACCACAAACAAACAAAAAGTGCTACAGTGTCCGATATGACTTTTTCAATTCACTTTTCACATTTTCTCAGGAACTAAACACCCCCTTGTTTGGATATGGTTGTCACGCAACTTTGGCATCCACAAACTTCTATCTCGTATATTCATGTTCTTGCCAAAACCCTTGGCTAATTGTGATGGAGTTATTATGACAAGAACACAGCACCATTATAAACTTGCTCCAATCAAATTGGGCAAGCCTTATATAAATGCACTGTATCATTTTTGCACTCTTCCCATGCTAATTATTGAACTGTGTGCTAATATTTCAATCGATGAAGTTACATAGGACTAGCAGGCCGGTGAGATAGCTACCTAGAAGGATTCATCACCGGAGGTAGAGAAAAACACTAGGAGGTGAATAGCATAGGAAACATGTGCGCGGATAAGACACTAAACCAACTAATCACTTCCTTCTAAATTACTATCTGTTGTTGATTTTTTCACAATGTTGTTTGACCACTATTCAATTTTTTTTGTCCCGGAAAATTGAGTCATACTTAAAGTCTTTGATAATAAAATAAGTCATAAACAAAATAAATAATACTTTCATAATTTTTAAAATAAAAGAAATGGTCAAATGTCATAGAAAATCAAATAAACAATGACGAATACTAATAATTTGGAGCACCGATAGTAATAATTATTATGTATCGAAGGCGGTGGGAACATATGGGAGGAAGCCACACACTGCTAGAAGTACTAGATCAAGCGATTTGATTACGGGCACGCATCACAGTACATAGTACCCTCCAAGGTAGCTAGTAGCTACTCTTAAGGAATTCGATCAATTGGACTTGGGCCCTGTTTAGTTCCCGGTCACATCATCAAACTTCTAAAAATTCTCTCTCCAAACTTTACTATTCATCTATCACATCAAATATCTCTCCTCATGCATGGAGTACTAAACGTGGGTAAATAAAAAAACTAGTTACATGGTTTTGATGTATACGACGAGACGAATCTTTTAAGCCTAGTTAGGTCATGGTAGGACAATGTTTACCACCAATAAATAAAAAGTGCTACAGTGTTTGATGTGACTTTTTCACTTCACTTTTTATCTTTTTCCAAGAACACCTTCTTAGACGGCTCTTGTGTTCCTAGCTAGTACACCGTAGTATCTACTGTATTCTCAAAGGGAATATAGCACGCCTTTTCCGTAAGCCTGGGACGCATACCCTAGCTCCAAGCATTTTACCGATCTAACTACCTCCTGACAACGTCGTACGCTCGTCATGACATGAGAATCAGTTAAAAAAAACACACTGCGCTCCAAGGCACGCTGTCGCCGTAAGCTCCGACGTGGACGAAGCCTGAGATCCCCGACACATCGAACAAGATCAGATCGGCGGTGTTGACACATCCCGGCCGGCCCGGCAGGCCGGATCGTCATCAGCTGGTGCAACCAGCTCTGAAAAGAGAGATCGTGCTCACATGATTCGGTGGTTGCGGTGCAGAGGCGAGCCCTGTCAAAAAGGTGAAAAGGATAAAAACCCAGCCAAACGCTCGTGTTCCATCCCGGTCACAAGGGCCCTGTAAGTTCAACGTCAGGCCATCCACGCATGTAAGCATGTTGGCTCAGAAGCACAAAACTTTCGGCGCCGATATGATGTGCCCGAGCTCTGGTGAGGTGCAAAGGCTGCACCGGATAGACATGTAGGGCACTACTCATGGGAGATGATGGGCGTTTCTAAAAATTTTATTAGCTTATAATATGCACAATATGTTATGCATATATGTAGTTCAAATTACACTCCCTCAGTCCTATAATACAAGTACTTTGACTTCTTTTTTCAATTAAACTTTTTTAATTTTGACACTATAAATAGAAAAATAACCATAGAGTAATAACATAAAAAATATGTTAGTACATATGAAACCAACTATTGTAATATGTCTTTTTAAAATAATGTATTTTTAGATATATCGTTTATCAAAGTTAAAATAATTAATTTAAAAGAAACTAAATGTAGATATTTTCCGAAATGGAGGGAGTACATATTTTAAGAGGTATACCTATCCAGTTCAAAGTATATGCCGTTTCGAACATCGGCATGGTGCATACTATACAAAGGTTTGGTTAATATATTTCTATAAAAATATGATGTTTCAAATATTGTACTTTTCATGGCAAACTATTAACAACTACCATTTATTATTAATCTTTATAAAAAACTATTATATTGATGGTTGACGTTTAAAGTGCGATCCGCAAGAATCTTAAAACAACATACTTTGTCAGTCTCAAAAATAGTCCTCTCTTAGATTTATCCTAAAATATCACCATCTATGACACAAAATAGGTATAATATATAAAAATATGTTTCATGCCGAATCTTATGAAACTGAACCCTGGTTTTACCTAGAACAAAAAAACACGTTTTTTAGATACAGAAGGCGTAACATTTTAAACCAGAGTGAGTACAAAAGCAGCATAGTTCCACAGTCTAATCTCTCAAAGGTCCCATCATTAATCCAACAAACAAGATATATGGTTAGTATCTTCATATGCCATCTCCTTGCTTGCCCGACCTCTCTACCTCCCTAGACCAACACGAAGCAAAGGCAATCACCATCGTATATATAGATCGAAGTGTAGAAGGTGAAGAACCACAGAACAGCCAGCGGCAGTCCGCCAAGGGCATGTTGTGAAAGGGGAGTCAAGGGACGTGGACCGTTGTGGTCTTGGCGACGACAACGGTTGCTTTGGCGGGAGGGAGGGAAGATGGATCAGGAGAAGCAATTAACGAGTGCCAAGTGGCAAAGGTGAGGTAGCATTAGTACCGGAACTACAACTTTTATTTTGATTTCTACGTATGAAAATTTAGTACAAACAGAGGAACATAACGACACCTCTTGACGGACTATGAAATGTCCGATAGTAAATTGTTATGCTTTTTGGGTGGTAGTTTCGCAACATTTGGATTATTTCAGCAATAATAATGCTACGACGACATCATCAAATTTGCCAATTTTTTTGTGGTTCGAAGTTGAATACCAGGAGGATAATATTAGTAGGCGGACCATGACTGCCTATATCATGAATTTACTACAAATTATTGTCCATAGAGAAACAAATATTATTTTGGTTGTTAGCGAAGGTGATTGTACTTGTACCCTGCTCATCCGGCAACAAACCGCAAGCTTTTATGTCATATGTATCATTAATGTATCTATGTATTTTGTGGTAAACAGCATGCCCTCAACAACAATATTGATTTGATAGCTTAGTCCTTCATAAGAAGTGTTTGTCTGGTGCTGTATTTCCGAAAAGAAGGAACATATTATCCTGAAGGCATAGTAGCAACAGGTACAAATTCTTTTAAAACAAATTTCTTTCAAAAAAAAAATCTAACGGAGTCATTCAGATAACCCCGGATAAATTGAAGCTCACACATTAAAGTCATAAAGAAGCGAACTGAGTGTAATTTATCTTGTTAGATTACTATATTTTAACCTACTTAACACTAGTATTCCAATGGACTATTTTAACCTACTTCAATCATTAGTTTTGCAATGAGCATCTATGTTTGTACTGTAATTGAAGTGGAGCTCAGTGTTACGGTTTCTACCTATTTACCTAAGTTGGATTGAGTGTTAGATTATCAGTATATTTTAACCTACTTATCACTCAGCATGGTAATTTCTTTGATCTCACGTTGGTCCAAGTTCGAGTCTGCCTGGATTGAGTAAGGCGCTTTTTCTTGAGTGTGGGCACTGTACCTATGTGTTTATGTACCATACTTTCAGCTATTCGTGGGGGCAAAAACTCCTGGGCGGTCTCCATCCCATCACCAAACTTTCAAAAATTCTCTCTCCAAACTTCACTATTCACCTATCACATCAAATCTCTCTCCTCATGCATGGAGTACTAAACATGGATAAATAGAAAAACTAGTTGGATGGTTTTGATGTACACGACGAGACGAATCTTTTAAGCCTAGTTAGGTAGGACAATATTTACCACAAACAAACGAAAAGTGCTACAGTGTCCGATATGACATTTTCACTTCACTTTTTCTCTTTTCACATGAACTAAACACCGCCCTGGTTTCGCTTTGCCGACCCTTCGCTCTCTCCCGGCACCCAATGCAAAGAAAGAGGGCCAGGAGTTTCCTGCCCCTGCCGTCCCGTCCATCCCACCGCCGGCCACCATCACCGCATGACACATCGATGTATCCCCTTAATTTCCCTTCCCCGTCGCGGTCTAAACCCTCTCCACTACGGCTTCAACTAGCTATCACCTTGCTGCTCTCCCTCCTCTGCCCCGCCCCCACCACCCTTCGGTGAGCTCAGCCTCTCCGCCTATAAATACGCCCGCCTCCCCGTCTCCCTCCCAGTTCGATCAAACGCTCGCCGCCCGCCCATCACCACCGCTGCCGCCGCCTCCCGCCGCCACTGCACCT
>OAMR01000175.1:844481-885845 GCA_900205405.1 Echinochloa crus-galli | reverse complement strand
TCACAGGTTCTGCTTTTGGAAACGTCGTGCTCGGAATGACAGAGGGTCGGCGACGGGTTGCAAGCAACATAAGAAGATGAAGGGGTGGGTGTAGTGCTGCGGGACGGTGAAATGAAACGAGGTATTACATGCTGATCAGATGAAATCTTATGTTTTTTAGAAAAAACAAGTAAATGTGTCCCATGCATTGCTATGGGTGATGGAGACTTAATTAGTAAAGGCTCGTGGGATCCATGTACGTCACCGATTCCGCATCCAATGTGAACCACAACAAAGAAGAGATACTCAGAAGACACTACGTCGGGGAATGACAACGGGTCGACGACGGAGATTCGAGTGATGTGAGACGATGTAGCAGTGCGTGCGGTGGTGCGAGATAACAAGAGGAGGTAAGGTATTGTAGGTTGACTAATACTAGTGCGTTGCTACAGGTGAAGGGTATCGTAAGCGAAGGCAAGTGGGAGCCATGGATACCGTCAATTCTGCATCGATGAGGAGCAAGACAAAAAGAGATACTAAGTAGATGTTAGGTCGGTGAGTCAACACGATAGGGATGGGAGCGACGTGTGAAAATGATAGGGTGAAGTGACTTCGTGAGCGAAGATGTGGAGGAGTCATAAACACCCCTCCCTGATTTCGCATCTAGTGAAGAGCAAGACAAATGAGAAATCATTGGTATACATTGCGTTTGGAAACGATGGCAGGGATGCGAGCGACGTGAGAAGACGAAGGGATGCGGCGGCAGTGGCACGGTGAGTAGATTAATACTCATGTGTTGCTATGGGTAAAGGAAAATTCGCGAGCAAAAACGCATGAGTCGTAGACGCTGCCAATTCTACTTTTTGTTAGGAGCATCAGAAAATGAGATATCTTCGGTAGACGTTGCACGTAAGAACGATAGTAGGATAATTATGTGAGAAGATAAATGGGTGTGTACAATAATATGGGACAGCGACAAGAGATGATGTATTGCATATTGGTAGACGATACATCAAAGATTTTTTTTAAAAAATACAACGGCCCTGTTTAGTTCCCTTCAAAAGCCAAACTTCCTCTCTCCAAACTTCACTGTTCACCTATCACATCAAATCTCTCTTCTCATGCATGGAGTACTAAACGTGGGTAAATAAAAAAACTAGTTACATGGTTTTGATGTACACGACGAGACGAATCTTTTAAGCCTAGTTAGGTCATGGTAGGATAATATTTACCACAAACAAACGAAAAGTGCTACAGTGTCCGATGTGACTTTTTCACTTCACCTTTTTACCTTTTTTCAGGAACTAAACACCCCCAGAGTACTAAATCTAGGATACTCAAACAGCTATTAGATCCTTTTTAATGTCGTGGTGTTAGGCTATTCTCACTCGTCTCATACTTGTCAGCAAGATTCTTTTCTCTATATTTAGTTTTTCCACGTCCGTCATCTTCTATATCCCATACTCTATACCGACTACCATATATTTTATTCCATCTCCGATTATCATCCTATTTTAACAAACACATTTATTTTTACTCAACCATCTATAACTACCATCTCAAAATTTATGTTCTTCTTTTTTTTACTTTTTTCCTTTTCTTTTTCCCTTTTATTTTTCTTTTTTCGGTCATTTCCTCTATCCTTTTCTTTTCTCTGCTCTATAACTATCATTTCTCTCTCTCCCGCTCTCTCTCCCAGCTCCCCCACCGCTGCCTCTCCCTGCCTCCTCACCTCCCTCCAACGCCCCTCCTCTCCCTCTGACGCCTCCAATCCGCCGCCACCCCCACCTTCCCTCCGCCTCCCCTCCGCCGCCCCCACACCTCCCTCCAGCCTCTCCTTCCTCCCTCCATCCCATCCGCCGCCTCTTCCCCTCCCTCCCTCCCTCCCCTCCCATGCGGTGGTGCCGGGACGATGGCAACGTCGGGGCAGTAGTCGTCGTGGAGAAGGAGGCCGGCGGGTGGCGTGCATCGGTGAGGAGGAGGAGGAGGAGGAGGAGTGACGCCACGACCGGGGCCGTCCATGTCGTCTTCTCCCCTGCGTTACCCCTCTGCGGAGGAACCTGGCGGCCACCCCGCATCCTCAACCAGACGGCGGCGGCTTGGCTACCGAGCGGGCGCGGATCTTCCATGGGGCCGGCGGCAGGTGGCAGAGTGGTGCGGCGTCGGGGAAAGCAACGGCCGCGGCTACGTGAGTGGGCCCGCGCGGAAGATAGCGGTGCCCCGCTATTCCGTTGAATGTAAAGGAATCGGGGACCTCCTCTATCTTAGCATGTGCCTTAAGCGGGTTATCGTGTGCTTGAGTCATTGGTGACGGAAATCTTTGCTTCAGATGGCTGGAGCTTCGTTAATAGACTTTCATGCTCTTGAAATTAGTTTGAAAGTTGTTTTAAGCGTGTTTTGTGTTTGTTGGAACTTTATGTGTAAAATTAATAATACACGGCTATATGTAGATCGATACAGAAGCTAGAATATTGATACATATTCCGTTTTTCCAAAAAGAAGTTAACAGTTCGATTGGATCTTGTTAGATACATTCTTCGGAATGCTGCTTCAGCGTATTGTCCGGTTACTGCATCTCGTCATTGTCTCATCATACGGTGCACGCACAAACTTCTCGACTCTCTTTATTGTATTTGGTTCAAAATCTTGAGCATACTCCCTTTTATTTTAATACAGCTTGTTCTAATTTTTTCTAGATGTTGGTTTTTATTATTATCAAGATATAGCATACATCTAAATATAAAACAAAATTCATGTATCTAGAAAATCTAAAACGATATATAATTTTGGATGGAGGAAGTACTCGTCAAACATATACAAGCCCTGCTCGGAGGTGATTGCTGCGTCAGCGGCTGCACGGCAGCACGTTTATCGCTAAGACACACTGCTTAGGGTGCTTAGCATTTCCGACGGGCCGAAAATCATAAACAGTGGCCTAATGAGACTATTTTCGCTGCACAACTGTTAGTAGTTCATGTCTGTTTTTTTTTTGACACAGTCACGTCTGTTTTTGGACGTCCATGTGCTCTCACGCCCCTCCCCCTGATCTCTTTAGTAGTTTGCGGTGGCCTCATCTGTCATCTGTGATTTATTAGTAAATAACATTAGCTCCGATGACTGTATAAATATCTTTTTAGTAGTGATAAGGACATGAAAAGAAGAACGGGAGAGTATTCTAGTGCTCAAGTTGTTGCTGGTGATGATGAGACGGCTAAACACACTAGCTGGAAGGCCGGAACATTGACGTGCATTACTCTTGTCATCCACGACCCATTACTGTAATCCCGCGATGTATATATGTATAATATTACTTGACCCGCTGCCACGATCGTCGACTTTAGTTCAGATGCAGAATCATAGTAGAGGCATGTTTAGTTCCCGGTCACATCATCAAACTTCTAAAAATTCTCTCTCCAAACTTCACTATTCACCTATCACATCAAATCTCTCTCCTCATGCATGGAGTACTAAACATGGATAAATAGAAAAACTAGTTGGATGGTTTTGATGTACACGACGAGACGAATCTTTTAAGCCTAGTTAGGTAGGACAATATTTACCACAAACAAACGAAAAGTGCTACAGTGTCCGATATGACATTTTCACTTCACTTTTTCTCTTTTCACATGAACTAAACACCGCCCTGGTTTCGCTTTGCCGACCCTTCGCTCTCTCCCGGCACCCAATGCAAAGAAAGAGGGCCAGGAGTTTCCTGCCCCTGCCGTCCCGTCCATCCCACCGCCGGCCACCATCACCGCATGACACATCGATGTATCCCCTTAATTTCCCTTCCCCGTCGCGGTCTAAACCCTCTCCACTACGGCTTCAACTAGCTATCACCTTGCTGCTCTCCCTCCTCTGCCCCGCCCCCACCACCCTTCGGTGAGCTCAGCCTCTCCGCCTATAAATACGCCCGCCTCCCCGTCTCCCTCCCAGTTCGATCAAACGCTCGCCGCCCGCCCATCACCACCGCTGCCGCCGCCTCCCGCCGCCACTGCACGCCGCCCCGTCGATCGTGCTCGAGCTAGCCATTCGCGCGCGTTACGTTCGCGACGCCGCCGCAGAGCCGCCCGCCGCCCTTGCGCGCGCGTGCG
This sequence comes from Echinochloa crus-galli, assembly GCA_900205405.1. Taxonomy (NCBI): domain Eukaryota; kingdom Viridiplantae; phylum Streptophyta; class Magnoliopsida; order Poales; family Poaceae; genus Echinochloa; species Echinochloa crus-galli. The sequence goes on along the minus strand of OAMR01000175.1, from coordinate 881,772 downwards.
CCATGGGGAGAGGGCTGGGGTCGTCGTCGTCGAAGCGGAGGGTGGCGGAGGGCGGCGCGGAGCCCTCGGAGGAGGAGGAGGAGTCGGGGTCGTCGGAGGAGTACGAGGTGGAGGTGGTGCGCGACCACATCGCCTCCTCCCGCGGCAGCCGCCTCGCGCTCTTCGGCTCCGACCTCCGCCTCGGCCGCCTCCGCCCGCGCCGCCGCAGGCGCCGCCCGCTCGCCGGCGAAGGCGCCGCCGAGAGCTTCTTCCGCGACCTCGTCATCCACCCCGACAACAGGTACACATACGCGATCCACGCTCTCCCTCCTCTATTGATTCCACCTCCCGCAATCTCGATCGTTTGCTCTAGAAGCTTCCGCTTCCTTGTCGTTCCTCGCGCCGCCGGATGTTTGCTTCCTCTGGAAGCTGCATGGCGGCGAGGCGCCGCGGCGCGCTCGATCGGCGCCGTCCGTCCGATCGGGTGGCTCCAGCGAATCCCTATGATTGAACGACCACGACCAGATAAATCCTATTTAAAAAACCTGTTTCGGCATATATTTATCTTTTTTCTGTTGGATAGTACCGACCACGAGTGAATCACCCGGTGGTGAATTTCGTTCGAAACTTTTTTTCGTTTGATCGACTCGACGCGTCGTACGTTGGTGTTGTGGATTGGCAACGCTGATCGTGAACAGGGTGTGCATCCATCGGCATCACAGCCGCGAATTCCTCGCGAGATGATGATGATGAGCTCGCCAGCTGCGCAAGCTACTAGCTGACGGACACGCGGTCACGGGGTGGGCTTTGACGGCCACACAAACACGATCCTAGTTTAATTGGATTGGGTCACGCCGGTAGCTGTTTTCGCACGGATTTTCTTTCTTTTTTGTTTTCCTTTTTTTTTTCTTTAGTTACTGGGAGCAGAGTTTAGTGGCTGGCCGGGTCGCTGTGTATATGGAGCTGAATAAACCGGAATTGTTCGTCAGATCGACAGTGGCAGCAAATATGCTTGCTGTAGATTCCACAGCACTAAAAATGCTTGCAAGATTCCTTATGTCAGAATTGGTTAATGCTTTGTGACAAGTTGAGAGTTGTAAAGTCACCCGCGGCCGCTTGATTTGGCTAGCAGAATGAGCACACAGAACAAAAAAAAAGCATGAGAAGAAGAAAAAAAAGAACACCAAAAATGAATTGATTATTATATGAAAAAAATGCTTTCCTTTTTTGAAATAAAAATTAAGTTGAAGTGGAAGCTCTATTCATGCACGGAGTATATATTCAACTTTTACAGAGGTTGCTTTGCTACCCATCATCCTTGCCCATCGTCGGCTGCAGCATCAAAACTCTGTAAACCTCCCAACTAGAAGTTCTTTTTTTTCATTATTATTTATTTATTTATCATGGCGTAAACGAGCTGAGCACTGTGGTACACGGGGCCTTTTTAATTTCTGAACAAGATGACCATGAGCTAACATGTCAGCTATCTGCATCAATCTTCCATGTGTGCTCAGTTGTTACCACGCTAAGATCAACCAAATACACAATATAAAACGCTTGTTCCGGGCGCTTATCGCAATAGGACAACTAAGCTATAGCTTATACGATCACCCTTCCCCTTGAAGGCCAACCAGGTGTACGGCAGGTGAAGAGATTCAGCTTTAGCACTTCGAGTTTGATTTGGTTACTTGGCTGATTTTGACGGGATGGCTTGAACGGGGCTAAAGAATTCATCAGGATGTCAGCCCGAGGCAGTTTTGGACTGTTACAGGGGAGCTGATATATTTAATTTAATCGTGGGCTGAAGCATATATTTGAGATTATCGCTGTCCTGAGCAATTTCTAAGCGGGTGTGAGTAGGTTGCATATTAATCTGCAAGGCCGTGGAGTCGTATCCTTGACAGCTATGCTATTGTGTTGATGTGGACTGTCGTAGTTTCATATCAGCAGTGATCGCGCAGAATCAAATCAGGTTAGTGATAGTATTCATATTTTGTAGTTTGACTAGCTGCCGAATGACAGGGTTATGATGGGCCATGGCCAATGGTTTGTGGATTTTTGTTATTGCATTTTTTTTTCATTCAACAGGGTACTTAAATAGATCCTTAAGTATGGCACATCCGTACTGCATAGGGCTGGACAAAATGCTCAAAGCTCGTTAGCTCGCTCGGATCGCAGCCGGCTCGGCTCGGCTTGGTGCGTATTTCTAACAAGCCGAGCAAGACTTTTTGCTCGTTAGCCAAACGAGCTAGAAGGTTTAATAGACTAATGAGCAAATTATTAATTAATAATAATATATACATACTATATATGCAGCTCTAGATGATGCTATGGTTATATTCTATTATCATATATTATCATAGTATGATAGGGTAGATTTTGAAGGTATTAAGACCATATAAATACTATAATTTTTTATATTATATATATTATTGTGACAATTTTAGATTTAACTATAGCTCGCGAGCTTAACGAGCCGAGCCGAGCTAGGATTTTTGCTTGTTTTCTTAACGAGCCGAACCGAGCTGGCTTGTTTGGCTAACAGGCTCGAACGAGCCGAGCTCGCTCGATATCCACCCCTAGTACTGCACGTCAAATGCCTTTGTTAAACCTCATTAACATTAGGTCATCAACATGTAAATTTTTTTTCTCAACTACTAGCTATAGGCGTGAGATTTAAATATTTTGCATGGTAAACTTTTTTCCTTCGTTTCGCCCTTTTCCTGGTGATTGCGACAGGAGCTGAGGTGCTCTGCAGCGTTCGAAAAGTCTCCTAAATTTATATCATTTCAAGTTGTCCTTTTAGAGCTAGTTTATTGCCAGCAGGATCACTAGATGGGTGCTCAACAAGCGGATCCCACTTACGGCCACATCGATCACCTTAGACATGTGCATGTGCTCATGAGAATGGGTTGTGCGTATGAACTCACCTGGAACCATGCATTTCTGTCTACCTACTTCTTCTGACCTAACAAGCAGCGGTCGTGCTTGGTTCTAGGTGCTGTCTCTCGATGCATACCTTACTAAGCAACAAATCATGTGTCTGTATAGTGAACTAAAGTTGAACATTTTATTGCTTAAATAAACTATTTTTTATTAACTTTTGGAGTCTTCTTTACCTAAACCTCGCGATTCTTGAAGCACTATAGTCACTAGTGATGGGTTTAGAATTAGTGTTTAAGTGTGAATATGTTTATAGGTTCAATTTCCTCAACTGTAAATTCATTTTTGGATGGCCTTGCTGCAGGTGGTATCGCTTATGGACCAAGTTCATACTGGGTTGGGCGGTGTACAGCTCCTTCTTCACGCCCCTGGAATTTGGTTTCTTTAGAGGACTCCCAAAAAACCTCTTTTTTCTGGACATAGCTGGACAGACTGCATTCCTTATCGACATTGTTGTGAAATTTTTCGTGGCATACCGTGACCCAGACACGTACCGTATCATCTATGATCCCACCGCAATTGCGCTCCGGTATTGCAAATCAAGCTTCATTTTCGATCTTCTTGGTTGCTTCCCCTGGGATGCCATCTACAAGGTTAATCTTCTGCTAAAGAAAACTTTGAGCTTGTTAATTGTGGACTGGTGTTTAAGCTGCAATCAACTTTTAGCTTTTCTATTATTATTGATTCTCTCATTATGAATTTTGTATCAGGCTTGTGGGAGTAAAGAAGAAGTAAGATACCTGCTGTGGATTCGCTTGACACGGGTTACCAAGGTTACAGAGTTCTTCTGGCATTTGGAAAAGGACATACGTGTCAACTACCTTTTCACAAGGATAGTAAAGCTCATAGTTGTGGAACTGTACTGTACACACACAGCAGCCTGTATCTTCTATTACCTGGCTACAACACTTCCTGAATCAATGGAAGGGTACACATGGATAGGGAGTTTGCAGTTGGGGGACTACAGCTATGCGCATTTCAGGGAGATCGATCTCACCAAGCGCTATATAACATCATTATACTTTGCCATTGTCACCATGGCAACTGTTGGTAAGTTTCTATGTCATAATATTCCAACACTGTCACTACTCCGTTTTCATTTGTTTTTACATATCTTAGCCAATTTTTGTGTTTAAAATAGCTGAAATGATCTTTTTTCTTCTTCTACAGGTTATGGTGACATTCATGCTGTCAATGTCAGGGAAATGATATTCATCATGATCTATGTTTCTTTTGATATGATTTTAGGAGCTTACCTGATCGGTAACATGACTGCACTCATCGTGAAAGGCTCGAGAACAGAGCGGTTTAGGGACAAGATGAAAGAAGTGATCAGGTATATGAACAGAAATAAACTTGGAAAGGAAATAAGAGAACAGATCAAAGGGCACTTGAGGTTGCAGTATGAGAGCAGCTACACTGAAGCTTCCGTCCTTCAGGATATCCCGATCTCCATTCGTGCAAAGGTGATAAGCCACAGTTTTCTTATGCTTCCATACTTACTGGAGTTGTTCTGAAAACTGTCTTTCGTCGCAACTGTCAGCTTAAAATACCAATTCTTCAGACGTCCTTCATGCTTTACATGGCTCATCAACTGTGCTATCTGACTCCAAACTGATGATAGATATATTGTGTCTGCAGATTTCTCAAACACTATATAAGCCATATGTCGAAAGCATCCCACTGTTCAAGGGATGTTCAGCAGAGTTCATTCAACAGATTGTAAGTACCCTCTGTTTCGACCCAGTTATGCAAGTTGATCTATTGTATGTATACTCTTTCATTTTTATCTTGTTCCCAAGATTTATGTAACATGTTTTTGTGCTCTACAGGTGATCAGGTTGCAAGAGGAGTTCTTCTTACCAGGAGAAGTCATTTTGGAGCAAGGAAGCGCGGTTGATCAGTTGTACTTTGTTTGCCACGGTGCACTGGTGAGTTCAAGCCCATGTAATTAACATCCATCAGAGCTTCAATGAAGTTTCCATAACCATCTCATGCTATGAGGGAGTCGATACATCTGATACACGCTGTTGCTTTCTGCAGGAAGGTGTTGGCATTGGTGAAGACGGCCAGGAAGAGACCCTGCTAATGCTGGAGCCAGAGAGCTCCTTCGGCGAGATCTCCATCCTCTGCAACATCCCGCAGCCCTACACGGTCCGCGTCTGCGAGCTCTGCAGGCTCCTGCGCCTCGACAAGCAGTCCTTCACCAACATCCTCGAGATCTACTTCGTCGATGGGAGGAGGATCCTGAGCAACCTTTCCGAGGTACTGTACATACATACCCAGCTGAATTAAATGTCTCCTAATGCTGACGCCATGGAATTCTGTCAATGGATGATGTCTCCTGAATCCTGATGCGTTGTGATCTGTTCCTGGCTTGGGGTGCAGAGCGAGTACGGCGCGCGGGTGAAGCAGCTGGAGTCGGACATCACGTTCCACATCGGGAAGCAGGAGGCGGAGCTCACCCTGCGGGTCAACAGCGCCGCCTACTACGGCGACCTGCACCAGCTGAAAAGCCTCATCCGGGCGGGCGGCGATCCCAAGAACACCGACTACGACGGCCGGTCTCCTCTGGTACGTACGAGCAAAACGACTCCTCTGTTTGTCATTGGCAGTAAACTGATATCAGCTCAAGTTTGTAATGTGATCTGCGTCTTCCTCGCAGCATCTCGCGGCTTCCAGAGGGTACGAGGACGTCGTGCAGTTCCTCATCAACGAAGGCGTCGACATCAACCTCACCGGTACGCCGCCGCGCTCGCTCCAATGCCATTGTCATCCCTGCTGTCTTGCCATCTCCAGTATCTTGCATCTTGCCTAGGATCATTGTGCCCTGTTTGATCATGTTAGCATTTGCTTTTCCTTACCAGATCAATTTGGGAACACGCCGCTGCTGGAGGCGGTGAAGCATGGGCACGAACGCGTGGCGGCGCTGCTCTTCGCCAAGGGTGCCAAGCTGAGCCTCAAGAACGCCGGCAGCCACCTGTGCACGGCGGTCGCCAAGGGCGACTCGGACTTCATCCGGCGCGCCCTGGCCTACGGCGCCGACCCCAACTGCAGGGACTACGACCACCGCACCCCGCTCCACATCGCCGCCGCCGAGGGCCTCTACCTCCTCGCCAAGATGCTCGTCGAGGCTGGCGCCACCGTCTTCGCCACGGACAGGTACATAATACTCCGTATATACACATCCAAGCAGCTAAATTCAATGCCAAGTCTGCAGTAACTACTTGGAACGCGAGCTTGACGTACGCGATCACGATGTTGGTGTGTACGTGCAGATGGGGCACGACGCCGCTGGACGAGGCGCGCAAGTGCGGTGGCCGGACGCTGGCGGCGCTGCTGGAGCAGGCGCGGGCCGACGAGCTGTCCAGGTTCCCGGAGCGAGGGGAGGAGGTCAGGGACAAGATGCACCCGCGGCGGTGCTCGGTGTTCCCGTACCACCCGTGGCGGGCGGGCGGCGGCGGCGAAGCGGAGCGGCGGAAGGAGGGGGTGGTGTTGTGGATCCCGCACACCATCGAGGGCCTGGTGGCGTCGGCGCAGGAGAAGCTCGGCGTGCCGGGCCCGGGCTCGCGGCTGCGGCTGCTCGGGGAGGACGGGGCGAGGGTGCTCGACGTAGACACGGTCAGTGACGGCCAGAAGCTCTACCTGGTCGGAGGCGACGACGACGATGGGAAAGATGGCGAGTAGAAACAGTGTAGAATTGGCTTGTTGTGCTGCATCACCTGCATCTGCATTACATGCTTTTTTTTTCTTTCTTTCACCTCTGCATGCCGCCCGGAACATATGTGCAGTAAAGAGAAAAAGGATATAGAATGTACAGATTGGCCTGATTGGCAATGTATGCAAATAAGAGGTCCAATTAAAAGAAAAGAAAAGAAAAGAGATGTGAATGAGGATGGTTCTGAAAAAAATACATGAAGATTCCACCGTGTCCTAGACTAACTAGCCACGAGCGAAGCTGGGGGACCTTCCTACACTAGGGATGAAAACGATTACGGAAATTTTTGATCGACCGAGCTTCGTTTCCGAAAAATTCCCGTTCTGATGAAACCAAAACGGTATAACTCGGAAACGGTACCGAAACGAAAAATTTGCTCGGAAACGGTAACGGAAACGGTATGAGCTTTATACCACCGAATAGGTATACCGATCGAATTCAGTCGAAATTTTTTGTCGAAATTCCGAAACCTCAGATGAAGCCCATGAGCTGTGTAACCCTAAGGCCCAAAATGGCCCATCAACACCTGCCGGCCAGCGCATTCTCCTCCTCCTCGGCTGCCTCGGCTGCCTGGCGGCCAACAGTCCAACGCAGCAGCCGCTGCTGCTCTTCCTCCCGACTCCCATCCACACTCCCACTCCAATCTCGCCGTCACCCCTCGCCAGCCCGCCGCCCAGCAGCAGGTCAGCGCCGGCGGCCAGCAGCCACGTGACCTCGTGATGTCCCTGACGCCGGCAAGGATGGAGAAGACGCGAGCATTACTAGTCAGATGTATAGTGGCAAGCTGCTTGGGGCTGAGAGCATGCAGGTCAGCTGAGAAGAAATCAAGAAGCATTGATGCAGGCTGCTGGCTAACAAGTGAACCGAAGGCTGCAGGCTGCTGTTATTTGCTTCATTTATCTTATTACCTAGTGTCCAAGTGAACTGCTGTAATGTTATTTTGGTTGCCGTCAACTTATGTTGGCTATTGTAATCTCTAAACTTGATGGCTGCATACGGCAGTCAGTGACGGCCAGAAGCTCTACCTGGTCGGAGGCGACGACGACGATGGGAAAGATGGCGAGTAGAAACAGTGTAGAATTGGCTTGTTGTGCTGCATCACCTGCATCTGCATTACATGCTTTTTTTTTCTTTCTTTCACCTCTGCATGCCGCCCGGTACATATGTGTAGTAAAGAGAAAAAGAAGGATATAGAATGTACAGATTGGCCTGATTGGCAATGTATGCAAATAAGAGGTCCGATGAAAAAAAGAAAAGAAAAGATATGTGAATGAAGATGGTTCTGAAAAAAATTACATGAAGATTTCACCATGTCCTAGAGTAACTAGCCCGAAGCAAAGCTGGGGGACCTTCCTACGCTCACTAATCATTCCCATTCCAAAATCCGACATTCTAGTTCATCTCCAGCGGCTATGGTCAGTTCGTCACCATTTGCCACGCGTGGAATCGAATTTTTTATTGGACGGATGGAATAGCCAACTAGAGGTACTGTTGGATTGAAGATCTGCTTCTCAAGTGCGTTGCCTGAGATCTTGAATTTTTTCAGGTATCTGATTTTTTGCACGTCCCTTTTTTTCCATAAAAAAATCTAGTATATATATGTTGGGCCAAATGTTCCGATTCCTAGGAATTCAGCCCAACGCGACCCAGTCGACCGCCCACCGAACTCAATCCCCACTAGGGATGAAAACGATTACGGAAATTTTCGATCGACCGAGCTTCGTTTCCGAAAAATTCCCGTTTCGATGAAACGAAAACGGTATAACTCAGCGCTCCTCTCCCAGCTCCTCGCGCGCTTCTCATCCCCAGCCGACGCCGCGAGCTTCCTCCGCGACTCCCTCACCGCGGGCGCGCCGGCGCCGGACGTCTCCGCCTTCAATTCCATCCTCGCCGCGCTCGGCCGCGCCGGCAATCTGCGCCTCATGACCGAGCTGTTCACCTCCATGCGGGACGCGTCCATCCAGCCCGACGCCGTCACCTTCGGGATACTTCTCAACGGGCTCTGCAAGGCAGGCCGCGTTGAGGAGGCGCTAAAGGTGCTCGACGGAATGTCCAGCCCAGGATCGGACATCCGCCCGGATATTGTCATTTTCAACACTGTAGTGAATGGGCTGTGCAAGACTGGGAGGCTTCAGGAGGCGGTTGTGTTTGTGGATGAGCGAATGAGGCGTGTGCACGGGTGTGCTCCCAACAGGGTCACCTATAACTGCTTGGCTGATGCCTTTTGCCGGGTTGGAGATGTTGACATGGCCTGCTTAGGATTGTTGCTTCCCTTTGTTCATTCATGGTTTTCAATTTGATTTACCGTTATCGACCGATATCGATATATTTCGACTATTTTCGATGTATCGAGTTTTCCGTTATCGTTATCGTTTTTGAACATATCGTTTCCGTATCATTTCCGAGGAAAAAAATATGGTTAGGAAATGATACTGAATATTTTCGATCATTTCCAACCGTTTTCATCCCTAATCCCCATGGGTGCCGACAAAACCTCTCTACACCTGGCCCATAATCCCACACCTTTGCCTGCTCAAAGTCCATATGGCCTCCCTCATCTATCACCAAAGTTTGATATCGAGCCCTTAACTATGAAACCAGACAGCTAACCTCCCCCAACTCTTAAACCCAGGTCAACTTTCCTCCCTCCCCGGTTTTGACCCTATTTTTCATCTTTTTTGACTATCAAACGAAATTAAGAAATCAGAAATTAATTTGAATAAAACACCTTCAAATCAGAAATTAATTTTGATCAAACGAAATTAAGAAATCTAACAAGAAATCAATCGACTTCACTCGCTATGAAGTGCTTCTCGAGCATTTGAAAACCTCTCCATGTGGCTGTTTGATTTCTTTGAAACAAGAACACCAAATGCCACTCCTCAATGAGCTCACACACAATGGAAAATCATGAGCGTGGAGCGTTGAGTCGTTGATGCAGTCGTCAACGCTAGGGTTTCAAGAGGAAGGGAGATTTAGGAAAAGATGCTAGCTAGATCCGTATTTTTTTTCTTCCATGATCTGACTCAGCATGAGCCCACCTGTCGAATGGATGAAACCGGGTCAAAACCAGGGAGGGAGGAAAGTTGATCTGGTTTTAAAAGTTGAGGGAGGTCAATTACCTGGTTTCATACTTGAGGGAACAAAACTAGATTTTCGTGACAAATGAGGGAGGCAATAAGGACTTTTTCCTCTTTTTTTTTTTGAGAGAGTATTGCCTTCTCCGACTAACTTGGCCCGCGGCGACACTCAGACGGGCTGGGCTAATCGAAATAGCCCAGCATCATCTATCAGTATGAGGCCCGGCCCATCCTGCAAACCGCAGAACACCACTCCGCCGCGCTCGCCGGTTCGCCGCCGACCATTGTGATTCACCACTGGTAAATAGAGCTCTCCCCTCCACTGCCGGCCGAATCCGCCGCCGCCTCCCTCCCGCGCCGGCGCGCCGCCGCCGCCCACCATGTCATCTACCAGGCGGCTCGTTCCGCCGGCCTTCAACAGGATCCTATCCCTCCGCCGCCTCTCCTCGTCCTCGGGCCCCCCGTCCGATCCTCCCGCTCCGAGCGCCGTCGCCCTCTTCGCCAATCTCCTCCCCGAGCGTACCCCATCATCCGCCACGCTATCCCTCCTACGCGCGACGCCGGGCCTTGCCGACGAGCTGTACGCCATCATCGCCGTGTCCGCCCCGTCCGATGGCCCCCTCTCCCCCGCCTCCCTCCGTATGCTCCACTCCCTCGCGGCCGGCCACCGTATCCCTCCTTCCTCCGCGTCGCTCCTCTCCCAGCTCCTCGCGCGCTTCTCCTCCCCAGCCGACGCCGTGAGCTTCCTCCGCGACTCCCTCGCCGCGGGCGCGCCGGCGCCGGACGTCTCTGCCTTCAATTCCATCCTCGCCGCGCTCGGCCGCGCCGGCAATCTGCGCCTCATGACCGAGCTGTTCACCTCCATGCGGGACGCGTCCGTCCAGCCCGACGCAGTCACCTTCGGGATACTTCTCAACGGGCTCTGCAAGGCAGGCCGCGTTGAGGAGGCGCTAAAGGTGCTCGACGGAATGTCCAGCCCAGGATCGGACATCCGCCCGGATATTGTCATTTTCAACACTGTAGTGAATGGGCTGTGCAAGACTGGGAGGCTTCAGGAGGCGGTTGTGTTTGTGGATGAGCGAATGAGGCGTGTGCACGGGTGTGCTCCCAACAGGGTCACCTATAACTGCTTGGCTGATGCCTTTTGCCGGGTTGGAGATGTTGACATGGCCTGCGAATTGGTGAGGAGGATGGAGAAAGAGGGTGTAGCACCAAACATTGTCACAATGAATACGATTGTTGGTGGTTTGTGCCGAATTGGGAGGGTTGGAGCCGCTCTGGATTTCTTCCGTGAGAAGAGGACAGCTTGGCTGGAGACCACGGGCAATGCTATAACCTATAGCATTTTGGTTAGTGGTTTCCTACACTGCAACAATGTGGGCATGGCCATGGAGTTATTCAATGAGATGGCTGACCAAGGGCATCCGCCAGATGCAATCATGTATTTTACCATGATATCTGGATTGACACAAGTGGGGCGGTTGGAGGATGCTCGCACCATGGCATTGTCGATGAAGAAGGCAGGATTTAAGTTGGATGCAAAGGCGTATAACATCTTGATTGGTGGATTTTGCCGGAAGAAAAGGTTGCATGAGGCCTATGAGTTACTTGGGGAGATGAAAGGCGCTGGTCTTCAGCCAGACGGGTACACCTACAATACCTTCTTGTCTTGTTTGTGCAAAGCAGGAGATTTCTCGTCTGTGGATGAATTATTGGGGAAGATGATTGATGATGGCTGTCAGCCTTCTGTGGTCACTTTTGGTATACTTGTACATGGATATTGCAAAGCTGGTAAAACTGAAGAGGCATTGAAAATTTTCAGGTCCTTGGATGAGTATGGGATTCAGCCGAATACCATAATATACAACAATCTCATTGACTTTCTCTGCAAGGACAGGAAAGTTGATTTAGCTATCAAGCTCTTTGATGAGATGAGGGAAAACAGTGTGCCTGCAAGTACAATAACCTACAATTCGTTGTTGAAGGGCCTTCGAGATGATAACATGCCAGAAAAGGCTTTTGAACTTATGGACCAGATGATGGAAGAGAGGTGCAAGCCTGATTATGTGACTATGGATGTTCTCATGGAATGGCTGCCTGGCATTGGTGAAACCGACAGATTAAAACGTTTCATGCAGCAGTCGAATCAAAAGGATATCAATGTGAGGGCATCTGGAGCTTACTAGGCACCATGAGATATGCCAGTACTTTACCAGTACTTCTTATTTATGGCCACTTTGGATTTAGTACACGTATCAGAGTCTAAAACATGATTGCAGCTTAAGTTCAGAACTTGGGACATATTTGTGACTACATGCTTGCAGTGCTGCTAGATTTTGACACCGGTGTATGCGAAGAGTGAATGCAGACATAATGGATCTTTGGTGGCCTAATGTTTTAGATTGTTTGTACTGCAATATTCACTAACTTATGCATAAATCTAACTTAGCATGTGCATATATTGTAGTTCTTTGTAACAGAACTTTGTACTGAGTAGTAAAACCTTCCCTCGTCTGTCAGAGACATTGCTTTGAAATAATATAAGAGGAAAAAAAAAGAATGAGAAGGCTACATCAGAAATTGGGCTTGGAGTCACTTCTCCTTGCCCCGAAAGGCTCAAAATGATAGCGAGATGAAAATCCTTGGAAATTTTGGGACAACTGACAACGAGTAGAGATATTAGGAAATTGAAAGTTTGTTCAAAGGAAGGGTAAGAGTTTCAACCATATTGTCATAGCATCTAGTTTTTAGCTAATTGAAAAGAAAGAGCAGAAAAACTCTGGTTTCTTGTAGCTACAAGATTGTTGATTTTACAGTCACCTGTTTGCTGCAATTGGTTAGTCTGCCCGTTGCCATTCAGATTCTCATGTATCTGGTTTGGTTCATGTCAGCCAAAAATCAAGGTTCTTTCAAGCACACGGCTCCTAGATTTTAGCATTTTAAAAATGCATTGGCAGGTAAAATCCTAACTCTATTCCCCTCATTCTTAAATCAAATAGGGACAAATGAAACAGTACTGGTCCATTTTTGTTGCTTATTGAATCAAATTTTATCATTTAAGCACCAAATAGGTTGCTTAGTTTGCAATAAGCTCAGCTCTTATTGTCAATGAAATATTGCTATTGTCCATAGGTTTGGACATCTTAGCTGTCCAATTTATTCACATCTATGCTCATTTTAAGTAGATTCAGGGCATATGTTTCATTGAGATTTTTTTTCCCTTTTCAGTATAGGCGCTGATGCTTTGGAAAAGGAAACCTGATAAGCTGCATGCTTGTTTCCGTCCAAAAACGAAACTTATTTCAAAATGCAGTCTACAACATCTTTCAAATGGTAAGCTCTCACCGATGAATATATATCTTTCCCACATAAAGTTCTTGCTCTTCTTATTTTGTAATTGTCTAGCCAGTGGACCCATATAGCTTTCGTCCGACAATATCTTCATTTCTGGAGAAGTAGAAGATTCAAAGAAACTGCTCATATCAACATGTCTATCTTTTTATCGGGCATCATTGTCCACTGTATATATTCTATTAAACGTGTCCTTTAAATTATGTGCAGTTTTTACATATTTTCGTATCTTGCTTCTAAATATGCACAAGTATTTCTACTCAATTAAACTTAACCAATGCAAATTTATTTGTAGTACCAAATAGAATCGTAAGGAAGACGTGCGCAGGGGCGCACGCAAGGTACTAACTAGTATTCACTATAGCCCCTATTAGATGATAGTTGAACAGACTCCAATGTATGCAAGTCATTCTTGACATTGGTCTGTAACAAATGAAGTTCTTATTCTTTAACTGATAGTGATGAATAGTTTCATCAGTTTGTGAAATAATAAGATGTTCAGAGCGCAGCCATATATTGAAAAGAGTAAAGTGTATGGCCGGTCCCTAAACTATCGCGGGTGTGTCATCCCGGTCCCTAAACTCTCAAATTGACCGTTTAGGTCCTTAAACTTGTTCGGCTGTGTCATTTCGGTCCCTAAACTTGCGAATCATCCGTTCAAGTTCTCAAACTTGTTCGGTTGTATCACATCGGTCCTCAAACTTGAATCTCATCTGGGTCAACACATGGTGATCTCAAAACTTTATATCAAAAAATAATTCATAGACAAACTTTATATCAAAATTGTAGCCCTCAAGGTGATCTACAACTTTGTAGTTGACTTTTTTTTGAATGTAAACTGTTTAGATGCCAAAATGTTGTTGTATATTTATATCATTTGAAATTTAAAATCTGAAATTAAATTTTGGGACATTAAACGACTTCAAATAAAAAACTTTTCAACTACAAAGTTGTAGATCGCATTGAGAACTATAATTTTGATATAAAATTTGTCTTCATTCGAGTTTGTATGAAAAAAGTATGAATTATTTTTTTATATAAAGTTTTTAGATCACCCTGTGTTGGCCCAGATGAGACTCAAAATCAAGTTTGAGGACCGATGTGATACAACCGAACAAGTTTGAGAACTTGAACGGATGATTTGCATGTTTAGGGACCGAAATGACACAATTGAACAAGTTTGAGGACCTAAACGGTCAATTTGAGAGTTTAGGGACCGGAGTGACACACCCGCGATAGTTTAGGGACCGGCCGTACACTTTACTTCTATTGAAAATGTTCGGGATTCTGTTGTGAACCTTTGTTAGAAGAAAGCCCCTCTTGCATAGGCTATATTACCATTTCGTATTTTATCTGCTCTAAAGTTTTTACCTCCTAAAATCTTTCTTACATGGATGCGCCTTGATTGATTTAAAATTTTCAATGATAGAATCCTTCATACACAACTATCTTGACAATTGTAAAAGTATGTATTTAAAGGATGCATGGAAGAATCGAGTAGTAGAATGTAAATGCATATTGCATTTGGAGATCTTCACCATTTGAAGTGTTAATGTTCTCTTACATGAGAATTGTTGTTGGAACACTGCTGTTAATCAGCTAGTTTTATCTGTCATGGTACTTCGTTGAGTTAGCACATAAACATATACAATTCTGTCATTTTACAATCATCTCACTCTCATCCGGGAAAAAATTGTTTGCCTGAGTTAGCACTGAAGAGATCATATGCTTCATTTCTTCAGTATATCATGTGTATGTGTTATGGCCAGTGGGCTGGCTGGAGGCCTAGGGCCCAGCCCATGAACAGGGTACTGTAGCTTGCGGGTACTGTAGCGGAGATTAGGGTTGAGAGTCACCTCTATTTAATAGAGGCCCCTTGTATCCAATTAGGTCAAGGAAGAAGTAGAGGATTAATCTCAAAGCCTCCAGCGTGAGGGCGAGATCCCATCTACCTCCTTCCAATCTCAGCAAAGTAGTCCATAACAGTATGAACCAGAGTTATGTGTATCAATCTAAAGCAAAACATGGACAAGTTTTCATAGCCATTCAATGTTGATTCTTTTCTTTACAATGACAGGTCACAAGTCATGATTGGATCTGTCGTTCTGCGTGCTGGAGAAGGGAACCAGAGATGGCCTGAGTGGCTGGCAAGGCTTGCAAGAAGAGGCACTTGTGCAATGAATGCAAGAAGCCTTTCACAGGGTCATCTCATACCAAGAGCATCATTCTGGAGATGTAAGCAGATGCTGAAACTACACTATCTTTTTCTTATGCTTTACTTTGAACTCAAATTAAACAAAGGGGCATCTTATCCAGTACAGTATGGTATTGAGGCCAGGCAACCAAACTCTACTATGCATAGCTTGTGAAGAATGACAAGAAGATTTGTTGCTGCCTTGGTGCAACTTTGTGGTTTAGTTCCTGTCGGTTTCTCCCCTTCAATTTCTTATTTGAAATTTTGAGTGAAATCAAATTCTTTCACTCACTCTTCACTTTTAAACACCAACTTACAGGGTATGATGTGCCATGATGCTATTGGGTCGAAAATTCAGTTCTAACAAAAAAAAGTCAATCGAATATTAATTGGTATGTATATGTATATTAATAAGCATTAGAAATATGAACGCTCAATGTGCTTGTTGCAGCACAGGGCACTAATAACAACACTTCAACAGCTAAGATTTGGAAACTGCTGGTCCACCTGCTGCTCCCAAAACACTTACTCTTGAACAAGAAGAAGATGGGACTTAATGTATATATTTTAAATTAACCTTGTGCTTGCTACTGTAGCAGCTAGCGTATGCTGTGAATAAGTATAAAAAAATGCTGTGAATAAGAAACAGAAGAAAGAAATCCTATGAACACATGAACAGAAATTGAATGATCCCCAGCTTCAACTTGCAGCAAAAAAAGTAAACAGTTCTGTTACTCCTTTACTGACATTTTGAGCTTCTTACACTTCTTTGTTTGATATTGCCCTTTCCAAGCACGTACCCAGATCACATTCTGCCATTTCCACTTCTGACCCATAGGATAGTTTCTGATCAGATCACCCTGATGGATGAAAAGGCCGGCAAGCCATCTCCCCATTCACGAAACCAAGTAATAAATATAACACTGCACTGCTGTGCTCTACATCTTCTTTTCAAACAGCCAACACAGTGCTAATCAAGAGACATAAGCTGATCCGGTTTTCTCTATTACTGCATTGCAACCTGTCAAGTTAAGCCAAGACTTCTGGCACGAACCATGGTGCACCTTTTGTCATTTTGGTACGAAACGGCTTCTTTTGGATCATTTTGTCTGTATATTGACAAATCCATAAGCTCCATTTGACTTGATAGCCACACCATCACATGCTTGTGATGGACTTATCCTTGCTGATCAGGTGTCCAGATTCCAGAAGCAGTGAACTGAAACCAGTTGTGTATTTGCACCTGAGTGCCCCTCTTTGTTGTACGTATATAGCAAGCAATGACCTCCTTATTGCTCAGACAAAACGAACTTGTACTTACCAGGTGCTCTTATGTAATGAGCATAATACCCTGAATAAATCAATGAATGGACACCGCTTATATTTGACTCCATCCATGCATCATTTGTAACATTTATTACCACATACCATGCAACATACCCTTCAACTACCTTCAATCCGTAGTCTATTCTTAAGTTACATTACACTGCATCTATACGTACCACATGCCAATACCAATACATTAGTGGAAAGTCTACGTGTATATAATTCCACAAGCCACTAGTGCTGATCTATTTAATTTCTGTGGTTGACTTGAGCATCAAAATTCAGTGAACATGTATGAGAGAATGGCAGTACAGCACAATTAAGGTACTGATTGCTCCACAGTTACAGTCCTAGAGATGTGATGTGTCCATGTCCCATCACAGAAAGGTACGTTCTTTGAAATAATGCCTATATTAGCAAACCTTATGTGGAAATTACCAAGCAGAACCCAGAACTTTGATTCGGAACATGATTTAAGCTCCAATTAGTGTTAGGTCCACTTTAAGAAATTTGGAGTATGCACCATGCAATTATGAAATTGAAGTAGGTGAGCAAGAGAAGAGATCTATATCATTCTATCATCACCAAGATTTTCCAATGGGTGTGCTCTTTTGTCCAAGCATATACTTCAGGTACAAGTAATGCGCTTTTTAGAATGTGAAGCACCGTAATCAATTCTTATGTGGACAGTTATTATTAAATGTCTTGGCCATGTGAATGTCAACAAACCTAACAGCGTCGCTGTTATTCCGAGTTCATTTCTGCCACAAATTTTGCTTAAAGAGTTACACACCTTGTACCTTCATGCTGTAGCATACAGCGCACGCGCTCTATATATGCGATTGAATTCTGTAATATATCTTCACGCGGCGAACTCATTTTGTGCAGGATCAACAAAATGAAAACTCTAGCACCAGATGTTAGAGTTCAGACCGGAGCAGGAATTGGATGTGGTTGAACCTACAGGCATGCTGGTGGTGGTGCACATTTTGTCAGTTGATGACAGCCATGTATGCTGACTTGCTCCTGCAGTCCTGCCTGTTGTTTCTTCTACTGATGGGAAGGCATGGCCTATAGTACCACATCAAGCATAGAAGTCAGCGGGGAAGCCGGAAACCAAGTTGGCATGGCAGGAAAACCGTGTCATGCCCCTTGCAGCTTTGGTGATCTGCTGCTGTGGCGGGTGGGAGGAACCTGGTTTCTTGCCGCTGCTAATGTTGGTGACTTTGATTGACGTTGCTGCTAACCAGAGATTTCTAAAAAAATGAGGTATGTACATGACTGCCAATTTCACACAGACCTCTTTACCTGTACAGTTTAGGCCATGAACATACTCTGAAATGTGGTGAGCGCGTATTCATTTGCTGAATTTAGATTTAAAAACAATGACGGTGATGCTGTGCTTAATTACTTTTCTGTATTGCGTGTCGTGCAGGGAGGTAGCAAACCTGATAATCAAGAAACCTTTCCTTCGTTCGAACCAGTCCGGTCAACCGTAACTGTGCTGAAGCTTGAAGTCCCTGATATCTGCAGTCTGAGAGAGCTAGTGTGGTATAATCTTGACCCTGGTTACAGAAATTGCGGTGCACAGCTCGCAACCAACTGAAGGAATGACTCACGACGCAGGAGCAGGCCGAAGTCCAGGACAGAGAGCCGTACAAGCCACAGCCCTTGATGAATTGCATTGCATATCTCCTTTGAAGTGGTCGTAGGCTCGTGTTGCCTAACTTGCATGCCTTTGCTGGCTGTACCTGGTCAAATCTCGCGCACCGGCATGCATGGGGAAATCGATCCACATGATATCCAAGACACCTCCAAGTCTCCAACCCGTACCAGCTTGCAGGTACCGTGACCTTTGTCTGTAGCTCCTGAGAAGAAATTGATTTGATACTCAGCTACAGTGCCGACATTGGACTTGAAGACCAACGTGTTCACTTCCCTGTATGACCTGTCGTGCAGGGAGGTGACAAGCAGGTGCCATTTCTTGGAGCCTGTCGGGACGAGACGAGCCCGGGTCGTGTGCCGGTCTACTGTAACAGTGACGGTGGCTCAGCTCGCTCTGGCCTGCTACAGTTTACTCGGAAGTCGGAACAGAATGCTTTCACATACCCTGAAGGCCTTCGTGCCTACCTGCGACCAACAGCTACACGTCTCCGTCGCCGGAGATGCCAAGCCGGCCACGTGCTGCGACGACGCGATCAGATTCGTCTCGCGGCACATCACGTAGGTAAGACGGAGAGTTGTGCAAGACTACAATTCATTATCTCCCCAGACTCTCTAGCTTGAAGCGGTCGTAGGTTTATTTGCGAAGTTGCCTACATGCTTGACCCAGACCCAAGCTGGATAATCGGGGCATTCGGCAGTGGTTAGTCAAATCTCGTGCACCGGCAGGCATGGGGAAAACGTCACATGATCGATGTGCGAAATGCCAATGCAGTGGGTGCGTGATCAGTAACTGTTGTCTGCAACATGTGTACCCTGTTCAAACCGGGGAGAAAGCGAGATATAAATTGTGTAGGAATTGAACTCGATCGATCAGGTACCGTATTGCCCTGGAACACTGGAATGATACATGCATGTCTTATCTCAAACAAACTTACACGTAAGACAATGTGGAAAGATGGAGCGGGAGACAAACTTCTGGCCAGCAATCAGCGCAAGTTTTGACTTAGATAACATATATCCCGAGGTGAAAACTCTGACCAAAGATCGACGATGGAGGGCTTTCTGCGGGACACCATATGCAGGCAATGAGGCAAAGAATTCTAAGTTTAATTTTCTGCCCGTGTGAACCAAGAAGATCGGACGAACCAAGTGCCCTAGTATACTATGGACGTGCGCGCGCATAATCCATGACAAAATTAGATCATTTCGCTGACCAAGAAGTCATCAAACTAGAGCGAGACCCCCTCTCAAAGTCCAAACCTGCCTTGGCCCACAAGGCAATTTTCCTGGTCAAACTCTAACCACCTTCTCCTCCCTCTCTTTCTCTCTCTCTCTCTAAACAGCAGACGGGAAAAAATAAAAGAAGAAACAAGACACACTTCTCTCTCTGTCTAGCAGCCGGTGCCCCAGATGAACAATGGATTGAGCTGATCCAAAGAGTAGCTAGCCTTGCTGCCACGGCAGCGTTATTGGCCCAATTAATCGGCCCGCTTTGACTCGTTAAACCCGGCTGCTAGCCCACCTCAATCCCACGTCACTGTCCCCGCACGCACGGGTCAACACGGCAGGCTCCGACGTTTGACGTCCTCGCCGGCGCGCGGCTCGGCTGGTCGCGGCCGCCGCCGCCGGGCGGCCCGCACTGGCCGGGCCTCGGAAAGGAATGAAATCCGTACGCTGCCATTAATTCTCCTGCTACTACCGAACTGATGGTTCTAAAAAAGAACTACCGAACATTATTGATGGACAAAAAATATTGAAGCTAGGTCGGTGATAAATGGAAATATGGATATATCTGAATTCAAGACAGGAAAAAAATTATTTTATTTTATTTTGTAGTAAAAAATAAGATATAGATTACCTTCACACCGTGTAGCATAAAAGCAAATAAATAGATTTAGGTTAGTAAATGGTTAGTATTAGGTTAAAATTCCATGCGAGCATTCTTAGGTCGGGTTAAATTTAAAATATTGATATTTTTTGCGATAATTTTATTTCGTATAGGACCCCAACAACAAAAACAGAAATATATCAGAGTTACCGAAAATCTACCGGTGATAATGGATGTAGATCCTGTAGCGTTGATCCCTGAAGCACCCGGCCGGTGCGCCGGTGCGCCCCCAGTGCCGAGGTCGGTTTGTATGATCGGGCGCCGCCCGTGGCGCGCGCGGAGACTTTTCCGACGAACGCGCTCGCGAACAAGTCGCCGCACGGAACCGCGCCATGCAACTTCCTGCCCCCGAAATCGCAATGCCTCCCCTCGCACGTTTCCGCCGCTATATATACGCCCCGACCCGTTCGCTGTCCAGCTAGCTTGAGCTACGCAAACTCCGATCATTCAGAGATTTCAATTCGCTGCAAGAAACAAGAGGTAGAAGAAGAGGGGAAGAGATCGAGCAGTCAAGGTCGTCATCAGCCATGGCCGCGGCCAGGAGGAGGACTACGGGCCTTGCTCTACAGCTGGTCGTGTCGGCGCTGCTGCTCCTGGCGGCGCTCAGCGCGGAGGCGCGGCCATTGGGCGGCGGCGAGGGCTGGGAGGTCACCGGAGCCGGGCCGCTGCCGGGCGGCGGCGTGTTCATCGTCGAGACGCTCCGGCGGCTGTACCTGCAGCAGCTGGGAGGGCCGGGGCCGTCGTGCCAGACCAACAGCCCCAACAACGGCTGCCCTCCGTAGGATCATCGTCTTCGTGATCGACGGCGGCGGCGGTGGCGGCGCATGCAGCTGGGCGGCCGGCCGGGCCGTGTCCCGCGCGTGCTCGCTTCGGGAGGTCTCGTCTCGTGCTCTCGTCTGCTGACGAGCGTGCGCGTGGAGGAGCACGTACGTCCAGGGATCGACGGACAAGGATGCATGGGGGCTCTCGATCGAATGGTTGCCGGCGCTCGCTTTTCCGTCGTGCTGTGTAGGACTAGGAGTCTGTAGGACCTACGGTTTTTTTTCGACGGTTGATTCATTAATTGATTGGTTTCTTGGTAGCTTTTTGCCCACGCATGCACGCTTGGTGTGCGGACGGTGGGTGCCAATTTGTACAGACCATATATACTATATAGTATAAGCCAGCTTGCATATGCAAATTGAAATATGTAAATGTTTTTAAATGAATAAAACGTGAAAGGATTTCTACTGGATATGTAACTAGACCAAAACTTGGAGAAAATAATTTGCAAGCAATATTATTTGTGGGACATATGTAAATTGAGTTGTTGCATCATTTGACTTTCGATCTAGTTTTTGGATAGCGCTTGCTTTTGCTTTGCACCTTGGCATTGGTTCTGTACTGGAATGGCTAGGTATATCTTTGCTATTTAGATCTACGTACTCCTTCCGGTATTGTACTAGAAGTCGTTTAGGACAGCGACACGGTCACCAAAGCACAACTTTAACTTTACTTTTCTATAAAAATATTTCTTAAAAAGTTATATATGTATATTTTTATTAAAGTAATTTTCAAGACCAATCTAATTATATAATTTTCACATTTCCAAACTCAACGGCTTAAATGTTATTCATGATTTATATTCCGAATGTTTGACTCAAACCTTGTTTAAAACGACTTCTAATACGATACCGGAGGGAGTATAGACACATAATAAAAACTATATATATATATAGAAAAAGATAAAATAACTTATAACTTGGAATGAAGGGAGTAGTATGTTGCCAAACAGTTCCATTAAACTTTGTGCCATGAGAACATATCTCGAGGGCAGCAAACACATGGTGGACTGTCACTTGGTTCAACACTTCAACTATTTCTTTTCCCAATTCCAATCTAGAGCAGATAGACACGCATTTGACTACGTACTCTAGAAAATCCACTATCATAACGGTTTTGGTCATAAGCCGAGTCTCTCCTTTTGGATAAGAATTAAAAAACTTATAAAAAACACTTGCCCAGGAGGGTTTTCAAAAAGCCGCATGCACGCATTAATTTCTAGCTCATATCATTTTTTAAACATAACACCAGCATAGTTCGATACATATGGCCCATTTTCTGCCTACGTGTCTCTAATGTGGCATACAACGTGGCTCTCAACTTGTCCTGCGATACGCTGATACAGCAAAATTTAATCTGTAATATTATTCTTTGCAAAATAATTCTGCTGCATGCATGCAATCCGATATGTTGAGTTAAGGTTCACATTTTGTTGAGTCGTTTGTAAGAAAATGATAAATTACGGAGTACCATCCACGGTGGATGGCTGGTGGGCTGCAAGAGCTAAATGAGTCCATTGGGCTGTTCATTAAGGTTGAGAGGAGCAATTCCTTAGTTTCAGGGTGATATGAGTTCACTTGATCCCAAGATGTTGGCTGTTCATTGTATTGGTAGAGGGTGCTGACTCACAACTCACATAGTACAAAATTAATTGTACCAAACAACAGTTCCACCGCCATAACCTCTGCAGGTGACACGGGTGGCTACTCGCAGTGCACCGCCGGTGGGCCTTCAGCCGCCACACCCCCCTCCCTTCCCTTGTTGCCGCCAGAGCAGCTTGCCAAAAGTCTGGCAGTTGTGAGGACGGTAGCGGCAAATACGTCTTGTTCTCGTTTGGGGTAGCGCGCATTCGCCGATCCGCTTTTTTCGCTTGGTTTATCAGCAGCCACCCAGCAGTATTTTTCTCTCAGCACAAATCAACACCAATCACTAGCCAACCAGTAGTATTTTTCTTTTAGCATAAATTAGCACCAGGGACCAGCCACCAACCAGGCGTACAGGCTCTAGCCATCTCGTCGCATGACCATCACGTCCTTGCTCCGCTCGTCACAGGATCCGTCACCCCTATGGCCGATCTGGAGTGGCGATGATTCGTGGTGCGGCGGCCGGGCGGCATGGCTCCGGTTGGCTTCTCACAGGAGTTGTACGGTGGTGTGATTGGCGTGTCAGAGTGGGAACAACTATTTTTTTTTGAGAATCGAGTGGGAACAACTATTTTTTTTTGAGAATCGAGTGGGAACAACTATTGATGAGCTCTGCCATGGGCCCGTGGGCATCATACTGGTGGTGTTGGACGGTGGTTTTGGCGGTAGCCGGGGTGATGGCTCGCAGTCGGTGCAGTAGTGACACATGGCTGGAGGCAGCTCGCTATGGTCACGGGCTCGTGGTCATGGCGATTGGCCCCGCATGGTGGTGGCTAGTTTGGTGTGGTTATGATTCGCTTGGCGAGGCTATTTGGCATCATCTATGGTGGTGATGACGGCACGACTCCTACCAGCCTTCGTGTTTCGTGGAAGGTTTCGGTGGAGGTAGTCGTGCTGTCATTTCCATTTTATCCATGTGGGTAGTTTTTTATTTGTTATTTATGTAATTTTCTTCTTCCCTATCAAGAATCAGCAGCCGGCCGGGGCACTCGGCAAAGCCCCAAAAACACCCGGCAAAGGCTTTACCGGGTGAAGCACTCGGTGAACATCACTCGGTGAAACGAGACTTGGCAAAGAGCTCTTTGCCGAGTGTTTTTTTGTCCGACACTTGATAAAAACTTTGCTGAATGTCAAGCCCGACACTCAGCAAATACTTTTTGAAAAAACAAACAAACGCCGCCCCACACGTCGCACACGACACTGGCCGCCACTCACACCACTTTTGGCCGCCTGGCCGCCTGCTCGCTCGCCCGACCGTCTATCTGCCCATGCCAGCTGTCCGTATGGCCGTGCCGGTCGCCAGGCCGCGCTTCGGCCGCCCGTCGAGGGAGCTTTGAGGGAGAGGGAGAAGGAGAAGAGAGAGATGGAAAAGAAAGAGAACATGTGGATTTTATATGCATAGGAGAGGAGGGATCCGGGTGGTGAGGTTTGGACCAATGGAATGCCACGATTTTGAAGGGGTGGATCGCTGACGTGGCCACATGTGTTTTCTCTGTGTGCTTGTAACAAAATTTTAGATGGTTAAATAATTTCAAATGAAAAAGTTATAAACTACTAACTTTACATCTCTTTGAGACCTACAACTATGATATAATACTATTTACATCCGAGGTCATTTAAAAATTTTAAAAATTCAAAAATTCAAATTAGATATATTATAATGAAATTTTGAAATATTAAACTATCTCAAATTAAAAAGTTGTTAACTATAAAATTTTAAATTTCGCCAATTTGTACGACTTTGATAACTATTTTTTTTTGAGAATCGAGTGGGAACAACTATTTTTTTTTGAGAATCGAGTGGGAACAACTATTTTTTTTTGAGAATCGAGTGGGAACAACTATTTTTTTTTGAGAATCGAGTGGGAACAACTATTTTTTTTTGAGAATCGAGTGGGAACAACTATTTTTTTTTGAGAATCGAGTGGGAACAACTATTTTTTTTTGAGAATCGAGTGGGAACAACTATTTTTTTTTGAGAATCGAGTGGGAACAACTATTTTTTTTTGAGAATCGAGTGGGAACAACTATTTTTTTTTGAGAATCGAGTGGGAACAACTATTTTTTTTTGAGAATCGAGTGGGAACAACTATTTTTTTTTGAGAATCGAGTGGGAACAACTATTTTTTTTTGAGAATCGAGTGGGAACAACTATTTTTTTTTGAGAATCGAGTGGGAACAACTATTTTTTTTTGAGAATCGAGTGGGAACAACTATTTTTTTTTGAGAATCGAGTGGGAACAACTATTTTTTTTTGAGAATCGAGTGGGAACAACTATTTTTTTTTGAGAATCGAGTGGGAACAACTATTTTTTTTTGAGAATCGAGTGGGAACAACTATTTTTTTTTGAGAATCGAGTGGGAACAACTATTTTTTTTTGAGAATCGAGTGGGAACAACTATTTTTTTTTGAGAATCGAGTGGGAACAACTATTGATGAGCTCTGCCATGGGCCCGTGGGCATCATACTGGTGGTGTTGGACGGTGGTTTTGGCGGTAGCCGGGGTGATGGCTCGCAGTCGGTGCAGTAGTGACACATGGCTGGAGGCAGCTCGCTATGGTCACGGGCTCGTGGTCATGGCGATTGGCCCCGCATGGTGGTGGCTAGTTTGGTGTGGTTATGATTCGCTTGGCGAGGCTATTTGGCATCATCTATGGTGGTGATGACGGCACGACTCCTACCAGCCTTCGTGTTTCGTGGAAGGTTTCGGTGGAGGTAGTCGTGCTGTCATTTCCATTTTATCCATGTGGGTAGTTTTTTATTTGTTATTTATGTAATTTTCTTCTTCCCTATCAAGAATCAGCAGCCGGCCGGGGCACTCGGCAAAGCCCCAAAAACACCCGGCAAAGGCTTTACCGGGTGAAGCACTCGGTGAACATCACTCGGTGAAACGAGACTTGGCAAAGAGCTCTTTGCCGAGTGTTTTTTTGTCCGACACTTGATAAAAACTTTGCTGAATGTCAAGCCCGACACTCAGCAAATACTTTTTGAAAAAACAAACAAACGCCGCCCCACACGTCGCACACGACACTGGCCGCCACTCACACCACTTTTGGCCGCCTGGCCGCCTGCTCGCTCGCCCGACCGTCTATCTGCCCATGCCAGCTGTCCGTATGGCCGTGCCGGTCGCCAGGCCGCGCTTCGGCCGCCCGTCGAGGGAGCTTTGAGGGAGAGGGAGAAGGAGAAGAGAGAGATGGAAAAGAAAGAGAACATGTGGATTTTATATGCATAGGAGAGGAGGGATCCGGGTGGTGAGGTTTGGACCAATGGAATGCCACGATTTTGAAGGGGTGGATCGCTGACGTGGCCACATGTGTTTTCTCTGTGTGCTTGTAACAAAATTTTAGATGGTTAAATAATTTCAAATGAAAAAGTTATAAACTACTAACTTTACATCTCTTTGAGACCTACAACTATGATATAATACTATTTACATCCGAGGTCATTTAAAAATTTTAAAAATTCAAAAATTCAAATTAGATATATTATAATGAAATTTTGAAATATTAAACTATCTCAAATTAAAAAGTTGTTAACTATAAAATTTTAAATTTCGCCAATTTGTACGACTTTGATATATATAACTTATTCACATACGAGGCCATTTGAATTTTTTAAAAATTTTAAATTTCAAACTAGATAACTTATAATAATATATTGAGGTATTAAATAATCTCAAATATAAAAGTTGTCAACTACAAAGTTTTATATTTCGTCAAGATTTATGACTTTAGTATGAAGGCTTTTCTTTATGAGATCATATAAAAAAGTTTCTATTAAAAAAACACATCCACTAACTCTCTTATATACAATCCCACATATATTTCTTGTGAAATGTTTTGATTTTAAAAACATCGTTACGGCAAAATATACGAAATCTTCTCAACTTTTTACATAGCCTTCACGTGTGATATCATCACATCATAACAAATCTCATGATTTTCAGACATCATTTCCTTTTTTAATAATACGGTAAAGGGGTCTTTGCGGATTGTCAAAAAAAAAACTCGCAACACTCGTCTTTGCCGAGTGTATTAAAGAAACATCCACTAGAGTTTTATTTACTGAGTGCTCAAAGAAATATACTCGGTAAAAGTTCAGGCATTCGGCAACCATCGGGTTCCCGTAGTGTAAGAGATTTATATAATACTCTGATAATGGAATTAGCTGTTTCGTAGCAGAAGAGCTCGGCAGAATATTGTCACTATATAAACCTGATAACACACTGTTTTATAAGAGAAGATCTCTATTGGTGGTTTCTTGGTACGACAAGAAAAATGGTAAAGTAATTTTAGTGCTCAATTATCTTGGATGGTTGTGAAGTGCATGCCAACATATGCCTGCCGTCCTTTTTCCTGCAAAATATTTTCCAACTTGCCCTTAATGTGTTAACTGAGTCTCTTGTTTGATGAGTTCAACGATTTTGTAAGATAATAAACATCTAGTAACTCTTTTTCGTATCCCAATCCTCCTAGACGATCCCTACTTGATTGTAGTCAAAAGAACATACTCTGACCAATCAATTTCAGCACCACCGCAAGAGCGCTGGTCAGGCACACCAAACCAAGCGCACCATTTGCAAGCAAAAAGCTCGTTGGTCCCCTCAAAATCTAATATCAGGTGATGATTCGAGAAGCCGCCATCGTCAACCCTGCCTTTTCGCCGCAATCTGCAAATGCTACTGTTACATTTCCAGATTAAAAACTTGCCTTCTAATGAAATGGAAAAATGCACGCGCACGGCCAAGATTGCCATCTAAGACAGCTGTGTAATAACACAGTAAAGATTGAAGCCAACAAGTGAATCAGCAATTTATTTGGTCTGTGCGTTGAGGTCAATATGTTGTTCTCGATTTTCGTGATTTGGGTTATCGATTTTCGTGCGTTGAGGTCAATATGTTATACTCCCTCCATACTCATATTAGATGATGTTTAAGACAAGGTTTGGTCAAACCTTGGAAATATAAATCATAAATAAATTTTAAATCGTTGAGTTTACAAATGTGAAAATTATATTAATAGATTTGTCTTGAAAATTACTTTCATAAAAGGATACATCTATAACTTTTTAATAAATATTTTTATAGAAAGTAGTAGTCAAGTTGTGCTTTGGAGACCGTGTCGCTGTCCTAAACATCATCTAATATGAGTATGGAGGAAGTACTTCCTCCATCAAGACACGATTTGACTTAGCATGGTCTTCTAAGTTATAATTTTATCATTCATTCATTTTATATTATATTATTTATGATTGTAAACTTATTATCATTGAAGATCGAGTACATTTGATTACAACTCCAACCATACCGAGTAAAAGTTAAAAATTATTAGCTAAATTATTGGTCAAAGATTGTAATGTTTGAATCTTAATATTCGTGCATGCCTTAGAAAGATACATGGAGGGAGTACTCCAGTAGAGCTCTTCTCCAATAAGGGCAGTACCAACCCGTTGACGGATAGTTTCCATACCATTTAATAACATGCCAAGTAAGCAATTTGATGAGGTGGCATGAGAATTAATGATGTGAGAGTATGGTTTCTCATGTAGGAAACCATGTCTACACAAGAACGAATGAAGATAATTGGTTGAGTAAAGGAGAGAGAAGAAAGATGATTGGTTGATATTTTATTTTGAAGGAAATTTTCTTTGGCAGAGTAGTTTCCATGAGTGTCTACGTGACATGACAACTATAAAAACTATAAAGTAGTGTCTGGTCTGGGACTACCCTAAAACAGCAATACCATTGTCACGGAATTTAATCCTAATAGAAAGACTTAATGTCCAACAGACTCAACCCGCACGTTCTTAATATCTCTTGTGTGCCCAATTGTTTGGGATGGTAATATAGGAGAAATCTGTTGTAATCCATGAAATATGATTAATACTAGCCATTTATAACATCCATTAGTCTGAGGACTACTGGACAGTTAAATAAATCAGGAAATAATTAATTCAGTCATTGTAGTTGGTCTCTTGGCTGTTTATTAAGGGACATCTTTTCTATTAGTGCTCAATTTGTCGAAATCTTTTTGGAAATATTAGGTTCAGGGGCCGGAGTAAAGCATAGTGTAGTAAATAATGATTATTGTCTTGCTTATTAAACCTATATGACATTTAGGATAAGCTATAATTTGCTAGTTATAGAAATAAATTAATTTGTTTGTCATAAATAGTCCAAATTACTACCTCATCCCCTTAAACTATTTTTGTATTCATTTTACTTCCACAACTATATCAATTGGTCCAATTTACTCCTTAATATGTTTTGTCCTTTTGCTTTCTCTACACATAAGTGGATTTTGACTTAAAATTTTACATGGTGATAGCAAATACCATAATGTGTGTTAAATAATACAACATAAAATTTTCATCATTATACTATAGATAATCATAAAAAATACATAGGAGAGAGAGCGACGTGAGAGAATCACGAAACAACCACCTCATGAACTAAAATTTAAGACTATGAGACAATTCCCCCACCATCGTTGTAGTTTTGTTTCCATGCAACCAATAATATTTATTTATTTCCCCACAAATTAAGAAATTTTATATTATTATGAGATAACTAAAACAACAATCTATTATATAGGTTGTCTGATGAATTATCTTAAGTACCACTGCATGAGACGTCTAATCTCTATGCAGCTGTGTCCTTCGAGTCATGCATATGTCGAATCAATCTCAGCACGCTTACGCAGGCACACACATCTGGCAACCAAAACGTACATCATTCGGGCCTCATTGCAAAAGCTTAATTTGGAACGCACAATTCCGTCTAGATCAAACGAATCGCAGCAGCATTTGGATCCAAAAGGCACGTTCGTCTCCAGCCCTTCAACCTGTTGTGCCTGCTTTTCGGGACCAATTGGAAAGGTGAATGCGCACCACAAGGACTTGTGCACTGCTGCTGATGATATGGTCCTGCCAATTGCCGAAGCTAAATAATATATAGTACAACTATTAACTAACCGGGTGTTGTGTTAGCAGTATAACGACATGTGAAACTAGTGCCTCTTTGAACATTCCTGTCGATTCTTGCAGCATCCTCGCAGGTGCAGCCATACACTGTAGAGAATTTCTCCGTCTCGTCATGACAGACGTAACATGCACGAACAATTCTAGAAACTTTCTACGACCCATATATGCCCTATATATATGCATGGACACTGCATGCAGCTCTCATCTCATCGTGTCTCCAACAGAACACAAGCAATAGGTCCAATCGATCGAAGCAAGAAGAGACATTTGAACAGTGCTTATTGGGAGATTAAGATCTTGTTGGCGATCGATTAATTCCAACACACACATATATCATCGATGGCGAGAGGGCTTGCTGCCATCATGCCAGTGATACTACTGGTGATCATGGGGTTCTTGGCCATCTCATCAAGCGCAGCGCGGCCATGGAGTTATGAAGAAATATGGATGGTAGGAGTTGTTTCATTCATCTACTAAAACCATCACTATAATTATTATGTGAGTATGTATGTGACACTGGCAAACAACAAAATGAAGGTACGTACCAATGATATTAGCCTTTTTTTGAAAATGAATGATATTAGCCTTAGTACAACGTGAGTACAATAATTTTAATCCTGCGGGCAGCGGTGGTGCTCCTGAGTGTTCTATTGACCAAGTACTGGAAATTGTTCAACGGCTATAAATGGTTTGTGGAAGTAAGGCTTTGGCAAAGTTAATATATATCCAGCCAGTTTGGTTCAGCAGCCAAACTCCAAATAGTTATAGAAACAGATTAATTTGTTTGTCATAAACAGTCAAAATTACTACCCTCATCCCCTTAAACTATTTTTGTATTCATTTTACTCCCATGACTATATCAGTTGGTCCAATTTACTCCTAATATAATTTGTCCATTTGCTTTCGATCTCTACACATAATCAGGGTGGATTTTGACTTAAGATTTACATGGTGATAGCAAATAACTTAACACGTGTTAAAAATACAACATAAATTTTTCATCATTATACAAACAGTAATCATAAAAAAATCATAGTATATTTTTAACATAAATTATGGTGTGTATTGTCGACGCCTACAAAATTGAAACTTAAAACTCCATGAAGAAAAAAAAAGCCAAATCTTGTTCCGGTGTAAACTGACCAATTTACACAGTTATGGGAGTAAAATAAAATAAAAAAAATAGTTTAGGGACTTATATGGAACTGCGTATGCTTGTAGTAGTTTGGAACTTTTCTATATCATATTTAAAAATGGTGGGAGTATGTACTAGCAATCTATATGCAGGTGTGGCCTTCGAGTCATGCATATGTCGAATCAATCTCAGCACGCTTACGCAGGCACACACATCTGGCAACCAAAACGTACATCATTCGGGCCTCATTGCAAAAGCTTAATTTGGAACGCACAATTCCGTCTAGATCAAACGAATCGCAGCAGCATTTGGATCCAAAAGGCACGTTCGTCTCCAGCCCTTCAACCTGTTGTGCCTGCTTTTCGGGACCAATTGGAAAGGTGAATGCGCACCACAAGGACTTGTGCACTGCTGCTGATGATATGGTCCTGCCAATTGCCGAAGCTAAATAATATATAGTACAACTATTAACTAACCGGGTGTTGTGTTAGCAGTATAACGACATGTGAAACTAGTGCCTCTTTGAACATTCCTGTCGATTCTTGCAGCATCCTCGCAGGTGCAGCCATACACTGTAGAGAATTTCTCCGTCTCGTCATGACAGACGTAACATGCACGAACAATTCTAGAAACTTTCTACGACCCATATATGCCCTATATATATGCATGGACACTGCATGCAGCTCTCATCTCATCGTGTCTCCAACAGAACACAAGCAATAGGTCCAATCGATCGAAGCAAGAAGAGACATTTGAACAGTGCTTATTGGGAGATTAAGATCTTGTTGGCGATCGATTAATTCCAACACACACATATATCATCGATGGCGAGAGGGCTTGCTGCCATCATGCCAGTGATACTACTGGTGATCATGGGGTTCTTGGCCATCTCATCAAGCGCAGCGCGGCCATGGAGCGGCGAAGTGTGGTCGCCGGCAGGCGAGCGCGAGGTCATCTCCGGCGACGGTGTTGTGCAGTTTCTGCAGCAAATATACCTTCAGCGGCTGGGGGCGGGGCCATCGTGCGGCACCAACAGCTCAAATGGTGGATGTCCACGGCGCCCATGATCTATGAAAGATTCTGGCTGGAACAGAAAATTGGTGGAGAGCCAACAAAACAATCTTTGAGCTTGGCATCATGCACCATCTATTGCTTTCATGCGAGAGAGGGTAATGTTAATTAGAGGAGTAGTGGAAGCAGCTGTGGTGTTGGTATTCTTTATTTATAGTTTATTTTTTCTATGCGCTTTGTGTTATGCTTTATATTGGATTGATTCGTTGTGTTTGTTTTTGGGTGATATTCATCCTTGTTCAGATTTGTAATAAAAAGTGACACATGTACCTTGAATAATTTTTTTTCTACAGTTTCTAAAGGCCACACACCCCAGCATTCAATCCTATAAAAGGGGCTTTGTAATAATTATTGGTGTAGGGTGGGTTGTGTTAGGGCCGTTGCAGTCCAGATACTAACCGAGTAGTTTCTATACTTGATATGCTATATAAATACTATAGACATATAAACTAGTTTATTATCAGTGGGATGGGTTTTCCAATATAAATTCATATCTCTATCAGCATCTCTCTTCTTTCCTTTCCTATCTCTATTCTTCCTTGATTCTTGCACTGATGAGATCCTTTATTTAACTGCATGAGAAACAGTTTCATTCTCTCTTCTTTTGACTCTACAATTTGTTGTTTTCCTTGCGTACATAGTGTCCTAGTTAAGGCTATATAAACAATCGTAATAACCCCAGGGAATTCCCCTTATAATTGTTCTCATTGGCCTTGTATACTCTCAAGACTCCATTCCTTTTTTTTACACGAAGACTCCACCCAACTCCTAAACTATATAACATGGGCATACACCATGCATACCAACATTAAGATGCATATATATGTGAGTGATGGTTTTTTCGATTACAAGTATGACATACATGTCCACACTCACACGCCTATGAGTGTGGTGCCGCCTATCACGTGGCTGGTGGCTGGTGCTAGTTTTTGCTGAGAGAAAAACACTGCTGGCTGGTGGCTGATAAGCCAAGCGAATAGGGCGTAAAGTTCCTCGACATATAGAATTAGTACCGGATCTAAGTTTGAGAGTCCCCAAAGACCATTTAAATATCATTATGGCATTTAGTATCGGGTGATATTTTGACCCTGTACTAAATGGTTTTCTACATGTTACTTCAAAACAAAAGCATATATCTCTCTCTCAGTCACATGTCCTATATAGGTTGGATGGTAAAGAAGGTTCACATGTTGATTTCACATGAGGCTTGAGGTCGTGGGTTCGAATCCCACCCACTACGCGTGGGGCAAGTCCCCACCCCGTGTCCAAAACCTGCTTACGACCCAGTCCTTCCGAGGGGCGAGCCCGCATATGCATAGCACCTCTCGTACACTTTCGTCCTTTGCTATGTTTGTAACGACAAGGATTATAAACTGGCCCGAATCTATTTAGACTATCAAGGTGGGACTAATTCCACAGAACTAGACACATGTGCCAAGAACGGGCTGAAACGGGGATACTAATGGGTCGGGATGTTACAGCCACATGAGCAATTTTATTGACATGAGTTATGAAGAAATATGGATGGTAGGAGTTGTTTCATTCATCTACTAAAACCATCACTATAATTATTATGTGAGTATGTATGTGACACTGGCAAACAACAAAATGAAGGTACGTACCAATGATATTAGCCTTTTTTTGAAAATGAATGATATTAGCCTTAGTACAACGTGAGTACAATAATTTTAATCCTGCGGGCAGCGGTGGTGCTCCTGAGTGTTCTATTGACCAAGTACTGGAAATTGTTCAACGGCTATAAATGGTTTGTGGAAGTAGGCTTTGGCAAAGTTAATATATATCCAGCCAGTTTGGTTCAGCAGCCAAACTCCATGGAATCCGCCGGTCATTGGCTAATCTAGGCTCCTTCCTCTAAAATAGCTAGTCCAAGCTAGCATAGCTCCTTCTTAAAAAAAGAATTGAAAAGGGAAAATTTGGAAGGAAAGAAAACGCTACCTAGTCACAATGATCAGGCTAGCCGCTAGCTAACGCCTTCAGGTTAACTAACCGATTTAGCAACTTTATACTCCCTCCGTATTCGTAAAGGAAGTCGTTTAGGATAATGTTTGAGTCAAACTTTGAGAATATAAATTATAAATAACTTTTAAGTTGTTGAGTTTGAAATTGTAAAAGTTATACGAATAGATTTATTTTGAAAAATATTTTCATAAAAGTATACATGTATCACTTTTTGACAAATATTTTTATAAAAACAAGAAGTCAAAGTTGTGTTTTAAAGATCATATCGTTGTCCTAAACGACTTTCTTTACGAGTACGGAGGGAGTATGTCGAAGTCGTGGTGTCTCTAAAAGAAGTCTGTTGCATAACGTCACATATAAAAATGCTATATGCATGTTCAATCAAGTTGTTGGTCGCCAATTTACATGTCAGTTTACGAAACGGAGAACAAAGAAAAGCTAAACTAAAAGCTGCGTACGTGCGTCCTGTTCAGTTTGAAGTCAAAGAAAACCTAAAAGTAAACAAGCGATTGGTTGTGCCATAGGCGCTGCAGATGAATTGGCTGACCATATTGTACTCTCACTTTTTCACTATATATATTCTTCTTTCTTGTCCCCCTTATTTTTGTAAATTATGATCACATTTTTATATGCTCTTTGATTTGGACCTCCATTACCTATGATAATTAGGTCATTTCGAATGGGATGTTTCATCTTTATGTTCCAAGAACACCGTAGAATAAGCAACAAGAGATTTAGTTGATGGCTGAAATAGCCCATACAATATATTGCTTTATTCTTGTTGTTTTATAAGCAGTGCATGCAAGAGACAAGATGTATATATATTAGAAACAATCCACGCAAAGTTTAATATAAAAAGAACCATTTCTTCTCTCTTGATATATTCTATTGCTAATGTGATGCGATATACCATATTTGTTAATTTTATTTTTCTGTTTCGCTACCCTAGTAGGCCCCACTTTAGAGTTTCATATAGAGACTGGTTTTTGTCGGCATGACCCTGCCCTTGAAAAGTTCTCAACTTCTCCTCTTCTCTTTTGGAGGACCTTCTAGCCAAGAACGTAAGTAAATCAAACCTTAGAAATCCCAAATGGTCCATCAAAGTATTTATATATATTTAAAATATGTCCAAATTGCCATCAAGTCTTAAAGTTCACACCGCCTATAACTGAGGGGTGAAAAATAATCCAAATACTTATCCTTACTTCCGAAGGGTACATTATGTTGCCACTCACAACTTTGTTTCGTTTTGACGCAAGCTTCACAGTGATATATTACATATCCCTTGATCCATGACACTGTGGTACGTTTTGAGTCAAAACTAGTAAACTAGCTTTAACGCTTCTTAAGTTCACCATAACTTTCTTAACTCCTAATAAGGTAGTCTTTTGATGTTAATGTGTGTCCCTCATCTTGCAATTTAGACAGGCAGCAAGTCTTTCGATTCTCACTCCCGTTGCCTCAGATTGTCATGTCACATGCACTGGAATCCCTTTTCCTTGACTTAGTTAACATTGCATCCTCAACAAATGTTTTCTGATACACATCCTCAACATTTGGAATATGCTCATGCAAACCTGAAAATGCCCATACCATTTCAATATGTACAATAGGAATCATTCATTATCGCATATGAAAACAAAACATGGTAATTCTCTCACATATCAGTTCCTAAGTCGACGATATTTGGGTGAGCCATATCGTTTCCATCTGAGATAGAAAAATAGAGATTTGTACTGCGTTGTTTTAAGGGGTGAAAACGGATCGAATACGGACGGATATTGCCGGATACGGATTCAGATAATTTTTTTCTCTCGGATCCGGATAGTGTCCATTTGTAACGGATAATGTAGGAATCGTTATCGACATCTTAAATATCCAACTTTAACTATTCGGCGTTGCTAGCGCCCGGACGTCCGGACGGAGGAAAAAAATCGGACGCTTCCCCGTCCGTCAGATCAATCATCCCTATGCATCTGAAACACCACCAATTGTTTCATCAAACCCTATAGATCCCGTTCCTCCACCCATCCTCTTTGGCTCTGCTGAATCGAACAGCAACCGGAGCTTTGGCCATGTTCCTGATGAGCGCCAAGTCGCCGAAGGTGTATGGGGCGCAGCTCCGGCCATGAACACTGGAATCTTTGCAACACAGGTCAGATTTGCTCATTAAATTTTAGGATCTGGGTTTTCTGTTCGTCAATGTTGTTCATGTTGCACAATGATGTCGCAGTAGTTATATCTTGGTGTTTCTTTAGGATTGTTGCTTTGTTCAATCCTTTGGACTTACATAGCTGAATGAAAATCATGTTTGCACGACTGCAACATCCTACATTGTTGTTTAAACATCTGATTTACCCTTTTGCAACATGTAATCGTCAGGTCCGTGGACCCTGTATACAGCCACAGAGTGCAGCGAACTCTAGCAACATTGGGAGCCAGGATACTGTTGGGAGGCAACATGGGAGTGCAACAGATGTGAGTAATACTTAGCAAAGTAATACATTCATGTTTATCAAGATACTGGATTATGTTTCAAGTGGGATGTAACATTGTTGCAAAACTAAATATGTAGGGGCAAGGAGGGATTGGTGGTGGTGGAAGCATGTCAGCAGGCTCGACAGATTACATGCAAGTAGAGGTTGTTTCAGATGAGGAGGTCTACCATGAGGATGAAGATGTTATCTGTTCACAACCTGTGGTGCCTTGTGTTGGTATGGAGTTTGATACTATACAGGAAGCAAAAAAGGTGTACAATGATTATACCTGGAAGATGGGGTTCAGCATAAGGATTGCATCAACAAGGACAAGCAGTGTCACAAAGGAGCTGATAAGAAAAGAATTTGAATGTTCGCATGCAAGGAAACCAAATGAGGAAGGGGAAGAGGAAGAACCAAATGCAGAAGGGGAAGAGGAAGACAATTCAACAAGCACATCATCAACCGCTGATGTTTCAACAAAGAATGTTTCAAAGAAGAGAAGTGCAACGGTTGTCCTCACCACAGCTTCAAGGAAGCGCAACACCATCAAAAAGTTCGATTGCAAAGCTCACATGGCAGTAGGTCTGCGTGACGGGAGGTGGAGAGTGATTGTTATGCAGGAAGAGCATAGTCATCCTTTGGTGAAACAGCTTGGGAGGAGGAAGCATTTAAGGTCACATCGGCGGATATCATGGGTGGACTATTAGTTTCTGAAGACGCTCCATCATAGAAACATTAGCACAATGCAAATAATGGGGATCCTTGGTGATATCCACAGTGGAGTCAAGAACCTTACATTTACTAGCAAGGATGTTTCAAACATGAGGACACATTTGAGAGGCGGGATGCAATTCAGAGACATGGATGCAACATTAGAATATTTCCGAAAGTTGCAAGCAGAGAGCCCGTCGTTCTTCTATGCACCCAAGATTGATGCTGATAACGTAGTGAAGGGGTTGTTTTGGGTGGACGGAAGAACCAGGGAGTTGTACAAGAGCTTCGGTGATTGCATCTTCTTCGACACGACATTCTAC
>OAMR01000175.1:783737-824469 GCA_900205405.1 Echinochloa crus-galli | reverse complement strand
GGGGGGAGGGGAGGCGGAGTGCAGTGACTAGGACAGACCGCAGCGGTGGGGGCGGAGCACAGCGACGAGGGAGCGGAGACGAGATGGACCGGGGAATGACAGAGAGGGGATGGTGGGGGGAGTGATGTGGACAGGTGGTGGAAAAACACACATTTTAGTCCCTCTTAGCACCTCTTTTGGTGCTTCTAGTACTAAGGGTTTTTAGTCCGTAGGGTTTAAATCTTCAGTTCCTTTTAAGACTAAATTTAGTCCCAAAACCATACAGGACATGAAAACCAAACACCGTACCCCATGCATGAAAGTGCAGCTGTTCTAGATGACTCCTGAATGGTCCCGTTGACCGGTGACCACAGTTTTTTTTTTGAGGAGAAAAAGTTGAAGTGTCAAAATTTGTGCAACCCTCAACTTAATAGGTAGGCCTAGGCCAAGTTGGTTTTACGGCCCATTTATTTGGTTCATCAACCAACACCGCTTCTCCGAGTCCAACAAATTAAAGGTTCGTAACACAGCATTACGTCATGTACGTGCAATGTATATGCTTGTTCGAATAACATTTTCGCCAATTTAGCATGTCCCTTTTTCTTTTTGCCGAAACGGTGAGTGACAATAATGCCGAGAATCCGAGATACATACCAAAGGAAATATATACATGCCACGATGCTGACATGCATGCGTTACGCCTATGTCATGGTATCTGACCACAAGCTGCGTAGTACGTGCGGCCGGTTGAATTTGAAGTCAAACAAAACCTAAAATCAACATGCGTGCGTCATACGTGCTGCATGCGTGCTTTAATTGCTGCCGACCATATTGTAACTCTTAGAAGTGTGTTTCGTCACTAGCTCTTCGTGTATGAAACGTCCTTTGATTTCGACGTCCACTACAACAGGATGGATCGTGCCCGTTTCGTGACCAGCAATTAACTAATCGTTTAGGACGTCTTGGCTGATCTTCATGCATGCAAGGCCACAAATGGTTCGAAGTAGAAGAGAGAGTAGAAGTGTGGAGTGTCAACAAGTTACTACTCGATCTATGCTCTTAATCGGGGCCTAGCTTATTGATGCACCATCTTTTACTCCATTTTTTCTTTGAAGGGAGAACTATACATATAATGTCCTTTTGTGAAATTGACTGATCGTTTAATCTTGGCTCATCGTCATGCATAATAACCAAATGCATGGTTCGAAGTAGAATTGAAGAGACGAGCGAAAGTGTGGAGTGTCAAGTTACTACTCTTTGATGTTCTTCGAGCCTTGTCACATCTTACTGATTTTTTTTTTATCTTCGAAGGGAGAACTACAAAATGTTCTTTTTGTTCATATACTCCAATTAATACTGCCTGTTAACTTATTAGACGCAATAGTCATCAATCCGGGTTTGCAACAGTAAGTTGTGTGTCAATTTCCCATTGATCGATCGTTAGCTACTATATATGGTAAACTACCACTACTACTGCATACTCAATATTAATTGAGTATTAATATACTCAATAGATATATGTAATGTATCAATTGATACACAGGTTGACGAAATATTAATAGATGTTCCCTATTTTAAAAGAGCTGGGTACTCAATTTAGAAATTCCACAAGAAATGCTAATTAATACGGTTTCGAACAAATTAAACTAGAACAAGCTGATTTGATTTCCAATCATGTGAAGTTGGTGCTCGCTTTCTCGGAAAAGAAAAATAGTTTTGACTAGCATATATATGCTCAAAGTTCCAGGAAATCAAGCAGCTAGCTGGGACGTACTGGGAGCAACATCCGCGTAGGTGCTGCACGGAGAATTCTAACACCACAGTCAAATTCTCCACATTCCATTCATGCCAGTCGCACACGTAACGAGCACGCTTGCGTATGCGTATCCATATGTATGCTACATCCAAGAAACCACTGCCGATCCGGCCTATATATTGGAGCCCGCGATCCAGCTCTTCGATCAGATGCAACGACGGTCATCACACACGGCCAGAGCTTGCACACATTTCCTTTAGCACAAGAGAGCTAGTGGTGCACTCGATAACTTGATCGTAATAATCAGTGGTGTTGACGATGACGTCGAAGTTTGTTGTGGCGGTGATCTTGACGGCGACGATCATGGCGTTCCTGGTGGCGTCGAGCTCGGCGCGGCCGTTGATTGGTGGCGACGGCGGCTTGGGCGCCGGAGATGCCGTGGTCTCCGGCGAGCACATCCTCCAGCTTCTCCGGCGGCTGTATCTGCAGCAGCTGGGAGCGGCGCCGTCGTGCCAGACGAACAGCTCCAACGGTGGGTGCCCACCACCGTCGTCGGGCTGATCATGTATAGCTTTTTCAAAATTGGTCATATATGTAGATGTACATCAGTGTACTGTGTACATGTATAACCATCCTTATGACATATGGGTGGCTATATACTCGTTGTTTCATTAAGCCATGCATAGACAAGTTTGTAAACCCCTTATTAATTCTTTTATACCTTTATTCTTTCATATTATATTCGTCTGTGT
This sequence comes from Echinochloa crus-galli, assembly GCA_900205405.1. NCBI lineage: Eukaryota > Viridiplantae > Streptophyta > Magnoliopsida > Poales > Poaceae > Echinochloa > Echinochloa crus-galli. The sequence goes on along the minus strand of OAMR01000175.1, from coordinate 821,982 downwards.
ACCCATGTTGAATAATATAATGAGCCCATGTTGAAATGGGTGTTTATTTAATTGTAACTTGTAAGGGACTAGTATATCTAAATGTTGTCTGAGTAAAATTGCTTCTGTTGATCTGTATTTATCTTTAGTTCAGTATTATTACTCGGTCGCTAGCTGTCAACATGTAACAAATTAGTAACAGTTGAGCTGTATATGCAATTTTGTTTACTTATCAGTTCAGTCGTGCACTTTTATGGAACTCGTGTAGACTATGTAATTAAGAAACAGACATGATAATATCTGTAATAACACGTCCAGTGGCCTGTCCAAAAGCTTTCACTTGTGTCTTGTGACTTGTGAGGCGGACACAAAAGGTCTTCTCTGAGTTGCAACCGTGCAACACATCAACTTTTTTTTTTTTTGAAAACAAACACATCAACTTTTTAGGTAGCTAGGTAATGCGACCCCTTTGTGTGCTGCAAAAAGCATCGGTCGTAACGAGGGGTCCGAACAAAGGATCAGAGCTAGTTAAGCAATAAAAAAGGGATCATAATAGCAAGCTTGACAAAGCGTTGTTGGGTGATGAGATGTTTTAATAAAAAGTAAAAATAGTTGGGTTGAGTAGGCCTGTATAAAAATATAAATTCAACTCAGATATGGTGCCTTTACATAAAAATAACGGATCTAACAAAATGTAACGCACCAAGTACAAAAGAGATTCGTGCTTGAGGCGCCATCAATTCAAGTACTTGCTTTATTATCGAGCCCTTCAAACTTTTACAAATATCTCTGCGAAAGTCTCACACACATGCACACTCACTTCTGTGAATACACGCGTGCAAACCCTATCTCTGTAACAACCTCCGAGAGAGTGCGACGGCAGATCTGATCTTGAGATTCAAACTTTGAGATTTAGGAGAATAGATATGGAATGGTCTGACAAATAGAGTTCCATGTCAACCTTTCATCATATTATGCAAAACTCGTAGTTTCTGCAATTGTCCAAGGATTTCTTTTTAGGTAATGGAAATTATCTGGCTTCAACTCCTCCGAGGGGATCAGACCAACATTATTACACGGCAAAAACAGATGATGATCCACAAAACTTTAAAATAGAAACACTCTTATTAGCAGTCAATCCGTAAACTAAATGACCATCCACAGGAGGCGAAAAAGTGCAGGGCCGACGTTTCCATCACACGGCATATATGCCTCGATCATTCTCTCTTTTTGATCCTCACTGCGCTGCAACTGTGTCCAGTGTCGAAGCCAATACGTTCCCTGAACATAACCTGCATATAAGGTTTAGGCTGACATTTATTAAAAACAACATCATTCCCTGTGAGCCAAATGTGATTGTCCAAGGATCATGCACGGAGGCAACCGGGTGGGCAAGGGGGGCTGCAGCCTCCCTACTGCTCGCAGATATATAGAACCACACTGGAGCTCTCTCTTAAAATTTTGTAGTCCTGCTCAAATACGTATAGTGAGAGGGGCTCAACTATACTGGATAAAAAGGAAAATATATTCTTACAAACTAATATTTTCTATTTTGAGAGGTCATAGCACTTTTTCATAACAATTTTTCAACACTTTTTGAGTACAACACATACTCACACTTTTATTTTCAAATCGCCCTGTTCGTTTGGCTGGTGGCTGGTGCTGGTTTTGCTGAGAGAAAAGCACTGCTGGCTGGTTGGTGGCTGGTGGCTGACGCTGGTTTTCGCTGAGAGAAAAACACTGTTGGCTCGTTGGAAACAATCCAAACGAGTGATGTTATATTGATACAGCTTTATAGTTCAGCCCTCCCTAAAAATTTTCATGGCTTCGTCCCCGCCAAGGATGGAAGACCACGTTAGTCAGTGCAAATTTTCTGCCTTTTTTCCATTGTGCTTAGGTACGGTCAATGTCATGTCATGTTCACATAATAGTTTTCGATCGACGACCAAGCCAGCCTTGGAAAGAATCTTTAGTCAGCTTACGTACAATCAGAAGTTGTTAAAAAATGACCACCTTTGTACATATACGTGGTAACCCAAATACAAGTGAATACCAGCGCGCCCAATCTCCTGTAGGTACCGTAGTTGCTGATCGTGTTTATGCTTGTATGGTGAAAATTTTGAAAACATGCGCAGTTGGATTGAGCTTTTCAAACCGGCCTTGATGCTAGATATGTTAGTACAATATAAAAACGCACTATAATAATTCAAATTAGATCTAAGCAATAACGTATACGATTCGCTGATGTGGTTGTACTTCTTATTCATATGGATCAAACCCCAGTACCCATATTTGACATCATGTATATGTATGCCTCACCGATGTGGCAATTTCTTTCAGTTGTATGCACGCGATAGTAACTTCGTCAATCTAAATAAAGATGTGCGACGTAAGTCCAAACGAAATTACAAATAAACTTAGAAAATAGGCTTCAGTGATTTATGGTTGGGGAGCACCTTAAATTTTTTTTTTGTAAAATGAATGAACTTTCTTTTTTTTTTGAGCTCAAATGAATGCACTTGCTTCAGTGCTGGATATCCATCAAGCAGCCTCGATTCCTCGAAGACAAGCATGTCCGCCTAATTAAGATTGTGACTGGTCCAAGTCATGATGGAATCCATATGGCCTGCTTGCATTCCAAGTCCACGTCGCCACAACGGGAATGAAGGCCATAAGGCCTACCACTACAAAGCCGGTGTTGTACTTGATTGATACTATATGTGGGCCAAACCGGAGCAAGTCAACAAGTCATCAGCCACTTTATTTTCCAAAAAAAAAATTAATTGTTAGTCAACTAGCCCTACAGCATGGTCGTCGTTCTCCCTATCAGACGCTGCCGTTAACCAGATCTTCCTTCCATTGGTATTTAACCATTCATCTTAATTTCCTTTCGCTATATATTTCGTTGGATTTTCTTTGGGTCGTCGTCAGTTCTCCATATGCAACATTTGTCCATATGACTTGTGGCATGTATACGCACGACTTTAGCTCACCACTAGCCTAACAAGTTGATTTTGCACCTGCAAGAAGTACCCGTGCACGACTGGACTTTCATTCATATATTCTCAGCTTTGGGTCTGGTCCGTCGGCAAATGCAACTTCACCCGGCCTGCGTGCTGGTCGTCGCACACTGCTTATATTTTCTTAAAGGAGGACTCAGCTCGTATACGTTTACATTACATGCATGCATGGAAATTTCCGGAAGATAGCTTCAGTCAACCATGCATGCATGCAGCAGCGCCAAGCTTCAAGTATTATCTGGCCTCTTTATATATAGATCCTGCCAGAGTTAGCACACAACACACAAGCCAATATGCAATTAAGTTTGGTAGCTACATTGCTTAGATAGGAGAGAGATCGGCCAGTACACAGCTACTGTGAACCCCTGCTTGGATCAGTAGAGAGAGATCAGCTAGTGTGTTACTGTAAGCACCATGACGAGATCAAAGCAGGCTCTCCCTCTGCTCCTGCTTTTGGCAATCCTGTCGGGTTCCTTGACAAGGCTTCCGGCCGCCGGGAGGCCGCTGGTGGCAGGCGACGACGGGCGGCAGGGCGATCAGCAGGCGGCTGCCGGCGTCGTCGTCGACTCGGTCATCGTGCTGCCGTCGCTCCGGCGGCCGTGGCACGAGCTACCGCCATTGGAGATGAAGCCGGCTGGGGCCTCGTGTGATACGTGGAGCCCCAACAACAAAAACTGTCCGCCATGAAGGCCATGAAACAATAAGGTGGCTATCGGGAAGACCATATATATACACATATATATAAATGTTTAACACAGGTTCCAGCAATGAGGAGAGGATGCTAGCATTTGTATAGTAGCGTCCTCCACACAGGCCGGCTACTATCTCACTTCGATATTTGAATTGTTTTTCATTTATAGGAAAAAGTCTATTGGAATATGTTTATTTGTTCTTAGTAGCTTCCGTCTAGCTAGCCACGCACAAGCACGTGGCTGTGTGTGATAGGATATGATTACTGGCCATTGTATTGCATTTGTTTTGTAATGAGGCTTTAATCAACTTCACACACGTGGCTTAAGGGAAGAAATTATATTTGCTGCTGAACTCATGTGACTTGTATGCATATGTTTCTTCATTAACAAAAAGTGATGTTCATACATACACAAAGTCACCGAATAACCGCGAGAGTGCTCCTACATTCCTTGACTACTAAATTTTATAACTCAAAACACTCTATGCGTGTAAATGGTAGGCACTATAATAGGTCAAGATTATTAAAAAAGTCATAATAATGGCAACGGAGGTTGTCTTTTCTTTTTGTGAAACAACAATACGTACAGATGCAAAAGCTCACACACATATATTGAGACCTATAAATAAACACCCTTTATGGGATAGTAGACTGTTTGATTTAGAATGACAAATTGTCGCTTTAATAAAATTGTAGGCACACATGTAGCCTACAACCAAATGAATAACTGTGTGTCAGTGATATAGGAATATGTGATGTCAAACATGGGTTTAGGATGGGGGTACAAGCAGCTCAATCTAGTAACTAATCAAGTAATGCTTGCTTGATTATTCAACGTACGAATGGCGGATCAATTTGTCACGTTTCGTGCATGGGGCTGTAACTAAAATATTTTGAGCTACCATATTCAACTGATTCTGATTAGACAGACCTTCACGGACGTGTTGTTGGACTGGGAGCCGACGGAAGCGTCACCACCTCCAAGACAAGTGATGATTGTGTGTTGTGTGTGATCAAGAATCCTGATCTCTCTTGCCGACTACAGAAACGACCGACTTTGTCGCTTGGTGGACTACATCTCGTAAACGCCTACCAAAGGCCAGGAGCAATGTTTTTGATTCTTTTGTGCTGTTTGGATGATTTAGAATGAAAGAAATGCTAAAGTATTTGAGGGGAAATACACTCCGCCGTGGCCGTTAAATCAGCACCATTCTTGCTGAAGCTTGCTTGTGGGTGCAAGCTCGTGTTTTGGTCTTGTCGGATTTTGGTCAGGTTGTCGATCCCTTCCAGGTCGCGGAATGCAACAACTCTGTAATAGGCTTGTGAAACCCCCAAGACACGCTGCCGTTGACCTTGAGTTAGGATGTAATGTCTTCTCCCCTTAATGAAATACGTGCTAAGCCACGTTCTCAAAAAGAAAAAAATATTCAACTCATTTTAAATGCACCAAAAATCAAAATCATTTATGTAACATGTGAAGTTAATTAGTGCTCTTTGAACAATCCTGCCAATTCTTGCAACATCCTCTCAGGTGGTGCACCGTCGAGCATGTCCTACGTCTCATTATGACACACGTAAGATGGAACATATCAGTTCTAGAAATTTACCGCGCACGAACACTGTGCCCTATATATGCAGGGATCGTCCATGCAGCTCTCATCTCATATGTGTTTAACAGAACAGTACAAGAAGAAGATCAGATCGATCGAAGAAGGTTACTTGTTGAGCTGTGCTGAACGAGATCAAGAAGGTTTACTGGCGGTTATTACATGGGTGCCTGTCACACCCGGCCCAGTTTGTATGGCCCGGTAGTGGCCCATGAGTGCGGGATGCACGTGTTTAGTACCACCTTGCTAGTCTAGCAAGGGTGGAGGCAACTTATAAGCCCTTGTCTTCCAGCCATAGCACCTTCGGGTTAACCCTTTTATACGAAGCGATGACGAAAGTGTAAGCAGGGTGCTATGTGTACGCATGCACGCCCCTCGGAAGGGCTGTGCGGGGCGGCTCGTGGAAGGCGGGGTGTTACAAATGGTATCAGAGCCGACCCTCGCGGTTGCGCGTACGGGTCAGTGCGCATGGCGCGTATGGCCTGGGTAGGGCATACGGCATGGACTATGGCGTCGGTACTGGACGTACGGTCGTGCGCTAAGGGGGAACGTTCCTGGACATTTGCCCGGGTGGGTGAGTTGCGCCGATGAGGACGTCGGGTTTTTTGAGGGGGGTGTATGTCACACCCGGTCCAATTTGTATGATCCGGTAGTGGCCCATGAGTGCACGCCCCTCGGAAGGGCTGTGCGGGGCGGCTCGTGGAAGGCGGGGTGTTACAGTGCCGGCCAAGGAGACAATTTCCAGCGACGGTACCATGAAGTGCTTCCAGTGCTAGCCAAGGAAACAATAATTTCCCGCGACGACGGTGCTACAATTTCCCGCGATGACGGTGCAACGAGGTTATTCCGGAAAATGTTCCTGCAGCAGCTGGCACTAGTGAAAAACTAGGCTTTAGTCCCGATCCCCAACCCCTTTTAATCCTGATTTTGGGAACCCCAACTAGCAACAGGGGAGAAAGGGCTACTTCATACTCAAGGACTCCATGCTCTGTTGGTTCTAAGTCTGCACCAAGAAGCACGAGGCAACCCTTTGTTCTTATGCTCGAACTAGATTTTGAATGTTAATTGTGATGAGGATTAATTTGTGGGGTTAGTTCAGTTTGTTACCGAGTGTTAAGCTTGAGATAAATGCATGAGAATTATGTAGATAAACTATGCATGATTGATTCCTGGGATTATCATGAAAAGCACACTCCAAATTATATATGTCTTAAAAGAATGGACAGAAGAAATATGATGACCTTGTCTGTTATTGTCATGCTCTAGATGCTTTAGGGAAAATTAATGTGTTGGTAACCGTAATTCCTATGCTCGATGAGTTTTTTCCTATGTCTTAGTGCCGGACGGAAAGATGCATTTTCTAGGATATCATCTTGTAAAAACCAATGCTGATTCACTGCGTCTTGGAAAACCCTTTATATATTCTACTACAGGATTCAACATCACAAACGGTTTTAAAAGGTCATCACAAACGGTTTTGGGAAGTGTTTGTGAAAGGTCGTTTGTGATGCCTGGGGCTATCACAAACGGTTCATGAACCGTTTGTGATGTGGGGCATCACAAAGGGTTCTCGTTGAAAACCGTTTGTGATTATGTTTTTTAATTTTTTTATATACAGCACATATACAGCCCATATACACATCTCAATCACATATACGGCACACATACACATCACAGGCATATATAAATCTCAAAGATGTCACATGTTCACATCACAAGCACAATTCAACAACATTTTGCAAGTTTCAAACTTAAACCAAATTCGAAACTTATTACAAGTCCAACGTATGTGACATGTCTTACACCTTAAGAATGTTAAACTCGCCGTCGTCGCTCACAATTTCATCCATGATGAACCCAGCTAGTTGTTCTTGGAGTGCAGTCACCTCTCCTGGAAGCATCTCCGAGACACCTAGTTCTAATTCCTGCACAAAACGACATTGTGAAACAACCAAATACATTAGCATATATATTGTTTAAACACATGTTCGGAAAGCGAAAGACATGATTCAATTACTAGATTAGTACGAACCAGATCTTCTAATGCGCTAAAGTCATCTCCGCTGAAGCAGTGAATGTAGTGCATACAATAGAACCCGCAATCGCTTGTGCCCGGCGGCTGTCTTTTAATCCACTTGGCATCGTCGACGGAGAACCTTTTCCAATAAGGTCTATGCATCCTCGGGTATTTTTTGCAATACATTGCGAATATGCTATACAATATTAAATAGTAATTGAGATTGGGTTGATGAAAGAAAACATAATACGACTCGGTAGAACGAACCAACACAACATTAAATACTTACTTGTCTAGCTTGTCAAGAAGTGGCTGAATGAGTTCTCGAGGCCTCATTAATGAGTCGAGAACCCTTATGTGGCTCTTTAGAAGGGAGATTTCCAAAAGAACATAATGCATCCTGTAAAACATTTCACACATGTTAGAAAATAGTGAATGATTCGTGTTATTGTATAGATGCATGCAACTAGGAACACACTTACGAGCAGTTGTACGGTAGAAGTATGCGATCCTTCTCTCTCAGCGCGCAGAAAGCGTTGTAGAGATAATGGCCCGTGTCGACGTTATGCAAGGTCGTTTCATTTATCGTGACCGGGTCCAGGAAGGCTACATCTTTGCATATATTGTTTCGCCTAAAATTTTGAGCCTCCATCCTACAAAAAGTTAAAGCTATGAGAGTTTATGTCGTCATCAAAAGAACGAAAGAGATTTAGTTACGGTACTTACAAGCACCAAAGGAACACGAGGCTGACATCGAGGCTCTGTCGTTGGTAGAACTGATGTAGAATATTGAAATCAATCCACAATATGTTATGAGTGCTGTTCTTGCCCTCGTCCACCTTGCCGAACCATTCGATCGGGTATCTGACCCCAAACTGTGTTGAACCACCTTGCATTTTGTACCATTGATGCAAGTTCCTCATCCTCGTCGGTAGACGAGGGATATCATCTGGGCAAACCAGGTCGTTCCCATACACGAACGGCCATTGGGGCGCGAGTGGCGCGAATGGCACATCCACTTCATTGCCTTCTTGCAACTGATGGAGTTGTTGCGTTGAGAGACCGGTTTCTTCCATGAATTGCTTCCTAGCTGCTTCCTCCCTTTGCGCAGCCGTTAGTTTGAGCATATCCCTGCTGTAGTTACGTACTGCCTTTTTAGACACCATACGCTCAAACTCTGACCGGCTCGGTTTATTATTCACTGTCTTGATAAAATTCCTGGAGAAATGATCAATGGCAGATTTGGATATCTCAACTTCCTCCTTCTCACGCATCAGGGATGTAATGCTACCACTCACTGGTTTTTTCTTCGACTTGCTCTCATGCGGGCTTGAAACGGATTGTCGACGCTTGGAAGGCGGACTTGGTTGCCTAGGAGGCGGACTTGGTTGCCTAGAAAGGTTCTGATCATTCATGCCGCCGTCCTCCTCCTCTGACTCCGAATCCGTATCGCCAAAGGATATATAGCGTTTGCGCCACCCGACAATGCAACCAAGGTTAAACGGTTTTCAACAAGAACCCTTTGTGATGCCTGGAGAAAACATACACAACATTAAATACTTACTTGTCTAGCTTGTCAAGAAGTGGCTGAATGAGTTCTCGAGGCCTCATTAATGAGTCGAGAACCCTTATGTGGCTCTTTAGAAGTAGATATTACATGATACACGTATCAATTATTCAACTGACGATGATTGCCTCATCGTGGTCAAGCCGCACGTATGCCGGTTCCTCGCCATCTTTTTCTTCAAACACAGGAAGGTCGACATCCGGCCCAAGTGGAGGCATGTCGTGGAAGCCGTTCCCTTCTTCTTCGGTTCTATCTTCAACACCGACGATCTTCCTTTTGCCCTGGAGGACGACGTGTTTTCCATCATGAGCGAGGTCCGTTGCGTAGAAGACTTGCACTACATCCTTAGCCCAAACAAATGGTTCATCTCTATACCCGGTGTTTTTAAGATCGACGACAGTCATTCCGTACTTGTCCTCGAACCTCCATTTGATGGGAATATTCTCCCTCACTATTTTGCCGATGGTCGTCTTGTAGGGCCCCTGGGCCGATATAGGATCTACAGGCTCTCCGGTTTCATCGACCTCGAGGATTAGAGTTCGGCCTTCCGGCATCTTGCTTGGCCCTCGCTTGGACCTTCGTTTCTTTGATGAGGTGGTTGCGGTTTCCTCGGCGGCTTGGTTCTCAACAATTGGCGAGTCGCCGGCTGCGAGGTTGAGGAAATTGCTCGGGCTTCCTTCATGGTAATCGGCCCCTATCACATCATTGTTACGACCATCGGCCCCTTGATTCTCCCCGTCGTCGGTGGCGGGTTGGGCACGACGGGTCTTGAATAGTGAGAAACGTCCCATTGTAGCTACATAAAGTTTAAAATAAATATCACTATTAGTGATTAGAGCGGCACAACATGTCACTCTTAAAAACTACAATTTCCTAGAGAATCCAAGATTTAGTACTAAGAAATCCAAGGTTAAAATAAAAAAATTGACAGACCATAGAAATGACAGCATAATTGGAATGAAAAGAGCAAAATACAAGATTTTGTCTATATTTAGATAACAAATTAACTTCGCTTATTGCCTGGAGAGGCAATAATGCAGCTGTGAGAGCAAATACACACCAGAAATGCAAATATGAAATATCATGAGTGCCTATCTCCTGCAATTTCTTACAGCAGGCACAATATGAAATATCACCTATATGAAATATATCACCTCTGGTGGATGGACCAATTTAACACAAAAGTGGCAGAAAAATGATTGCAAGATCTACCGGTCTTGGGGTGCATGGCATTGATACTACATAGCAACCTGAGTTGTTACAAGCACACAATATGCATGACTGAAGAAGGATGACATTTGAACTCTGGAAGAAGAAAATGAACTCTTGTGTAGTAAAAAATCAGAACAAGAAATGCAGCTAACTACCACTGACAGCTACTAGGTTCTACTAGTTCAATTTCTAGATGCATATTACAGAGTATAAATTGAACAGAAATAAATCAGCTGAAGGCTATGATTCTCTGTTAAAAAAAATGATGCTGCCTCAAATGGTCATCACACAAAATTGCCAGGTAAACATCAAAACAATTGCATAACAGCAGCTAGATCTGGTTTGTTTACAGATAGGACCCTAAAATTAACCGTTTCCTTGCAATGTGGTCCTCCGGCGGCCATGGGCTTCGCCGGCGGCGATAGCCGGCCGTTCTTCGCCGGACTAGGGTTGGGGAAGGTGTGGGCTCACCTTGGCCGGAGTTTGGTCGGGGTCGGAGGCGGGCGGCGGCAAGGCAGGGGCGCCGCGGACTGGAGCGGGGACGGGAGCGCCGGAGGACGACGAGGACGGGCGGGGCGCAGGCAGGGACGCCGCAGGATGCGGCTGGAGGACGACGAGGACGGGCCGGCCAGCCGGCGACGGACGCCGCGGAGAGGCCCCCGCCAACTGAGGGCCGCCGTGGGCAGGGGCGCCGTGGGAGGTGCCGCGCCGCGGGCAGGCGTGCCAGAGCAGGGTCGCCGGGGAAGGGGCAGCGGTCGGGAGCGGAGCGGCGGTGGAGCGCAGCGGCGGTGGAGTGCCTGGCGGTGGAGCGGCGGCGGCGGTGGAAGGGGCAGCGGACGAGCGGCGGCGGAGCAGCCTGGCGGGGAAGGAAACGGCGCGCGCGAGTCTGAAAAATTTCGCGGGGGAGGCTAAAAATTTCGCGGGTACTTAAACAGGCTCTATCACAAACGGTTTTCAGGGCAAAAACCGTTTGTGATAGGCTGCCATCACAAACGGTTTTCAGGGCAAGAACCGTTTGTGATGTTGATTTACCCGGGGAATTACATGTATTCTATGAATTACATGCATTTATTGCTGGGTAAACATCACAAACTCTTGTTAAGAACCGTTTGTGATGTGAACCATCACAAACGGTTCTTAACAAGAACCGTTTGTGATATGCGTTGATTTACCCAGCAATAAATGCATGTAATTCATAGAATACATGTAATTCCCCGGAAATTCATATAATTAACTACATGACATGGATATAATATAAATTAAATAGTATGTGGATGGAGTTATATATGTTTCGATTACAGAAATAAAAGTAGTGCGTAGAGAACTAGCTAGCTCTAGATATTACATGATACACGTATCAATTATTCAACTGACGATGATTGCCTCATCGTGGTCAAGCCGCACGTATGCCGGTTCCAGATCATCTTTTTCTTCAAACACAGGAAGGTCGACATCCGGCCCAAGTGGAGGCATGTCGTGGAAGCCGTTCCCTTCTTCTTCGGTTCTATCTTCAACACCGACGATCTTCCTTTTGCCCTGGAGGACGACGTGTTTTCCATCATGAGCGAGGTCCGTTGCGTAGAAGACTTGCACTACATCCTTAGCCCAAACAAATGGTTCATCTCTATACCATCACAGGCATATATAAATCTCAAAGATGTCACATGTTCACATCACAAGCACAATTCAACAACATTTTGCAAGTTTCAAACTTAAACCAAATTCGAAACTTATTACAAGTCCAACGTATGTGACATGTCTTACACCTTAAGAATGTTAAACTCGCCGTCGTCGCTCACAATTTCATCCATGATGAACCCAGCTAGTTGTTCTTGGAGTGCAGTCACCTCTCCTGGAAGCATCTCCGAGACACCTAGTTCTAATTCCTGCACAAAACGACATTGTGAAACAACCAAATACATTAGCATATATATTGTTTAAACACATGTTCGGAAAGCGAAAGACATGATTCAATTACTAGATTAGTACGAACCAGATCTTCTAATGCGCTAAAGTCATCTCCGCTGAAGCAGTGAATGTAGTGCATACAATAGAACCCGCAATCGCTTGTGCCCGGCGGCTGTCTTTTAATCCACTTGGCATCGTCGACGGAGAACCTTTTCCAATAAGGTCTATGCATCCTCGGGTATTTTTTGCAATACATTGCGAATATGCTATACAATATTAAATAGTAATTGAGATTGGGTTGATGAAAGAAAACATAATACGACTCGGTAGAACGAACCAACACAACATTAAATACTTACTTGTCTAGCTTGTCAAGAAGTGGCTGAATGAGTTCTCGAGGCCTCATTAATGAGTCGAGAACCCTTATGTGGCTCTTTAGAAGGGAGATTTCCAAAAGAACATAATGCATCCTGTAAAACATTTCACACATGTTAGAAAATAGTGAATGATTCGTGTTATTGTATAGATGCATGCAACTAGGAACACACTTACGAGCAGTTGTACGGTAGAAGTATGCGATCCTTCTCTCTCAGCGCGCAGAAAGCGTTGTAGAGATAATGGCCCGTGTCGACGTTATGCAAGGTCGTTTCATTTATCGTGACCGGGTCCAGGAAGGCTACATCTTTGCATATATTGTTTCGCCTAAAATTTTGAGCCTCCATCCTACAAAAAGTTAAAGCTATGAGAGTTTATGTCGTCATCAAAAGAACGAAAGAGATTTAGTTACGGTACTTACAAGCACCAAAGGAACACGAGGCTGACATCGAGGCTCTGTCGTTGGTAGAACTGATGTAGAATATTGAAATCAATCCACAATATGTTATGAGTGCTGTTCTTGCCCTCGTCCACCTTGCCGAACCATTCGATCGGGTATCTGACCCCAAACTGTGTTGAACCACCTTGCATTTTGTACCATTGATGCAAGTTCCTCATCCTCGTCGGTAGACGAGGGATATCATCTGGGCAAACCAGGTCGTTCCCATACACGAACGGCCATTGGGGCGCGAGTGGCGCGAATGGCACATCCACTTCATTGCCTTCTTGCAACTGATGGAGTTGTTGCGTTGAGAGACCGGTTTCTTCCATGAATTGCTTCCTAGCTGCTTCCTCCCTTTGCGCAGCCGTTAGTTTGAGCATATCCCTGCTGTAGTTACGTACTGCCTTTTTAGACACCATACGCTCAAACTCTGACCGGCTCGGTTTATTATTCACTGTCTTGATAAAATTCCTGGAGAAATGATCAATGGCAGATTTGGATATCTCAACTTCCTCCTTCTCACGCATCAGGGATGTAATGCTACCACTCACTGGTTTTTTCTTCGACTTGCTCTCATGCGGGCTTGAAACGGATTGTCGACGCTTGGAAGGCGAATTACATGCATTTATTGCTGGGTAAATCAACATCACAAACGGTTCTTGTTAAAACCGTTTGTGATGGCAGCCTATCACAAACGGTTTTTGCCCTGAAATCCGTTTGTGATAGAGCCTGTTTAAGTACCCGCGAAATTTTTAGCCTCCCCCGCGAAATTTTTCAGACTCGCGCGCGCCGTTTCCTTCCCCGCCAGGCTGCTCCGCCGCCGCTCGTCCGCTGCCCCTTCCACCGCCGCCGCCGCTCCACCGCCAGGCACTCCACCGCCGCTGCGCTCCACCGCCGCTCCGCTCCCGACCGCTGCCCCTTCCCCGGCGACCCTGCTCTGGCACGCCTGCCCGCGGCGCGGCACCTCCCACGGCGCCCCTGCCCACGGCGGCCCTCAGTTGGCGGGGGCCTCTCCGCGGCGTCCGTCGCCGGCTGGCCGGCCCGTCCTCGTCGTCCTCCAGCCGCATCCTGCGGCGTCCCTGCCTGCGCCCCGCCCGTCCTCGTCGTCCTCCGGCGCTCCCGTCCCCGCTCCAGTCCGCGGCGCCCCTGCCTTGCCGCCGCCCGCCTCCGACCCCGACCAAACTCCGGCCAAGGTGAGCCCACACCTTCCCCAACCCTAGTCCGGCGAAGAACGGCCGGCTATCGCCGCCGGCGAAGCCCATGGCCGCCGGAGGACCACATTGCAAGGAAACGGTTAATTTTAGGGTCCTATCTGTAAACAAACCAGATCTAGCTGTTGTTATGCAATTGTTTTGATGTTTACCTGGCAATTTTGTGTGATGACCATTTGAGGTGATAGCCCCATCACAAACGGTTTTCAAGGCTCCAGGCTACCAGCCGTTGGAACCGTTTGTGATGGGGGCCATCACAAACGGTTCAGCATCACAAACGGTTCTTGTTTTGTAGAACCGTTTTGTAGAACCGTTTGTGATGGCCCAACATCACAAACGGTTCTAGAACCGTTTGTGATGTTGGGCCATCACAAACGGTTCCAACGGCTGGTAGCCTGGAGCCTTGAAAACCGTTTGTGATGGGGCTATCACAAACGGTTTTACAAAACCGTTTGTGATCAACTGTTTGTGATGTTGAGTTCTCTAGTAGTTAGATTCTTTTTCAGAATAATTAAAATCATCATGCAATGAGGGAACTGAGCTTTTTCATTCCTTTGTCTAGATATTTTTTATAGCACCTCAAGTTGGAGTTTTTATGCTTCTGCATATCTATTGACTGTTTCCATGTGGTCGGGCTAAAATTACATTCGCTATTTTTTAGCCATACAGATTCAATTGAATAGAAAGCTTACATTTCGTGAAAACTCACTAGTACAATTCAACTTGGAATGTTTGGCTATTGAGGGATTGAAGATGTCTTGTGTTTGCATATCTGCTCTCAAGTTAAAAGTATTCGATTATGATGTGAGACCGTAGCAACGTACCCACGGGCACGTCACCTAGTTCTTTCTAGAAAGTTAAGCTAGACCTATAGCTATAGCTCACCTTATCCAAAATTCATTACACCCTAGCTAAAGCCTCCCCAGGTTATAATTAACCAAAAAAAGAATGGGTCAACATTTGTATGTCGCTGGAGTCCAAAAGAAAGGTCCAACCGCATAACGTCATATATATGCAAGCCATCCATGTATGAATGTTCTAAGTGTTGATCGCCAATTTAAACATGCCAGTTTACAAAACGGAGACCAAACGTAGAAAATAAGGCTGTATTCGTCCAAACTAACAAAGGGAATGCATGGATCCATGCCGATGTATATAGGCGATTCATATGTCATGTTATCTGACCACAAAGCTATCTACGTGCATCCTGTTGGAATTTGAAGTCAAAGAAAACTTAAAATTGACAAGCATGTGCCGTAGGTGCTGCATGCCGAATTAATGGCCGACCAATGCTCTCTCTTGTCCCCATTTGTTAATTGTGATCTGAATGTGTTTATATGTGCTCTTTGATTTGGACGCCCACTACCACGACTGATGATTACTTTTGCAACCAATGACTATTAGTCATTAACTTGGTCTTGTCTCTTCATGCATGCATGACCAAATAATGTGGGTGGTAAGTTACCATTTGTAGTCAGAGGAGCTTGTTAGCATAGTTTTTTTTTGAAAAGGGAAGCTTTATTTATCTTAAACAATTACATCAAGATGATACAATTATATAAGATCCAACCCATCCTATATATAACTAAAATGCACACAGCCAATAAAAAAGAAACAAAAAATGAGAGCACCATGACCTAGCAAACTACCACAAGCGCATTCATCTTCATCTGCTTCACAAACCAAAGAAACTCTTGAACTATGAAGTAGGCTCCCGATACAACGCCTCCAACGAGGAAACGACAAACTCACATGCTGACATTGTAATGACCCAACCAATTAAGACCAGATCAAATGTTTTCACGAGAGAGTAATTCATCTTAATCCAAACAATGACTTCAACAAGGCCACTGCCAGGTTCAACCAATTAAAGTCAGACCTAGGAATTTCTTTCCAGAACCGATGAATTAGTAGCAATTACCACCACGACCAAGTCACACAGCGTTGCTTCCCCCTTCTTACCAGGCCGGCTTCCATATAGACCAGCCCTGACCCACTTTAAACAGCCACGAACTCCAAATCCGGCAGACCATCTAAATTCGTAACATGAGATACCGTGCTGCAAAGTAGCCGCTGGGTACCCGTGCATAATCCACCAGGAATAAATTGCAGATGTCCGTCTTTGAGTAAGAGAATCCGCGAATAAAGCCAAGGTGACTCATGTCTCTTGGTCTATATGAAAAGGAAAGGCGAAATTGAAGATGTCATCACCAGATGTAGTTGCAAAGCCCGGAACTAGCCCGTCCAACAGCAAGTACGAAGGCGCATCTGCCGGAGAGGAATCACCACTGGAGGCCAAGCCGACATCAGATCCAGGAAACCCTTCGTTGTCACTGGTCGCCGCCGTCACCACCGCAACCTCCACCCGGGGTCAGCCCTCGCTGGCCGCCCATGCGCCGTTCACGGCTGTGGCCATTGCGCCGCACCACACCACTCGCTGGGCCGCCGCCATGGAGGGCCGCACAGCCGACACGACCACCCTCGCCGCTCGTCGCATCGATCGGCACGCCGCCGTTCATCACGCCGCTCCGTGCGACCGGGCCACCGGGCGTCGTTCGTCACTGTTGGCAGTCGTTACAACCCAAATTCGACCACCAATACTCGGGAATAAATGAGGCTTACTTTATGCAACATTCCATGTACTTAGATTTTATTTCTAATAAAGTTCCACGAGTTTTAGTGAGTGTCACTTGTGCAGGTACAACTACGACAAATGCGCACTATTGGGGCCGAAAATGACCGAATCGGCCGAACAACTCCGTTCGGCCGGTTACCCCTCTTAGCCGTACAAGTCACCGGGAGCCGTCCGCGTCAACAATGACCGAGCAACCACATCACACGCCACGTGGACAATCGCCACTTCATCCCGAACCGCTGCCACGTCATTCTGGGCCAGATCAACACAAAGCCAAGCATCAAACAGGCAGCCCAGAGGGTCCAGGGAGCAGAGGCGGTGCACGGCTTGGGCCTCCAGGCCCGTTTGGCCAAACGGGGCGGTTCGGCCGAGCCATCCCCAGCATGCAACCGCCTTCCCAGGCTAGATCCTGGCCGTGGGAGCCAGAGGCCGCAGATCCCACGGTTCGGCCGAACTGGCTAGTTCGGCCGAACCGTGGAATTCGACCGAAGGCCCGGCACCGCCTCCCTTGCTGCCTTGGCGGTTACCCTGCCTACAACCGCCATCAACCGCTATAAATTGGACAGCCTCGGCCCTCATTTAACACACACCAAGCCAAGGAGCTCATTTCCACTTTCATTCTAGTAGAGTTAGGATAGTTTAGTTGGGAGCTAGAATGAGTCGAGTTTGCCTCGAAGGTTCCGGAGTCGTCTTCAAAAGCTCTTGCTTCTACTTTATTCTAGTTGCAACTATATCTTGTTTAGACTATAGTCAGTTATAGTTCTAGTGCTTGTAGTCTTGTTTAAGTCTTTGTCTTGGCTGGTTCTTCGATCTTGCTTAATACTGGAGGTGAATTGTCACCAAGAGTATTGACAAGGTTGCTTGCTCAGGTTGCTTGCTCTTGCTAGCAGAGTAAGTAGTTGTTGACTAGTGTAGGAGTGGTTCCTAGACTAGCCAGTGGCCTTAGTTTATTCCCGTCGCAATGGAGGTGGTAGCCATAAGGTGGTGACAACCCTTTCGGTCTTTGTAGCCCATCACGTTAGTTCCGGTCCGTAGGATTCCCTAGTTGGGAATTGGTGGCACCCCTTCTCGTCCCTTTCTGTGTGTCACGGGTTCTCTGGTCCCGAAGCTAAGACAATAGAGTTAACCCAGATCTCCTATTGCTGGCTCTGTAGCCGCTATATTTCTAAGCTAGAGTGACATAGGTAGATAAAGTATACAGGAGTCCTCTTTCTCTTCTCGTTGTCCTCCCAGCTATCTATGTCTTCTATCCCTTACTAGAGTATCCCTTGAGCTGTGTGTCCGGTATATCCACTCATATCCAATACCATTATCCCCTGTCTTGTTTAGTCATGTACCTTTCTCTGATAGTCTCGAATATCTGTTAACTAGTATTCTTGCCAAAGCTTCCCTGCGGAAATATAAATTACGATACCTTAGGATACTCCCAGTTGAAGTGCTACAGCGGTGATTCTGTGTGCATGCAGAATATTTACATATTTTACTAAGCCATAAGGAAAACCACTAAAACACTTCTTACCCCAGTACCAGGATTCTCAATTCTGATATTGGATCGTAAGAAGTGCCAACAGTCACGAGCATCGCACGTCGGACGCCGCAACCCGAGCCGCATCCAGCACATCCCAGGTCGCCACACCGCATCCTCCACTTCTCGGGCCGGATCCGCCCATAGCCCAGTCGTCGGCCGTCGCCTTGGGCTCTCCGAAACCACCACACCGGCCGCCGACCACGCGCAACCCCGTCCCGGATCCGCACCGTCTTGGATGCGCCGCCACCAGATCTAGGCGGAGCCACCGAAGAATTTGCCACACCGCCGCCATCGCGAGGTCCACCGGGCTTCCGGTCACTACTAGAATACTCAACTTTTGCCCCGGTTGGGAAATTCCTTTAGCACCGGGTATCCCAACCGGTGCTAAACAGCCGAGGCTAAAAGGGTGCCATTTAGTACCGGGTGGAATACCCGGTGCCAAAAGGTCCTTTTAGGTGCTAAGGATTTTTGCGCGCCAAAAAAAATAATCCTCATCTATTTCTCTCCCTCTCTCTCTCCTGTTCTTCTTCAAGAATCAGAGGAACATGAACAGAAGAACAAGAACAGAAGAACAAGAAGAACAAGAATACATGTATTTATGTCTTGCATATGCATAGTTTAACACTTAACATTAATTCACTATATCAATCACACACCTCAAATATGGCTAATAATTAGGGGCAATCAAGGTCATTTTACGTTCTCGTTAATTTGTCCTAAAATTTCTAGACTGCCTTCTTTTTTGGGACGAAGGGAGTATATAATTGGTACCCACTACAAGTCATGGTTAGACTTCTCTCAACATAGAAGATGTCCACGTCACCATCCACTACATCTTCTCTCAACATGCAAGCTATCTTCTCTCGCCGACGCGCCTGGCCCGCCAGCTCGTGGCCGCGCCGCGGTCGTGGCCCGAGGGGAGCCGGCGTCCTGCAGTGAACCAGAGAGAAGAAGAGATAAGGATAGAGAAGAAAGAGAGAAGAAGAAGAAGAAGAGAATGAGTGGTTGAGAGAAGAAGGGACCTGGCGGTGGGAGATAAAGGAGAGAGATGGAGAGGGAGAGTGGGTGCTGTCGCTGTCGGTGGACACCTTTTGCACCGGTTGCAGTATGTAACCGGTGCTACAAGGACCTGCACCGGATGGTGATTACATCCGGTGCTAATAGGAGATCTTTAGCACCGGATTTTTTACGACCCGGTGCTAGTGAACTCCCTTCAGCCAATTCTGTGCGTTATTCTGCGAGCACTTTTACAGTGCCTTATACCACTCTTTGGTAGTATACTGGTATAAGTATGGATAGTTTGGTAATTGACACATCAACTTTATTAATGAATCGTTTTCCTCTCTCCCGGCCACCAATTCTTTTCCTCTCCCGTCCCGGCCGCCGCAACAGATCAGTCAGCCGGCCGCTGTCCCAGCCTCCCAGGCCAAGTTGCCGATTGCTGTAGCCGCTGGAGCACGGTCTTGCTCGGGCCAGCCACTGCAGCCTTCTCCTGGTCTACCGCCGACTACCGCAGCCTTCTCCTGGCCGGCCGCCGCAGGGCCTGAGGACGTCACCTACCGGCTCGCAAGGTACCTCACGAGCTTCTCCTACAAGGCCATATCCCTGCTGACCTTCTCCGGCGGCACGGGCCGCGAGTGGAGGTTGTAGCTAAGGGAGCTGTAGAACGGGACGAAAGCGAGCTCGCCATGGCGGGAGTCACCGATCCGGGTGGAGGACGAGGAGAGGAGGTTGAGCGTGAGCCAGTACTCGACGCTGAGCTGCTGGTTAGTCTTTCTGGGTAGCGCGGCGGCGGTGGCACTACTGCACCAGAAGCATCCCGCCGTCGAGCCCCAGCCGCCGGGAACCACGCAGCTCCTGCACATGGTCTCAACGACGCGCATGGGCCGCCGGCCGCGACATGTCCCGGCGACGCGCATGGACCGCCGGCCGACACGCATCCCCATGAAGCGTATCGCCCGCGTGCTCGCGCCGCCCGCATTCCCAGCGTGCTACTGGGTCATCGGGGAGGCGCCGAGTCAGGCGCCGGCCGGCATGAAATCGAGCCCGCCACAGATTTGCCGTCGGAGGAGAGCGAACTGATAACGACGAGGGAAAACGAAAACGGAGCGGCGAAAATATAAAAGTTTGTCTAAATTACATTGAGATGACATTTAGATTCTTTCCAATAATACCCTTATACTACTATACTACTCATTCTATACTACCTATACTACTATTGAAGCCTATACTAATATACAATTTTTTTCAACCGTCGGATCTTTATATACTAGTCCTTTTAATCAGTGGTATAGGGTACCGTAAAAGACCTCAGCAGTTGGACCCGGTGCTAATGGTACATTAGCACCGGGTTTAAAAAGTGCCAAGGCTTATGAAGGAGGCGGATGTCAAGTTTTCTGGTAGTGGGTGAGGGCCTCCGGCGGCGGCGAGGTGGAGGGAGCGAGGGGGAGGGAGGCTGCGGCGGCGGCGTCGTGGGTGTCCGCCCATGGGGGCGACGCGGGGGTCGGGACGCCCAGGGAGCTTGTTGCATAGTACTTCGTTTCTCTTTCTATTTTTTTTTTGATTGATTAACGGAGGTATGCCATGCCTCCATGCATCTTAATTACTGCCTAGCTTGGGCATGCACACGATACAAATGCAAACATTCTTTTAAGAAAAAGGTGCGTTGTTCTTCTTTATACTCACATAGTGACTGTGTTAGCTTTTGCCGGCAGCCCAGTAATCTACCTAGCTGGATTTGCAATCTGATCATAGTAAGTTATTTCAAAATCAAAATGATTGGTGTGTGCAGGCGTATTGACAATCTTTAGATTTCCCCATTTGACCCTTTTATAACATTTTGTCAACCTCTAAAAAATAATCTTTTACATTAATTCAAGTATGAATCTATCAGTTCAACTCTTTTATTTACACAAAAATTTCGTATACATTGACTAATTCTTGGCCTATATGTGAAAAAGTTAAACTTTGCTTCAGCTCAGCCTTTTTCTCTTGGCTGATGCGTGTGATTGCTATGTGGGTGACGGAGTCTACCCCATAGTAGAAATTGTAATAATGGACGGTCAAATTCATCTCTAGATGAATAGACCGAACCTCTTTTCATTATCTTAATGAAATAAGAACTCCCTTTGTCTAAAATATGTGAAAAAGTTGATCTTTTTCTAATCAAAATAGCCCTGCATTTTGCAGGATGGATTGGAGAGGGAGTATAGACCATGTTTGTTTTAGCTTCTGGTCCATTTTGAATGCTTAATTTTGGAGAATGAAGTCAGATGTCTCTTAAAATCCATCAGATGGATTCTGGGTTCTCGATTATAAGTCATCCATCCAACTTTTGGATTTCTCAAAATCAAGCCTTGAAAATCGGTTATAAGCTGAAATAAACGGAGGCATAGTCGGTTAGGCAATTCCACGTTTCCACGAGAAAAGCAAGTCATTGAGAATAAATTAATCATTTTGGATAGCAAGCATGTGAATTTGCAACTCTCATAATCTCATAGCAACCTACTGTGCGGCCCCTGCCTTTATATAGCCATGGACGGTTCACGCAAGTATGCAACTCTCATAATAATCGCATCGTGTCCTAGACTCAAATTGATCGAATTAGCAAGAAGCTATTTGAACTGTGTTGGTTTGAGATCGTGAAGCTGTTGTTTTCTGTGATTAATTTTCAACACATAAGGCGATGGTGTGGTGAGAGGAATTTCTGATGTTCCGTGACTCTGATACCCCGATCCTGGTATCCGTAAACTCGGCTATAAGCCAAGCAAACTCATCAAGAGAACAAGCATACAACAATTAGTCGATCTATTCCCTAACTACAACATATTTTGTTATTAATGTGTTGGATCACTATGTTTTACTTTCTTTCCTTTGGCTGTTTCTATTGGTCTCTTTTGATCGAGTTGTAAGACAGTCTTTGTGTTGCGTTTTATTCTTTGGTTGTAAGCTCTCAGACACCCTGAGGGTGGAGACCGGTTTATTCATTATCTAAAAAATATATGTTGGATCACTTGCTTGCTAGTACTCCATATGATAGATAGTACTCATTACGTACGTGAACACTGGTGGAGGGACCAACACGGGTGGGACCTAGCTCAAGCTTTGGAGAGCATGTTTAGCTGGGTGCTGCAAGTAGAGATCACTACCAGACAACCTGACATCACAAACGGCTCATCACAAAGGATTTTTGAAAACCATTTGAGAGCCTAGCATCACAAACGGTTTCAAGGGCTCACTAGCCGTTGGAACCTTTTGTGATATGGGGCATCACAAACGGTTTTTCCTACAAACCCTTTGAGATGGTGCTCGAGGGCATCATATATAAAAGGTTTTTTTTACAAACCCTTTGTGATAGTCCATATCACAAACGGTTTTTTTCTACAAAGTTTTTCATTTAAAATCATAGGGTCAACGAAAAGTAAGTTTGAATGTTCTCAAATTTGAAATTCAAATTTTATAACAACCTCGGATGGAGAAACTACCAAAATAAGACTTGTAGATTTCAAAAAGTTATGAAAGTTTGTAGTTGACAACTTTTTCATTTGAAATCGTTTAGGGCCTCAAACAAGCAATTTACACTCAATTTAGTATAATATGATAGAAATTAAAACGGCATCTAGGCACAGGTGAGAGTGTGGTGTAGTGGTAGTGGAGGACACGTCAATGCAAGCCATTTTATTAATGATAAATCATTGAACCTTTCTAGAAATGAATTGGATTCAGCTTAGTTTGCTCATTAAACATTGAAGGTGCTCACAAGAGAATCATTCGCGAGTTCTGGTGTTGACGCAAAGATGTGCCAACACACTCGATAATGCACGAACGCGCAGCACGGCCGTCACAACGGCCAACACCTCGACCTCCCCGGGGCAAACTGGTCAGACCGGTTCCTGAAACCGGTCAGACCGCTTTCAGGCGGGAGATCGTGAAGACCTAGAAACTCGAGCTCGGGAGGGACCCCGTCGGAGCTCAAGCAAGCTAGGGTTGCTCTAGGGTCGGCAGGCCACCTAGAACGCCCTTGAACTCCGTAGAGACGAGCAAAGAACAGAGGATAGGGTTTGGAAGAGATTAGGGTTTGAGGGATAAAAAGTAAAGGACAAATATGTTGGTTCGATTGAAAACACCCCAATCGGCCTTGAGCCTTTATATATAGGCCGGGGAAGTCGTACCCCTTCCAAGTCGGTTACAATATGGGATTACATCAGAAAACCTAAATCTACTCGAATTACAGAACCAAACTGGTCTGACCGGTTTGGCAAACCGGTCAGACCGGTTTCCCTCGGGTACAAATCTTGTCAAAGTCATAACTCTCTCATCCGAAGTCCAAATCAGGCGTTCTACATATGCATCTTGATCTTCTCGACGAGAGCTATGCAATGGTGAAGTCCAAACTGCATTTTGACAATGTTACCAAAACCGGTCTGACTGGTTTGTGCACACCGGTCAGACCGGTTTGCACTGTGTGCCAATTTTGGATGTCAACACATGACCCCCTGTTTCTTGGTAAAGCTTGCGTAGCAAGAAACATTTCTTCAAGCCAAAACTGCACTGAAACAATGCTAAGCACCTGTACATCAGTCTCATCTTGTCTCTAATGATGAAGAAACCCAATTGTCCACATGTCTTGATCTTCAAGACGATGGTGTCACCGTGCTGCTCATATTCCTACATCTTCATTAGATATGAACCTGAATATACACCACTTCGGCTATGATTGTCTTTAAATCATAAACTTCTTAGCCAAAGTAGAAGAATCTTGCTTGTTAATGCAAAAACATTCCAACCGGCCCCATAAATGAATATGCCACAATCATGATGTGAATGGCCAAGATTAGATTATTGTCAAGAAATAACTTGCACTAACACAACGCAAAGCACCTATGTACCAAATCGTGAACCATCATGGATGCATAAAACGATCAAATTGCTTTTAAATGCTAATTGATCTTTAAATTAACTCTCAACATCAGAATTAAAGAATAGTAAATTAATCCAATATTGCATCTACAAATCACAAAAAATAAGTAATCGGCCTAAAGAATGAATATAACACTGATAATAGCCGGATTACTCATGAATTAATCAATTTGCTGTTGGAGTCACGCTAAATTTTGAATGGTTGGAGTAAACCGGTCTGACCGGTTCCCAAATCCGGTCTGACCGGTTTTAGGTGACTCACTTGCATGAGCCATTGATCATAGCAAACGAAGCCGATTCTTCATCGGTTTTAATGTAGGAAGGACAAAACATATTTGTAGCAACTGAATAATTTTTAATCGGACAGACAAGCCCGATAAGCCCTTATTGTTTCTCATGTGCATCAATAGGATCGGTCATTAGAAAAATAATTATCACCATGCACCACCTCAGTCTCATCACCGATCCACTGAATAAGTAATTTATGCAAAGTAGGACTTGATTCGCCACTCTTTGCCTTGAGGAACCATGTGTTTGTAATTGTTGAGTTTTTCATCCCTTGGCATCTCTATTTCCTGCTCTCTTTTCTCCTTATTACGCAAGCGTTGCAATTTTCTTTTCTGCGTATGAGTTAAACTCGATGGACACCATCTGGGTTGATAGTATTTTTCTGCAAATTTGCTACTGCTAACTTCATGATCATCTGTCTCAACAGGTCCTTTATTTGCAACAGCAACCGAATTTTCAACAACAATCAGCTCTTTATTCAAATTTTACAAAACTATTGGAATATCATCAACTGTTGCAAATCCATTAACTTTAATTTGATTTGGACCAACTACAGGCTGCACATCCTCCCTCTTCTTCTTGACACGGTATTCTTGTTTAGGAGGAACATGTGACTTCTGATCAGACCGAAATCGGTCTGACCGGTTTGATGAAACCGGTCTGACCGCTTTAGTGGCTGGCGCCGGACCTGATTGGTATGAGCCCAATCGGTGAGAGTGTGGTGTAGTGGTAGTGGAGGACACGTGATCGGTTTTTAAACCAAGATCTTTTTCCCCAAATCATTCGCGAGTTCTGGTGTTGACGCAAAGATGTGCCAACACACTCGATAATGCACGAACGCGCAGCACGGCCATCACAACGGCCAACACCTCGACCTCCCCGGGGCAAACCGGTCAGACCGGTTCCTGAAACCGGTCAGACCGCTTTCAGGCGGGAGATCGTGAAGACCTAGAAACTCGAGCTCGGGAGGGACCCCGTCGGAGCTCAAGCAAGCTAGGGTTGCTCTAGGGTCGGTAGGCCACCTAGAACGCCCTTGAACGCCGTAGAGACGAGCAGAACAGAGGATAGGGTTTGGAAGAGATTAGGGTTTGAGGGATAAAAAGTAAAGGACAAATATGTTGGTTCGATTGGGAACACCTCAATCGGCCTTGAGCCTTTATATATATAGGCCGGGGAAGTCGTACCCCTTCCAAGTCGGTTACAATATGGGATTACATCAGAAAACCTAAGGCTACTCGAATTACAGAACCAAACCGGTCAGACCGGTTTCCCTCGGGTACAAATCTTGTCGAAGTCATAACTCTCTCATCCGAAGTCCAAATTAGGCTTTCTACATATGCATCTTGATCGTCTCGACGAGAGCTATGCAATGGTGAAGTCCAAACTGCATTTTGACAATGTTACCAAAACCGGTCTGACCGGTTTGTGCACACCGGTCAGACCGGTTTGCACTGTGTGCCAATTTTGGATGTCAACATCTGGTCTTCCCTCTCTCTAGCTCCTTCGCCTTCCTGGAAACTCCCTCCCTGGCCCCAGCTGCTGCTGCTCTGGTTGGTTTTCTGAGCCGACCTCCGTCGCCATGAGCCACCAGCGGTGTGCTTACTGAAGGATTTCTCGATTCGAGTTTGTGGCTGCTCCATTTGAACCTTTCCCTGCTGAATCTTGCTTCTCCACTGCCCAATCGATCTTCTCCCTGTCCAATTCGATCTGTTGTTGCTCGAATCGATGTTGTTGTCATCCGTTTCTGCCTTACTGCCGCTGGGCTGTTCCATGTATGTGCAGCTTGGAAGATGAAGGAACGATGAAGCTTGACGAAGAAGAAGCCATCAGAGAAGATTTGCGAGCGCGTCCACGAGACATGGCAGACGCGAACGATGCGGCCACGAGGGGATCTGCCGATCGGGAGAGCGTCCGGCGGTAACGGGATCTGTTTCCGGTCATGGCTGGGCGTTATCGCCTTTTAACTAGCTGGGATCTGATTCCACGGTAACGGTTTGCAGTCAGTTTATACCAAACGCGAAATAACGTAATCGAGTTGCGGCGCGATGGGATTCCGGAGCAAAAAGGACGAACCAAACAGCACCTTAGTGTCAACCGTTGCAAAGCCAGAAATAAATGGGATAGATCCTAGGCCTAACAAGCATTAATATAGATCGACACCCTTTGACCCTTTATTATTCTGCATTTCTTAAGGACTTTTTTGTTGAATTTTTTCTCTTTTATTTACCTTGGACCAGCTAGAGCGAGGGATGTCCGGAGCTAGCTTAGCTTGGCCACTAATTTCATTGTCTGCCCCTCAACATGAACCATCCCCTTCTGTAGTTGTACGCATGGTTCACAATTCTGGCCGGAATTTCGCGGAAAACCCGAAATTTCGGTTTTTTTTGTTGGGTACCGGAACGGAAAAATCCTCGAAAATTTATTTTTTTTAGTGCAAATTTAATTATTTTTTAAAAAATAAAATGCTACAGTACCCAAATTTCATCCGGAATTCCTGGAATTTCAATTTTTTCGTTGGGTTGCGAAATTTTTTCTACCGGAATTGAAAACCTTGGTTGTACGTGGGCAAGGATGTCATGTCAGTTTTGTACAAAATATTGCCTCCTAACTTAGCCTGCAGTACTCGTCTAACAAGATTTGAAAGAGTCTCATCAAGTGCAGTACTCATCTACCTAGATTTGAAAGACTCTCATCTAGTCTAGGTTCATTATTAATTTTTCATTGACTGATTCTTGAACTGAGCAGTTTATGCACCGACGCTTTAATATGCAATATAACATATTGATATGATTTTGCATGCATCGAGTAGTCAAACCAAAAGCTTATTAACCTGTAATAGGGAATTCATTATACGTAATCAATTACATAATACGGCTATAAGCATTGCATAAGCAAGTGAAGTATCTCCTGGAATGAATTAGCAAGCTAATCGATTTGGTTTGCAGAGTTCGCCTGCATGCAGTACACTCTTCTAACAAGATTTTGAAAGCAGTGCTTGGTTAGCAGGCTCAAACAAAGTTGCAGGAAATCAATAAGCAGCTGGGAGAGCAACACATTCGCGTCGGTGCTGCGCAGAGAATTCTAACGCCAGTCAAATTCCCAGCGGTTTGCACGCGTGCGTTCCCAGTCGCACACGTAACGAGCATGCATGCAACATTCAAGAAACTCTGCCGATCCATGCCCTTTATATATAGTCCGCGAGAGCTTAGACTTGCAACTCACCCTGCCACAGCACAAGTTAATTCGATAGAGAGAGACGAAGCTATCCAATCTATAGGCGGTCGTTGTCTCATTGAAGCCTGCAAGAGCTAGTCCTTTACTACCACGAAAACTGAGAGTGAGAGAGACCAGACCAGCTTTGTGAGAATCGATCAGTGATATATGGCGACGATGAGGCTGGAGTTTATTGTGGCAGTAATCTTGACAGCGACGATCATGGCGTCGTTCCTGGTCGCGTCGAGCTCAGCGAGGCCGTTAATGGACGGCGATGGCTGGGGCGCCGAAGACGAAGTTGTCTCTAGCGAACCGCCCATCCTCCAGCTTCTCCGACGGCTTTATCTGCAGCAGCTGGGAGCGAGTCCGTCGTGTCAGACGAACAGCCCCAACACTAAGTGCCCACCCCCGTCGTCGCGCTAGTGATGCCTAGATCGAGCACAACAAATATATACATATGCATGCAGCCTGGGCTGGGATTGTTATAGTACATGCATGCATATAATTTTAGGTTTTTAAATTCGCTTATATATATACACAAGTATAGGTATACACATACACATCATTAACTATTTATAGTTCTTCTTTGATTATATTCGTTTAATTTGTATATCTCGGGCCGACTCAGAATTTTCCGCCAAGGGGTGGTTAATCGATTATTGTGACAAATCATATGAGGTTAATTTGTCCTGAATAAATGATTTCTATATCCTGTTCTGAATAAAGGATTGTGACAAATCATATGCTGTTTTGGGCAGTAGCGTGGTAGTCCTGTGCTATTTGGCTGCTGTGTTTTGTCTGGAGTCGTGCCCGCTGGCCCCTGGTTCCCAGCTTCTGTATTTGTGCTGACCGGAGGGTTCTCCGTATCTAAGCTCTGTTCCTTTGCTTTATATATAAAGCTGGCAACTGTTCCAGCTCGCTGTGTTTTAACTTAAGCTGGCTTGATATCCAGCCATATGTGTAGTAGACTCCATACGAGCGGAGCAGTTTAATTGCAGTGAGGCTCAGATCGATCCATTTTAGGAAGTCAGATCAGTTCTTTGCTTTTGTATCAGGCCTGTCCATTTGGCTGGTGGCTGGTGTTGATTTGTGCTGAGAGCAAAATACTGTTGGCTGGCTGGTGGCTGGTGACTGGTGCTGATTTCTGCTAAGAGAAAAATACTGTTGTCTGGTGGTTGATAAGCCAAACGAACAGGGCGGTGGCAATTATGATCAACCTATGACGTGCTATGTCTTGTGTTCTTGCTCGACTTTTGGAGGTATTGTCAAGGGCCAAGGCTGCCTTCGCCTCGCTATATTCGCTTCTTGCTTTTGAGCGTGTGGTTGGCTTTCCTTGTTTTGAGCTTGTATGGGGTCAGAGCTGTTGCTTGCCCCTAATTAAATGTACATGCAAAAGTTTAAAAGCTAAATGACCCCACAAGTTGGTCCAAACGTTGCAATGGCGACATTTTTTGCGGGACAATTTTTTGAATCCTAGCGATTCTTTGTGTGCATCAAGTTTCTATCATATGAAGATTTTTGCTTTTTTTTTCTTGGTTACCGTGTGTAGGGCATGTCTAGCTTGTGTTTTCCCACCGGTTAAGTATAGCCCAGTTTATACTTGGCAACTTTCGTGTTCTTAAATTCTTGCATCAATATTAAACTGCGATAGGTGGTGATCGTTCTTTTTTTTACTCCAAAATCATGCAGCATCACTTTTAAAACCTGGCTGATCTTAACAAACTCTAACAATAGGCCCCGCATCTTGTTGTTAGGTTGCATATATGATACTGAAATGTTACAGTACAGTCAATATATAGATAATTTTTAGAGTCAAATGTCCATCACGTACTACAATGCATATATCATATATATACAGAATATTTAGTTCCATGATATAATACAAGTGGCTTCAGCTAGTTCTCAAACTATTAGATACTATAGACTCTATATTCATATTAGCTGACATTTCATCAAAATAGAAGACATATATATTACAAAAGTAGATATTCATGCATGTCAACTCGAGTTATATATATTTAAACTGTATTTTCTACTTAATTAAGATTGACGACTATCTTGTTGCACTGTCCGGCACGTCCTCCAGTACTGGCGAGAAGTATTCTCCTCGGGGATTGACGACCTCGTCCCAGATCCATCCGACGAGTTGTTCTGCAATTGCGTCAATTCTTTCTAGCTCCAGGGACTCTTCCTTCATCCTGAACATCTATAATTTACAAATAATTGAAAGATATTTAATCCGCCGAGTTGGAGACAATAATTGTGCACTTAATAATAATGGAAATGTGTACATACCATGATATCATGCTGTGTAATCTTTTTATGCCTCCAATTCCACATGTAATTTACATCACCTTGTCATCATGTCAATGATGTTCTGTAGTTTATATTTTGGAGTGTGCAACGAATCAAAGACGTTGACGACACCCCGGTGAGGGCACAATATGAGTAGGAGCCAGTGGAATCTGTGTACATGTATACATTATAATCAGAAATGAAATAGTACAAAGACAGTATAAGAAGAAGCGTGTGTATGTACTCACTCGGTGTTGTACGGTATTAGTATGGACTAATATACATTTCAATGTAAATATCTCCAATACATTTAAATGAAGCATTTTCCAATATACATTTCAAACATATAACATTTCCAATATACATTTCAATGTAAATATCTCCAATACATTTAAATGAAGCATTTTCCAATATACATTTCAAACATATAACATTTCCAATATACATTTCAATGTAAATATCTCCAATACATTTAAATGAAGCATTTTCCAATATACATTTCAAACATATAACATTTCCAATATACATTTCAATGTAAATATCTCCAATACATTTAAATGAAGCATTTTCCAATATACATTTCAAACATATAACATTTCCAATATACATTTCAATGTAAATATCTCCAATACATTTAAATGAAGCATTTTCCAATATACATTTCAAACATATAACATTTCCAATATACATTTCAATGTAAATATCTCCAATACATTTAAATGAAGCATTTTCCAATATACATTTCAAACATATAACATTTCCAATATACATTTCAATGTAAATATCTCCAATACATTTAAATGAAGCATTTTCCAATATACATTTCAAACATATAACATTTCCAATATACATTTCAATGTAAATATCTCCAATACATTTAAATGAAGCATTTTCCAATATACATTTCAAACATATAACATTTCCAATATACATTTCAATGTAAATATCTCCAATACATTTAAATGAAGCATTTTCCAATATACATTTCAAACATATAACATTTCCAATATACATTTCAATGTAAATATCTCCAATACATTTAAATGAAGCATTTTCCAATATACATTTCAAACATATAACATTTCCAATATACATTTCAATGTAAATATCTCCAATACATTTAAATGAAGCATTTTCCAATATACATTTCAAACATATAACATTTCCAATATACATTTCAATGTAAATATCTCCAATACATTTAAATGAAGCATTTTCCAATATACATTTCAAACATATAACATTTCCAATATACATTTCAATGTAAATATCTCCAATACATTTAAATGAAGCATTTTCCAATATACATTTCAAACATATAACATTTCCAATATACATTTCAATGTAAATATCTCCAATACATTTAAATGAAGCATTTTCCAATATACATTTCAAACATATAACATTTCCAATATACATTTCAATGTAAATATCTCCAATACATTTAAATGAAGCATTTTCCAATATACATTTCAAACATATAACATTTCCAATATACATTTCAATGTAAATATCTCCAATACATTTAAATGAAGCATTTTCCAATATACATTTCAAACATATAACATTTCCAATATACATTTCAATGTAAATATCTCCAATACATTTAAATGAAGCATTTTCCAATATACATTTCAAACATATAACATTTCCAATATACATTTCAATGTAAATATCTCCAATACATTTAAATGAAGCATTTTCCAATATACATTTCAAACATATAACATTTCCAATATACATTTCAATGTAAATATCTCCAATACATTTAAATGAAGCATTTTCCAATATACATTTCAAACATATAACATTTCCAATATACATTTCAATGTAAATATCTCCAATACATTTAAATGAAGCATTTTCCAATATACATTTCAAACATATAACATTTCCAATATACATTTCAATGTAAATATCTCCAATACATTTAAATGAAGCATTTTCCAATATACATTTCAAACATATAACATTTCCAATATACATTTCAATGTAAATATCTCCAATACATTTAAATGAAGCATTTTCCAATATACATTTCAAACATATAACATTTCCAATATACATTTCAATGTAAATATCTCCAATACATTTAAATGAAGCATTTTCCAATATACATTTCAAACATATAACATTTCCAATATACATTTCAATGTAAATATCTCCAATACATTTAAATGAAGCATTTTCCAATATACATTTCAAACATATAACATTTCCAATATACATTTCAATGTAAATATCTCCAATACATTTAAATGAAGCATTTTCCAATATACATTTCAAACATATAACATTTCCAATAGGTGTACCGGGTATGACGACGTCTGCCTTGCTCCATAGAATGATGCAGTGAGAACACTGACCGAGTTTTGTTTCTCCATCACCTCCGGGTATGTCAAGTTCCAAGTCTTCCCATTTGGTGACGACTTGCTCCACCTCAACAGGTACGTAACCCTGTGGAATGTCATTGCAGTGCCATTTTTGCCCTTCTTCCACACGTTTGGTCATACCGTATGCGACCTGATCATTTAGTAGCCACAAAGAAAGTTAGTAAATGAGTGGTATTTACGGTGAAATGTATGCAGTATGAACTAAGGAGGTCGCATACGTACCACCACAGTAAGGTTCTTCTGCCTAACGACAAGCTCACACGCGGTCCTTTGCGTTATTTCATCCACGGGGTAACGGACCGGTTCGGCGGCCTGTGTGGAAGCATGACTGCTTTGATATTGTTGTGGAGGGCTAATAAGGGCCGCATCTTGGAGAGGTGCATGCTCTGTGGAACCGGTCCCGCCTGTGGCTTGTTGGAGAGGTGCAGGCTCTGTGGAACCGGTCCCGCCTGTGGCTTGTTGGAGAGGTGCAGGCTCTGTGGAACCGGTCCCGCCTGTGGCTTGTTGGAGAGGTGCAGGCTCTGTGGAACCGGTCCCGCCTGTGGCTTGTTGGAGAGGTGCAGGCTCTGTGGAACCGGTCCCGCCTGTGGCTTGTTGGAGAGGTGCAGGCTCTGTGGAACCGGTCCCGCCTGTGGCTTGTTGGAGAGGTGCAGGCTCTGTGGAACCGGTCCCGCCTGTGGCTTGTTGGAGAGGTGCAGGCTCTGTGGAACCGGTCCCGCCTGTGGCTTGTTGGAGAGGTGCAGGCTCTGTGGAACCGGTCCCGCCTGTGGCTTGTTGGAGAGGTGCAGGCTCTGTGGAACCGGTCCCGCCTGTGGCTTGTTGGAGAGGTGCAGGCTCTGTGGAACCGGTCCCGCCTGTGGCTTGTTGGAGAGGTGCAGGCTCTGTGGAACCGGTCCCGCCTGTGGCTTGTTGGAGAGGTGCAGGCTCTGTGGAACCGGTCCCGCCTGTGGCTTGTTGGAGAGGTGCAGGCTCTGTGGAACCGGTCCCGCCTGTGGCTTGTTGGAGAGGTGCAGGCTCTGTGGAACCGGTCCCGCCTGTGGCTTGTTGGAGAGGTGCAGGCTCTGTGGAACCGGTCCCGCCTGTGGCTTGTTGGAGAGGTGCAGGCTCTGTGGAACCGGTCCCGCCTGTGGCTTGTTGGAGAGGTGCAGGCTCTGTGGAACCGGTCCCGCCTGTGGCTTGTTGGAGAGGTGCAGGCTCTGTGGAACCGGTCCCGCCTGTGGCTTGTTGGAGAGGTGCAGGCTCTGTGGAACCGGTCCCGCCTGTGGCTTGTTGGAGAGGTGCAGGCTCTGTGGAACCGGTCCCGCCTGTGGCTTGTTGGAGAGGTGCAGGCTCTGTGGAACCGGTCCCGCCTGTGGCTTGTTGGAGAGGTGCAGGCTCTGTGGAACCGGTCCCGCCTGTGGCTTGTTGGAGAGGTGCAGGCTCTGTGGAACCGGTCCCGCCTGTGGCTTGTTGGAGAGGTGCAGGCTCTGTGGAACCGGTCCCGCCTGTGGCTTGTTGGAGAGGTGCAGGCTCTGTGGAACCGGTCCCGCCTGTGGCTTGTTGGAGAGGTGCAGGCTCTGTGGAACCGGTCCCGCCTGTGGCTTGTTGGAGAGGTGCAGGCTCTGTGGAACCGGTCCCGCCTGTGGCTTGTTGGAGAGGTGCAGGCTCTGTGGAACCGGTCCCGCCTGTGGCTTGTTGGAGAGGTGCAGGCTCTGTGGAACCGGTCCCGCCTGTGGCTTGTTGGAGAGGTGCAGGCTC
Organism: Echinochloa crus-galli; assembly: GCA_900205405.1. NCBI lineage: Eukaryota > Viridiplantae > Streptophyta > Magnoliopsida > Poales > Poaceae > Echinochloa > Echinochloa crus-galli. The sequence goes on along the minus strand of OAMR01000175.1, from coordinate 787,945 downwards.
TGTGGAACCGGTCCCGCCTGTGGCTTGTTGGAGAGGTGCAGGCTCTGTGGAACCGGTCCCGCCTGTGGCTTGTTGGAGAGGTGCAGGCTCTGTGGAACCGGTCCCGCCTGTGGCTTGTTGGAGAGGTGCAGGCTCTGTGGAACCGGTCCCGCCTGTGGCTTGTTGGAGAGGTGCAGGCTCTGTGGAACCGGTCCCGCCTGTGGCTTGTTGGAGAGGTGCAGGCTCTGTGGAACCGGTCCCGCCTGTGGCTTGTTGGAGAGGTGCAGGCTCTGTGGAACCGGTCCCGCCTGTGGCTTGTTGGAGAGGTGCAGGCTCTGTGGAACCGGTCCCGCCTGTGGCTTGTTGGAGAGGTGCAGGCTCTGTGGAACCGGTCCCGCCTGTGGCTTGTTGGAGAGGTGCAGGCTCTGTGGAACCGGTCCCGCCTGTGGCTTGTTGGAGAGGTGCAGGCTCTGTGGAACCGGTCCCGCCTGTGGCTTGTTGGAGAGGTGCAGGCTCTGTGGAACCGGTCCCGCCTGTGGCTTGTTGGAGAGGTGCAGGCTCTGTGGAACCGGTCCCGCCTGTGGCTTGTTGGAGAGGTGCAGGCTCTGTGGAACCGGTCCCGCCTGTGGCTTGTTGGAGAGGTGCAGGCTCTGTGGAACCGGTCCCGCCTGTGGCTTGTTGGAGAGGTGCAGGCTCTGTGGAACCGGTCCCGCCTGTGGCTTGTTGGAGAGGTGCAGGCTCTGTGGAACCGGTCCCGCCTGTGGCTTGTTGGAGAGGTGCAGGCTCTGTGGAACCGGTCCCGCCTGTGGCTTGTTGGAGAGGTGCAGGCTCTGTGGAACCGGTCCCGCCTGTGGCTTGTTGGAGAGGTGCAGGCTCTGTGGAACCGGTCCCGCCTGTGGCTTGTTGGAGAGGTGCAGGCTCTGTGGAACCGGTCCCGCCTGTGGCTTGTTGGAGAGGTGCAGGCTCTGTGGAACCGGTCCCGCCTGTGGCTTGTTGGAGAGGTGCAGGCTCTGTGGAACCGGTCCCGCCTGTGGCTTGTTGGAGAGGTGCAGGCTCTGTGGAACCGGTCCCGCCTGTGGCTTGTTGGAGAGGTGCAGGCTCTGTGGAACCGGTCCCGCCTGTGGCTTGTTGGAGAGGTGCAGGCTCTGTGGAACCGGTCCCGCCTGTGGCTTGTTGGAGAGGTGCAGGCTCTGTGTCATAGAAGGATTACAAGCTAAATAAAACATTAGAGAATGAAAGAGTGTACCTTGTAGTTTTGGTTAGCGAACGCATGGCCGAACACGTTCGCTAAGCAAATGAAGCATTTCCAATATGAAGCATTTCCAAAACACCGCATTTCCAATAAAATAAATTTCTAATATTTTCTAATATTTTCCAATATTTTCTTCTAATATTTCCAATACACATGAGCACGTTTGGGGTTAGCGAACGTGTTCGGCCATGCGCATTTGGTTAGCGAATGCATTCGCTAACCAAATGCGCATGGCCGAACACGTTCGCTAACCCCGAACGCGCTCATGTGTATTGGAAATATTAGAAGAAAATATTGGAAAATATTAGAAAATATTAGAAATTTATTTTATTGGAAATGCGGTGTTTTGGAAATGCTTCATATGTATTGAAATATTAGAAAATATTAGAAATTTATTTTATTGGAAATGCGGTGTTTTGGAAATGCTTCATATGTATTGAAATATTAGAAAATATTAGAAATTTATTTTATTGGAAATGCGGTGTTTTGGAAATGCTTCATATGTATTGAAATATTAGAAAATATTAGAAATTTATTTTATTGGAAATGCGGTGTTTTGGAAATGCTTCATATGTATTGAAATATTAGAAAATATTAGAAATTTATTTTATTGGAAATGCGGTGTTTTGGAAATGCTTCATATGTATTGAAATATTAGAAAATATTAGAAATTTATTTTATTGGAAATGCGGTGTTTTGGAAATGCTTCATATGTATTGAAATATTAGAAAATATTAGAAATTTATTTTATTGGAAATGCGGTGTTTTGGAAATGCTTCATATGTATTGAAATATTAGAAAATATTAGAAATTTATTTTATTGGAAATGCGGTGTTTTGGAAATGCTTCATATGTATTGAAATATTAGAAAATATTAGAAATTTATTTTATTGGAAATGCGGTGTTTTGGAAATGCTTCATATGTATTGAAATATTAGAAAATATTAGAAATTTATTTTATTGGAAATGCGGTGTTTTGGAAATGCTTCATATGTATTGAAATATTAGAAAATATTAGAAATTTATTTTATTGGAAATGCGGTGTTTTGGAAATGCTTCATATGTATTGAAATATTAGAAAATATTAGAAATTTATTTTATTGGAAATGCGGTGTTTTGGAAATGCTTCATATGTATTGAAATATTAGAAAATATTAGAAATTTATTTTATTGGAAATGCGGTGTTTTGGAAATGCTTCATATGTATTGAAATATTAGAAAATATTAGAAATTTATTTTATTGGAAATGCGGTGTTTTGGAAATGCTTCATATGTATTGAAATATTAGAAAATATTAGAAATTTATTTTATTGGAAATGCGGTGTTTTGGAAATGCTTCATATGTATTGAAATATTAGAAAATATTAGAAATTTATTTTATTGGAAATGCGGTGTTTTGGAAATGCTTCATATGTATTGAAATATTAGAAAATATTAGAAATTTATTTTATTGGAAATGCGGTGTTTTGGAAATGCTTCATATGTATTGAAATATTAGAAAATATTAGAAATTTATTTTATTGGAAATGCGGTGTTTTGGAAATGCTTCATATGTATTGAAATATTAGAAAATATTAGAAATTTATTTTATTGGAAATGCGGTGTTTTGGAAATGCTTCATATGTATTGAAATATTAGAAAATATTAGAAATTTATTTTATTGGAAATGCGGTGTTTTGGAAATGCTTCATATGTATTGAAATATTAGAAAATATTAGAAATTTATTTTATTGGAAATGCGGTGTTTTGGAAATGCTTCATATGTATTGAAATATTAGAAAATATTAGAAATTTATTTTATTGGAAATGCGGTGTTTTGGAAATGCTTCATATGTATTGAAATATTAGAAAATATTAGAAATTTATTTTATTGGAAATGCGGTGTTTTGGAAATGCTTCATATGTATTGAAATATTAGAAAATATTAGAAATTTATTTTATTGGAAATGCGGTGTTTTGGAAATGCTTCATATGTATTGTGCTAATGTGCTGCCCCCGCCGCCCCCGTGCGCCGCCCCCGCTCCTAGCCGTTGGACCCGGTGCTGAAGCCCCATCAGCACCGGGTCCAAAAATGGCCGAGGCGGAGGAGGCGGGCGGATGTGAAGGATTCTGGTAGTGATAGCCGAACAACGACCTCCTTCGAAGTCTTCTAGTGTTTTGCCGAGTGCTTTTGGTTACTGAGAGGCTTTGGAGAGCTTCATAAATGTCTTGAATAAATATGCTCACTGAGGGTGAAGCATATATGCTTAGCCACCGAGCCTAGAGCTGTTTAGAATAGTTAGGTCGAGGGTCCTGAAAAAAATCTTCAAATCTTTGTGTTGAAATGATAGACAATAGGCAATGAAAAAAGTGTGCTACCTAGGTATAGCCCCAAGCCTTTAATCGAACGGTTCTTCATTCGGTCTGAGAGTCAAGAAACATAATCCTCGTAATAGTTGTCGTATAGATATCGAAGTACTAATGGTGCCAGTACTCGTGGCAATGTGTTACCCTCTGGAAGAATCTTCTTTACGAGTTTCAGTAGCTCCTCGAAACCCTTATCAGTAACACCATTTGCTGCCTTCCATTGCAGAAGTTCAAGTATGGTACCCAACTTCTTTAGCCCCTCTTTGCAATCTGGGTACAGGTCAGTCTTGTGGTCCTGCAACATGCGCTGTATCTTTTTCAGTTCCTTATCATTGCCGCAGTCTTTCTCGGCATCACGCAACATTTGCCCGAGTCCATCAGTAGGTTCATTTTCCTGAGCAACATCTTCCTCATCGGCATCACCCATATCAGCTTCTGCAAAGGAACCGTAGGATTGAGCCAATACCGGAATGTCGTCATCGGCCTCGTCTTCTTCATCTTCATACATTAGAATTCCATTATATAAACAAATTTCTAAAACTACACTACGATATTCATTAAATAAATAAATATACCTTCCGTTAAATAAATAAATAACTATTATACCTTTTAATAAATAACTAATAATATA
>OAMR01000175.1:742050-782105 GCA_900205405.1 Echinochloa crus-galli | reverse complement strand
ATTTGAATACTTGATGCTGTCTCTTATACACATCTTTATTATATTCATTTCCTAAAAACAAATATACCTTCCATTAAATTAATAAATAAGTATTCCTACTTTTAATAAATAACTAATAAAATATATTCCATTGAATTACTATATTCATTTTCTAAAAACAAATATACATTCCAACTTTTAATAAATAAAACTCTCTAATAAATAAAATAAGGCCTTTAGCACCGGGTCGTGGCTGCACCCGGTGCTAAAGGGTGCGCATTAGCACCGGGTCTTGCCACGACCCGGTGCTAATGTGCTGCCCCCGCCGCCCCCGTGCGCCGCCCCCGCTCCTAGCCGTTGGACCCGGTGCTGAAGCCCCATCAGCACCGGGTCCAAAAATGGCCGAGGCGGAGGGGGCGGGCGGATGCTGAAGTTTCTGGTAGTGACTCCCTATGATTTAAAATATATAATGCTTAGGATATTGACATGCTCTATAACAATAATGTGATTATATCCTATGGCCAGAAACATTACGAAAATATGGCATTTCAAATAAATATTATGAAATAGTTTTCATGATAATCTAGTCTCATGTCTTACAGTTTTTAATCTAGTCAATTATTTATATGAAATGAACTTTTGTGTAGACTGTACGTCTAACGACGAATGACCAACATTATTTTCCCTATTGCAAAGTTTCCACCGTTTTTCCTAATAGTGATGTCATGTGTCATCTGTAGAATGTAGACTCACAGTTTGACCGAATTGGGAAAAAATTTCGCCGGACGCACAACTATCAAAGTCGATGGGAAATGCGGACTATACGTTCAAAACCTAACTAACAACAGGTGAACAATGAGTAACTAGGTGAATTCCCCGCGCGTTGCTGCGGGATATTTTACATGAATTTATAAAATTATTTTATATATTTGTGAAGTTTTTAGTCTTTGATGTGGAGATAAATTATTTTATAAATTTTGTTTTATTTAATAGATAACAGAGAACCATAGATATGCGGTTTATTGATGAAGTAACATGCATGACAGGTTCCTGCATCGAAGATGATTGAATTTCGATGACACCAGGTGTACCAGAGAGCAATAATGACCTCTCCGAAGATTTTAAGGTCGAAGTCCCGACCAATTCCCAAACAGAAGGCTCAAAGGACAGGCAAAGAACCCAACTGCACGGAGAAATCTATAGTTTTGTTTTTAAGAAAAAGAGAAATCTATTTTTTTAGGATAAGAAAAAGAGAAATCTATTGGTGCGCTCTTTGTGCAATCGGCTTTGGGCCCTCGTGTACTCACCAGCGGCCCATTAGTTTGGGCCTAAACATATCACACACTTGAACCTGAACGGCTTCCGATTTCTTTCCCAAATCGATCGCCATCCGCTCCGCCTCCGCAGCCGCCATCACCTCCAGAGCCTACCCTCCTCGAGTCCTCGCGATTGCCCCGCCCGCCTTCTCCGGTGGGTGCCCGCCCAGCGATGGAGGCGAAGAGGAAGAGAGAGAGAAATCCACCCCTTGCGGCGGCCAACGGCCGCGATCTCGCTGGTGCTAGGTGACTGCGACCTCCTCAGCGAGATTCCTCCGCCTCAGGTTCTCCACCGACCTCATCCCCGCCGCCTGCCACCGTCTACAGGCGCTGGCTCCGGGCCGCTTCCGATCCCGCCTTCCTCCGCCGCTTCGGCGACATCCACCCGCCCCGCCTCCTCGGATTCTACCTCAGCACCTTCCGGACCACCCAGAGGTATGGAGCTGACTTCGTCCCAATGCTGCCCCGGTTTGGGAATTGATTGGAACCTGCCCTGCGCAGGGAGAAGGAGAGGCGTCGCGATGGCCACCGCCCGGCCGTCGAGGCCGCCGTCTAGGGGAAGGGACGATTTATGGAGGCGGGCTTTGAGGCGCGGGTGGAGGAGGCGAGGGGGTGGCGCGTTGGGGAGGCGGCAGGTGGGTGGGAAGCGAGGGGGCGGCGCGGTGGGGGAGGCGACGGGGCGTTGGCACGATTAAGGCGTGGTGGCAGCGAGCTTCCCGGGAGCGGAGGGGGCGTGGATTGCTGAGAGAGCAGAGAATTCCTTGAGTGGATTGTTAGTGGGTACCAAAAATATAGTTGTTATAGATAACTTGTTATTTGTCACAGTAAGTCTTAGTGTTGTTATTCAGCATGGTTGTGGATTTCCATTTGGAATTTAACTTCGTAATTAATTAGCTTTACTAGTCCACCAACCTGAGTTCTATGTGGGCCAAAGAGAGATGTAATTGTCTCATAGATAATTACAGGTCCTTAGATAACTAGATAAACGCTATTAGGTTTGCGATTTTGGTTTGTCAAGAATGAAGAACAAAACCTTCCTGTCATCAAGATCAACAGCTGGAACAGTAAGTTTGCATGATTTTTGGCTATTTTAGTACACCTTTTGTTTTGTTCTTCTGCACTCTCCTGAAAAGTATTTTGCATAACGGTTGCCCCATGCGGTAGCACTCCCCTCGGCGTTGATTCCCCTCGGTGCGACCTGCCGGATGCTAGAGCTGGATGTGCCTACTGAAGCTTCCTATAGGTATGCAGCTTATTTCCTAAGGCTTAATTGGCGAAGAGGCTTATTATTTCCTTAGACTTAATTCGAATTGCAGCTTGAAGAGGAAAAAAAATAAAGAGATGGAGAGGGGATAAATGAAAAAAAAGTATGGGAGCCATCCCCTCTGATTTGTTCTAGCTGGCAAGAGCCACTAATCAAACCTACGACACATCACCTAAATACGTACAATTAGCGAGCCAATGACCGTATTGCCGTAGTTAGATAAGTTTAATGGCCGCAATTTACACTTTTCAAAGTACAATGGCCAAATTGAAACACGCTAACAAGTATAATGGCCATTCATACATTTTACTCTAAACAAAAAGTATTTGTTACTCTCTTTTCTCTCTGACTTGGAGGATGGCCAGTCCAAGTGAAGGAATTAAAAATGGACCTAAATTTGGAGGATAGCCAGTCCAAAGTCCACGAAGACGACGAACGAAGGCCATAACACTATTTTCTAAATAGAAGATTGCTAGTGCAGTAGTAATTAATCCGACAGGGGCGACAGATAGTATATCCCACCATCATGGCCGGTCTCTTCAATCGATTGAACAGATTATCTCTTCAAAACGTTACAGAGATCACGGTCTCATGCAACATTTCGCTTCCCTTCGCTATTTCCATCCATTTTCCTGGGTCAATTTTCTAGATGCAACATTTTTCACGGCAAGAGACCGGCCTGCCGGGAGAAAGCTAAGCACAAATATAATCTAAAATCTTGTAGTTGATTTGGACCTGCGACGTACTAGTACATTTCTCTGCGCGACTTCAGCTTAATTTGAATTTGGTCGACAGAGAGATGGCACCCGTAGTATATATAGCTTGAAAACCGTGTGGACGATTGGAGAGTCGGCGACGGCATGCAACTCTCTTGCCAACTGCCTGCGACTGGTCGCACACGTAAGAAGAACTCATGCGTATGTTTGTTTACATGCGCGTGGAAATTTCCAAAGCTTGGTTCAGTCCACCAGCACGGGAGCTAAGCCAAGGATCAGCAACTGAGTATGCATCACCTCGATAGCCTATATATAGTTCTTGCCAGGAATAGCATACCACACAAGCCAAAGTTCAGTAGCTGCTAGGTATAGCTTAATTAGCTATAGCTTCGTAGTGATATATCGGCCAATACTGTGACAGTGAATTCAGAGAAACACAGATAACTATACCATACGCACTGAACTAGCTAGCCACGAGCTAGTAAACTCCATGACGAGATCAAAGGTCGTTGTTGCCGTCGTCCCATTGCTCCTGCTGCTCGCGATCCTGTCGGGCTCCTGGACCTGTCGTCCGGCCGCCGCCGCGAGGCCGCTGCTGGCCGCCGACGGCCGTTGGGTGGAGCAGCAGGCCCCGGCCAGCGCTGCCGGCTCAGTCATCGTGCTGCCGTCGGCGGTCGGGAAGCTGTGGCACAAGCTGCCGCCTCTAGAGATGAAGCCGGCTGGACTCTCGTGTGACGGTAGTACGTGGGACCCCAACAACAACGTCTGCCCGCCGCCAGCAAAGCCATGAAGCAAGGTGACACCGTACCTCTGCCGTCGCAAGTGGAAAATGCACGCTGAGTGAGGGGAGAGGATACTGCAAATAAAGAGATGGTGTGCCGCTGTAGTAGCACCCAAAAAAGATAGTTAAACTTAATCTGGCGTTCAATTATTTTTTTATTTTTTCTTTGCATATTGGTTCAATCATTTGTTCTTTGATTTTCTACTAGTCAACGTATGTTGGCTTAATTGTAATAGGGTTCGCTTATCAGTCATTGTATTTATTAGAAAAGGCATGTAAGTAACACTGTATTAGAAAACTTTCATATGGCTTAAAAGTTATACTATATTCATGGGAAAATTTGCTACAGTAATGGAAAGTGGAGCATGTTTGCTGAAACACACCATTGACCGCGTTATATGCTGTCGGACACTCTCATTTTGTGCTAATTGCTGAAAGACACCGCCTCGATTAGAAAAATATTTTTTGGCTATGAAGGAGAGAGAAAGGTGAGGAACTGCCCATTTTACCCTTGGTCCCATTTGTCAGATCTTTCTTCCTCCTCCAGACTCGGCGTACAGCTGGTGACGTGTCGTGCCGTGCCGGGCGGCGCCGGCACTACGCTGCTCGCGCTCTACCTCTCCCGCGATGGCGGCGGCGGCGCAGGCTGTGTTGCGCTCCCTCCAGAACGCGCACCCAAAAAAATCTGACAAATGGCACCAAGGGTAAAATAGATATTTTCTCATCTTTCTCTCTCCTTCACAGCCAAAAAATATTATTCTAATCGAGGCGCTGTCTTTCATCAAATTAGAACACAACGAGAGTGTCCAGCAGCATATAACACGGTCAACGTTGTGTTTCAGCAAACGCACTCCACTTTGCATGTCCTGTAGTAAATTTTCCCTATATTCATCGTTTAAACTCATATGACGTGTATATATGTTAATATTTCCTTGAATTACAAAGGTTACACACGCAGGCTCAAGACACTTATGCACTCACGAGCATATATTCTCCTATCAATCGCACACATCAACAAAATTTTACGCAGTGTATATTTTCCTCAAATTGGCTAATTGATATATTCCCTTTTGTTTTCCTGGTTTGTATTTCCTTGCGTTCCTCACTTAAATTTGTAACTCTTGCTGTCCTTTTATTTATTATATCTAATCAAATGGGGCATGGTCATGCAAACTAATAAGCATAGGTCAGCTGGTTATTAGCACTACTACAGAAAGCGACATCACAAACGGCCTCGTCACAAACGGTTTTGGAAAACCATTTGTGATACCACCATCATAAACAATTTTACCAAACGGTTCGTAATATGAACCCTTTGTGATGTCCCTCATCACAAACGGTTTTTAAACCCTTTGTGATGATGTGTATGATACACGTTAAAACCACATTTTGAAGTAGTAAATCAATTCAAATCAAAAAGTGTTGAACTACAAAGTTGTATGCCTTATCAATATGTAGGACTTTTACTTTGGTAATTTCTTCATTTGACAAATTTATATGAATACTGTTCATAAAATCCATCTCTCTTCTCATAGAGTTTCCTAAAACTACAAGAGGACCTATAAGATTTGTGAACAATGTTACTCTCACTACATCGTATGGAAAAACGGTCCATATCAAAGTTGTAGATCTTCAAAAGTTATGAAACTTTATAGTTGACAACTTTTTAATTTGAAATTGTTTTACTAATGAAAAGTAAGTTTGTACTCAAAATTTGAAATTTGAGTTTTTTCAAACGACCTCGGACGAAAAAACGGTCAACATAAAAGTTGTAGATCTCAGCAAGTAATAAAACTTTATAGTTGACAACTTTGTCATTTCAAGTCATCTAGTTGCTAGATCTAAGTTTGAATGTTCTAAAATTTGAAATTCAAATTTTGTAAACGGTCTCGGATGAAACAACGGTCAACATGAAAGTTGTAGATTTCAAAAAGTTAGGAAACTTTGTAGTTCAACACTTTTTTATTTGAAGTCGTTTAGGGCCTCAAATAAGCAATTTAAACTCGGTTTGGTCTAATATGATAGGAATCGGAACGCTATCCAGTCATAGGTGATGGAGTGGTGTAGTGGTAGAGAAGGCTACACGCGAGTGAGAGGTCACGAGTTCGAACCCGGCCTGCCGCGGAGCGTGCGATTTATGCGCGAAAAAAATGGCTGGTGGCTGGTGGCCCTCCCAAATGAAAATAAATTTTTTCTGTCGTATTTTTTGGGATTTATTTCGGACACAGGAAATCGAACCATTTGTGATGGGGGTATCACAAACAGTTGTTGAACCGTTTGTGATGACTCGGTCATCACAAACGACATGTCACAAACGAATTGCAAAACCGTTTGTTTTTTAGATAATGGATAAATTAATACCCGGCCTTGGCCACCCAAATGAAAATAAATTTTTTCTGTCGTATTTTTTGGGATTTATTTCGGACACAGGAAATCGAACCGTTTGTGATGAGGGTATCACAAACAGTTGTTGAACCGTTTGTGATGACTCGGTCATCACAAACGACATGTCACAAACGAATTGTAAAACCGTTTGTTTTTTAGATAATGGATAAATTAATACCCGGCCTTGGCCAAAAAGGCTACAGCCAATATTTACAAAAACGCAGCGCTTCCGTCTGCAGCCTCACAATTTAATCTAATACGCCACACCATACAATTGATGAAGGAATCAGTTTGAAATCCTATTACTAAACCTCCACCCATGGTGAGCAAAAACATGCATGGCCAGGACTTCCAACGCCTGGCAAGCATCTTTTATTACTTGTCGGTCCTGCTCAAGCCGATGTAGCTGCGCCCAGAATCGAAGCCAATAGGTTCCTCTGAACAGTACCTGCAAGTATGATTTTTTTGGAGTTTTGTCAAAGACCAAATCATTTCTACTAAGCCAAAGTGACCAACATAAAGCCGAGGCACCGACTAACATTTGTCTTTTTTGCTTTACATTCAAACCTACTAGCCAATCAGAAAACATGTAATTGAAACTACGTGGTTTATGAATATTAAAAGCAATCTGAACGGCTCTCCATAGAAATGTGGCCATATGACAATAAAAAAAAAGGTGTTGAATTGTTTCCTCCTTAGAACAGAATGAGCATAATTTACTCCCGTTCCAATTTCTCTTAGCTAAATTATCCAATAACACCTCTTTTTAAATACCACATAAATATCTTAATTTTTAGAGGTACCTTCAGCTTCCAAATTTGAGTGTTGCGATGCACATTTCCATTAGTGATGAGAGCCATATACATTGATTTAACAGAAAACAAACCTGTAGGACTGAGATTCCACCTAAAGGTGTCTCGTCTGTCATTCAATTGTACAAAGCTGATCCGACTCACCAAATGATGCCAAAGGTTTAAATTCTGACCTACTAGTGATCTCCTAAAAGACACATTTAGAGGAATTCTAGAAAAAACCGAGGCTACTGTATCATTTTTCTTCCTAGCAACACGGTACAAGGATGGGTATTGCTGTTTTAAAGTAAAATTTCCTAACCATTTGTCTTCCCAGAACCTGATTTGATGTCCATCATTTAACTAGAAAGTACCCAAGTTGGTAAAGGTATGTTTTACTTTCATCAATCCCGACCAGAAATGAGAATCACCTGGTTTTCTTTCTACTTGTGTGATAGTTTGAGAACGCAAATATTTATTTCTTAATAACTGTTGCCAAATCCCATCCCCATTAACAAGATGAAACAACCATTTACTTAACAAACACTGGTTCTGGATCTCCAAATTCTTAATACCTAGCCCCCCAATTCTTTTGATTGGCATAGAATATTCCATCTAGCTAATCTATATTTTCTCTTATGTTCGTTCGATTGCCAGAAAAACCTTGATCTGTAGTAGTCCAGTTTCTCTAGAACACCTTTCGGTACCTCAAAAAAGGATAGCATAAATACCGCTAAACTAGATAGGACCAAATTGATCAACACTAATCTCCCACCTACATACATATGCTTTCCTTTCCAACTTGACAACTTCTTTTCAAACTTTTCCTCTATCACCTTCCAGTCCGAGTTGCTAAGCTTTCGGTAATGCATTGGTATGCCAAGATATCTAAATGGGTAAGGCCCCGACCGGCACCCAAATAGATCAGCATATTGCTGCTCACACTCCTTAGCCTGACCAAAACAGAATATCTCACTCTTATGAAAGTTTATTTTCAGACCCGATAATTGCTCAAATGCACACAACAATAACTTCATGTTTGTGGCTTTGGCAAAATCATGATCCATAAAAAGAATTGTATCATCCGCATACTGTAAGATGGATAACCCTCCATCAACTAAATACGGTACAACACCTGATATTTGTCCTTCTACTTTAGCTCTGTTAATAATAATAGCCAACATATCCACCACAATATTAAAAAGGATCGGTGATAGAGGATCTCCCTGCCTAAGGCCCTTCCATGTTTGGAAGTTTTGACCTACCTGATCATTAATTTTAATACCCACATGACCTCGTTGTGTGACAGCCTCAATCCACTGTCTCCATTTTTGTGAAAAACCTTTCATCCTCAATGTTTGCTGTACAAAAGGCCATTTGACCTTATCATAAGCCTTCTCGAAGTCAATTTTAAAAATCACACCACTTTGGTTCTTCCTATGTAGTTCATGTATTGTTTCATGGAGGACCACTACACCTTCCATGATATTCCTTCCTGGCAGGAAGGCTGTTTGTGTGGGACTAATAACCTTTTGAGCTACCATTGAAATTCTGCTCGATGCTACCTTAGTGAAAATTTTGAAACTCACATTTAACAAACAGATTGGTCTAGATTGCTGGATTTTTATCGCTTCCCTACATTTTGGTAGCAATATGATAGTACCAAAGTTTAAGCTAAACAGGGGCAAATTTCCGTTATGGAATTCATGGAACAAGAGCATCAAGTCCTCTTTTATGAATTCCCAGGACGCCTGATAGAATTCGATTGGGAAACCATCAGGTCCAGGAGCCTTATTATGTTCCATTTGAAAAATTGCCTCTTTCACTTCCTGTTCTGAAAACATTGAAACAAGAATCTCATTTTCGACTGCTGCAACTTGGGAATATCATCTATTCGAGTCTCGTTTAATCGGAAGTTATTTCCATCTGGAGGACCGAATAAACCCTTATAATAAGTAGTGATATATTGTTTTAAAGCGTCATCACCACTAATTATTTCATCCCCATCTTGCAATTGATATATTCGTGTTTTACGATGCTTTCCATTTGCTACAAGCTGGAAATACTTAGTGTTGGAGTCCCCCTCGAGCAACTCCTTCACCTTTGCCCTTTGGTACCACTTAATTTCTTCTTCTCGCAATAATGTTGCTAATCTATTATGGAAGCAGTTTTTCAAATCAACCTCCTGGGGAGACAGGAGACAAGATTCCGCCTTTTTGTCAAGGCTATCAAGCCGATCTAGTAACTGCTTCTTCTCCTTTTTATATTGTCCACTTGTATTTTTTGCCCATCCTCGTAAGTACTAGCGCACCTTCCGGATCTTCGATTGCCATCGTTCCATCGGCAAATCGCCATTATTTTCGTTAATCCATACATCTCTTATCATTTCCACAAAACCATCATGGAGCAACCAACCTAGCTCGAATTTAAAAGCAGGTTGGTTGGATACCGAAGATGAGTCGCCGGTGTTAAGAAGTAGCGGTGTATGGTCAGAAATATCCCGATTCAGTGCAATAACAGTGGACATCGGAAATTTTTCTTCCCATTCCGTAGTCATCAAGACACGGTCCAATTTCTCATATGTGGGGTTCTGCAGCGAGTTAGCCCATGTGTACTTTCTGCCCGACATCTCTAACTCTCTCAAATCTAGACCATCAATTATGGCATTAAAAAGAAACGGCTAACGATGATCAAAATTGTCATTATTTTTTCATCCAGGCTTCGTAAAATATTAAAATCACCACCTATGAGGGTTGGTAGATTTTCGTGGTTGCACATATGCGCTAACTCAGTTAAAAATCCCTCCTTGAATTCGGATTGCGCCGGGCCATATACAACTACCAATGCCCACTTGTAGCTATCATTTTTATTGCACAAGTGAAACTTCACATAGTAGTCCCCTTCATCAATTGCTCCAATGTGGAAAACATCTAAGTCAATACCCAACAAGATGCCACCAGAGCGCCCTTTCGGTTCTTTACAATGCCAAATATAATTCTTTACAATGCAAAACCGTTTGTGATGGGGGGTTTGGAGCCGTTTGTGATGTTTATGGCTGTAGTAGTGTGGGTTATCATATATACGATGGAACATCTCCATTTGGTTTAGAGTCATCAACTTATTATGAGTGATCGTATGCGCTTTTGGATTTAGTTCTTATTTCAGGAACTAGCCGTTGATGGCCAGAAGAACCTAAGCTAGAAATTAAGCATTGAATCCTATCTAGCCTAAATAGGGCTAAGTGCAATAATCACCTCTCCTACTGATCGCCTCATAAGCATCGTCGGCTATCCAAAGGCTGACACAATCATTTTTCACAGCTACAACGTAAATAAGGATCTCAAAAATGAGTGGAGGGTCCTTGGAGTGATCTTACAATGCAAAGATGTATGAGAAACAACAACACATGTTGCTTGTTCGGTCAAAAAAACACATGTTGCTTGCGCTACAACATAGATAAGGATATAAAAAAGGAATGCTCAAAGGGAGTATATTTTTTGGAGTGATCTTACAAAATGGTATGAATAACAACAAGCCATGTTGCTTCCACAAGCTAAACGTGACGACAACACCGCACTTTTAGGATTTTAAGACTCTTGGTGAATATAATTGTGCTATGAACAAGATTTATGCTCAGTTCAAAGTTTGCAACAAAAGCCTTGATGACAATAAATTGACTGAGAAAACTCTTTCCACTTAACATGCATGCTAGTAAGATGATACTAGAACAAAAATTAAGGAGAGAAACATGGAAGAGCAATAATGCAGACCTCACGTTTCAACTAGTGGTAGCTAAGAGGCAGGATTTATATGATTCTTTTTCACAATCACAGCTAGGGAAATTAATGGAAATAAACAAAAGGGCAAATGTCGCAAAAGATTCAAACCTATGGCTATAAGGGAAGGGAAAGAATGTCAAAGGAAAAGTAAAAGCTCCCATAACGTAAACAAGTGATTCATCTCCATATATTTCAAATGTGGAGAACTCTAAAGCATTTGATTTAGTTTTCTCAACAGTTTCTGAAGAAAAAATAGAATATTTCAACAAGGAATCACTTCTTAGAGGTACATAAAAGGAATTAGTCCAAGAGATGGAGGTACAAATAGAGCATAGTGATGCTTTGTATGATAATGATCTTACAGAGTAGAATTAAGGGTGGATTTCGAGCGGGCCGGGCTTGGCTTGCCTCGACTCAACTCGAGCTGGCTCGTTAAGATAACGAGCTGGCTCATCTCGGCTCGTTATCTTCATGAGCTACAGGTCCAGTTTCGCTCAACTCATTTGCCAGCTCGAGCTGGCTCATTTAGCTCTTGAGCTAGCTCGATAAAAATATGAGTGTAACATAAAATCAAAGTAATAACAATTCAAGATTCATAAATTAGAAATTGTATTGAAAGGAGTAATCAATACACTGCTAACCCCCTTAAATTTATGAATCATAAACCATAAATTGTATCACATCAGGCTCCCAATCTCTCTTGTAGGAGTGAATGAAGAAGCAAAGAAAAAAAGACAGTAATCAAGAGATTAAATGTAAAAATCCTATGGAACTAAACCATCACACACAACCCGTTAACTTCATATTGGTGAGCAAGAGCATATTAGGAGTTGAAAGTACAGAATAGGGAGCGGAGATGTATGGTACAATCATGTTGATGAACAGTGGTAGGGCCGGCGGGCCGCTGGCGGCGGCGCATGCGCAATAGGACAGGAAAAGAATTGGATTGTTGTGCTGTGTGGTTAAGGTTTGAGTTTGGCTGTTTATACGTTACATATACTCTTTGAATTGAGGAATTGCTAGATGGATGTGATGTTGCACATTTTCTGTTAGGCTCGGGCTGGGATGCTGAGCTATTGAGGCTCGTTTTGGCTTGCGAGTGGCTCGCGACCCAGCTCATACCTATCGAGCTAAAATATTGGCTCAGCTCATTACAATTTTCTAACGAGCCGAGCCGAGTCAAGTGGGCTAACGAGCTACGAGTTTTTTTTGTCCTGCCCTAAGTATAACCTTGAGCCTTTAAAAGTCATTAGATATGAAAGAAGTCAGGATATCTAGGTACGTATACCATACTTTAGTGTGTGTGATTTGGATGAAGCATAATCTATGGTTGCATCTAATGTAATACAATAGATTACAGACATAAACATTAAACTTAATTACGTGTCTTGAATGTTATTTATATATATGACATAATTATGCAATGTTTATTCATGGAAATGACTTTGATCTATTGCTCGAAACACATTATATTTGAATTAAACGTTTAGATATTATCATGATGCATAGTTGTTGGAAAGGAAAAAAAATAGGTTTGATATATTTGGAATATATTGATGTGCCTAAATACTATGGGTGTTTCCTTCAGTATGATCATACAATTGAGATATCCAAACTTCACTTAGAAGAGTAGAATTATAATGCACCTTAGTGCTACGTATCCAAAAGAATGTTGGCTATTCCAAGATAAGAATTTTGATTTTAGAACCACTTGGCGGAAATTTGCTACAAAAAAAAACCATATGCTTCACACAGCATGTGTGTACTTACAATTAGGGAAAATTTGCTACAGGACACGCGAAATAGCGCTCATTTGTTGAGACACACCGTTGACCGCCTAATAGGCTGAAACACACTGCAGTTTTGTGACACATAAATGCTTGTAAAAATCTAGTAAAACATGCAACTAAGGGCCATTTGGTTGGGCTCCTCCTCTGGACCTGTGGGAGCCACTGAAGCCACAAGAACATGGCTTTATTTGTGATGTATACGTTTGGTTGTACTCAATTGTCCGAAATATGATTCATTTCTAAAAGCAACTGATATTGCTTATGCTATATAGGCTATCCATTTGTCATGGAAATGTTGTCTCTGTTTGACTTGTTTTTTTCATATTAATTATTTGGCACCATTCTTTCTCTATATCCAATCCCTTCTCTCTATTCATTCCAACCATTGTAAGTATATACACTATAATGTGTATATGCGGGAACTAACTTGAATTACCTTATAATGTAATTGTAACGGAAAATTTGCTATAGGACACACGAAATGGCGCTCATTTGCTGAGACACACCGTTGACCGCCTAATAGTTAATAGGCTGAGACACACTGCAGTTTTGTGCCAATTTGCTGGAACACACCGCTTCGATTAAAATACCATTTTTTGGCCGGGAAGGAGAGAGAATGGTGAGAAAATGTCATTTTTTGCCCTTGATCCCACTTGTCATTTCTTTCTTCCTTCTCTTCTCCTCTCCCCGGTCCAAGCCGCCGCCGCCGACCTATAGTCCGGCAGTCCAGCCACCCGCCGGCGCTAGCATCCCTAGCCAAAAATGACAAGTGGGACCAAGGGCAAAAATGATATTTCCTTACCGTTCTCTCTCCTTCTCAGCCAAAAAATATTATTTTAATCGAAGCGGTGTGTTTCAGCAAATTGGCACAAAACTGCAGTGTGTCTCAGCCTATTAACTATTAGGCGGTCAACGGTGTGTCTCAGCAAATGAGCGCCATTTCGTGTGTCCTATAGCAAATTTTCCGTTACAATTACATTATAAGGTAATTCAAGTTAGTTCCCGCATATACACATTATAGTGTATATACTTACAATGGTTGGAATGAATAGAGAGAAGGGATTGGATATAGAGAAAGAATGGTGCCAAATAATTAATATGAAAAAAACAAGTCAAACAGAGACAACATTTCCATGACAAATGGATAGCCTATATAGCATAAGCAATATCAGTTGCTTTTAGAAATGAATCATATTTCGGACAATTGAGTACAACCAAACGTATACATCACAAATAAAGCCATGTTCTTGTGGCTTCAGTGGCTCCCACAGGTCCAGAGGAGGAGCCCAACCAAATGGCCCTTAGTTGCATGTTTTACTAGATTTTTACAAGCATTTATGGCAAAAGAGAGGTAGTGATGTTACCACGTGAAAATAATTTGATAGGCCGATCTAGCCTACATGATAAATTGTCATTTAAAATATTTTATTTTGTTTGAGATAAAAAGGCTTTAAATATTGAGATAAATGAAAACTAAACTAAACTTTTATTTAGTGCAGCATGGTCTAGTGAAAGTAGCATGTATGCCTAATATGGCACCTTTTCTTTGGGAAAGACGATAAAAGAACTTAGTGAACAGATCCATGAATCTAAAATTTGTGCTTAAATTACTAATTTTTATGTGTATTGTCATCAGAATATATGATCAAAATATCCTTTTAATTGTACAAATAAAATAATGGGTTAACTATTTGTAAGACATCAACATGGAGATAAAAAAATATTTCGTATTAAGCAAGTTGATATATAGGTTGCTTCATATATCAAACAGTTTCACTTGTTTATAACGTATTTACTGAAATACATATTATTTATAGAAAAATTATTCATCAATGATGTGAGACACATAAATATGCCAACGAAACATAAGAAAAAATGAGAAAAGCTATCGCCTCCACTATCTTGTAGCAGTACAACTGGTAGATATGAAAAATAAAAAAACATTGATGATAATTAGGATGGAAAACATGTCAATATGATTAGGATTATGCTATGTATATTCTTTTATATTGTCATGTGAAGTGAAAATTTTGACACGCAATACACGTTACGTAAAAAATCACTGCACATTGACATTGATAGCTTTCTCAAACTTACGAGTGTATAGAATTAAAGAGAGCACACACTGAAGACTCAAACCTACATTCAATGAATCACAAATTTATCTGCAGGCTAATAAATTGTGAAGTCGTCTGTGAGCTAACAATAAAACAATCTTGCATTACATTTCAACCAACAAATTAGGGACAAAGATTAACCTATTATTAATCCTCATATCACTCAGTTGTTCCCAACATACAAATGGACTTCAAACAAATGGTTGTGGACATATGCACCAGAAATCCCATGGCAGTCGACATATCAATTTTACATAAGAATTGTTTACCTAAGGCTTGGCTTTGGCTCGGCGATCGGTCCACGCGAAGGAAGGGGAAGAAACGGGCGGCACCGACTCAACGTTGGTCGACGGTGGAGTCGTGGCCAGCTTGGAGATGGCTCGTGGATCTCCTGGTGGCCCTTCGGCAGCTCCTTCTCCGTGGCGGCTCCAAGGACGGCGGTGGCTTGCGGTTGGGCACTTGGCTCCGGCTGTCGAATTTGCAGAAGGGACAAGAGGTATTGCTCTGAATTTGGAATCCAAAAATGTTGGGATTGTATAAAGGGCGATGGGTTGGACGGGGACTCTGTGTGCTCGCTCCCTTCACACGGTGCGTCTCCTGGGATCGGCTGGTGCTAGCAGCCAGGACGAGTAGACAAGCAGCGGCATCCAAGGGAGAAGGGGCATGGTGAGGTCTTGATAATAAAGGGGATGCGGGTTGGCATGTGGGAGGCCTCGGCGAGTTTGTTTCTGTGAGACAGGCCTTCATACGAACGACAACTCTGAGCGGGGCAGAAAGATTCAAAAGGACAATGGACGGCATCCGGAGGTTCCGTGGGCGTGGAGAAAGCTTTGGGCAGCCGGGATCGCACTCTGAGCGCGGAAGCGCCGGTGGTCCTCGGCATGCAGCTCCGTGCTGCGTTGTCAGCCTTCCTAGAGCTTCCTGAACCCGTTTCTTCCCCTTCCTAGAGCTTCCTAAACCCTAAACCCTTATAAATGGAAACATTCAGGCAAACATCTATCCCAGACTATTTCAATTTACAAAAGAGCCATGTATCTCCCTCTGAAAATTGCGACAATCTGACAACCTCATCAGTTGCTTTCGAATCCCTATGACCAGAGAAGCATACAATGAATTTCTTCAGCTGCAACAAGCTCTATCTGATATGCCAATTGTAGACCCAGATGGAAAAGACACCAGGATTTTCATTTGGGGTCAGAGTCGATACTCTTCTGGCATGTACTACCATTATCAGTTCAGAGAAGTTCATCCAAATAGATCAGTGCTATGGATCTGGAAAACAAAGTATATCCACAGAATCAAGTTTTTTTCTTGGCTCCTATTGAATGACAGGCTCAACATCAGAAATATCCTGAGAAGAAGGAAAAAAATTTAGAAGATGGATACAATTGTCCCATATGCCATGATGGGGTCGAAGAAATTGCTGAGCATCTATTTTTTGAATGCCAAGCTGCAACTTGCCGTTGTTTTGCTCTAGGAATCACTTGGGATGAGAACTCGAACATGCACCACAAGCTCTATATTGCAAAGCAGGATTTTGATCAACCTTTCTTTATGGAAGTAATCATGATTGGCTCCTGGTGCCTCTGGAATGAAAGAAATGATTTCATTTTTAATAATAAAATTCCAAGTCTTGCTTCGTGGAAGGCATCTTTCAAAGCTCAGGTCTTGCTTCATCTGACAAAAATCATGAGGCAGTTTCATCAATCCATCAAGTTTTGGCTGGGCTCCTTTTAATTTTCTTGTTTCTGTGTTTCTCTGCATGTACAATCTCAGCTCTTTTCTCTTCTCTTCGCTTCCCTGTCCCCTCGTCAATCAGTTTAGCTTCTTTTTTCGCCTCTACCTAACCCCTGGTTGGCCCTCTGTAACTTACCCTTTGTAACTCCTTTCTGTTCTTTCCTCTTTTAATATATTCGATTGTTGCTGGGGGGCTTTATGGCCCACGGTTTTCGCTCAAAAAATATTAATTTAATCAGGATCCAGTAGTTTCCTTTTGTTGCATGTGGTTTCTCCCTCTCTAAGTAGCATGTAAATTGAAAGGATTCAAATGGGATACATATGAGGCTATACACATCTGATCACAAATAAGTATAAATGACATGTAAGAAATTTGTATCAACTAGATAAAGTTACAGATAAGATATGCTCAAAATTTTAAATCTACCATACTCATTGGCAATTACTTAAGTTGATTTTGTTAATTGACATGGACACCATAATGCTTCAATTAATAGATTTAGGGATGATATAGCAAGTTGAGTAAAAATAATTTGGATTTAAACTATAAGAGAAAAAATTATTACCATCGCTTTAGATTCATATATAATCAGAAATGAGTACCATCCCTTGAGATTCATATATAATCAGAAAGGCATTCACTAATCCTTTATTTTTCTTTTTCCTCACTATTTATTTTTTATTTAAGAGATTAAACAATAGAGTTCGCCACCACTTTCATGACTATTAATTAATCTCTTACAAATATTTAAGGGGTTGTTCTGCTATCCGAATACAGCTACACTATGATAAGAAAAATTAATTCACATGGCTTAGAGGGCAAAAAATCAATCACGCCATTAGAAGAAGGAATACATAAACTCCAGAGAATGTTTATACCATTACTTGATCATCATGTTTTGATCACAATTAAACCCAAAAGGATTATATGTTGTACTCTTTTTATTGATTGAGTTTTATACCACCAGGTTTTTTCAATATGAGGTTTCTATGTATTATGTGCAATACTAATAATGCAATATATTCAATCTTTACTCTAAATGTTTCTCCAATTGGGTTTTTAGAAAAAATTTTCTTGGACATAAAGTATGGCATTGGAATAATTGTCCAAGGGACAATGTTCTGATGTCAATGAAAGTTATAGCATTTTAAAGAGAGAAGGTAATTTTAAACATGCAATACTGGCATGCTATTTTGCACGATCCAGATATTAAGATATGGCTTAATTTTTATATGATATGTGTGATCTATCCCCAAGTACCAATCTTCATACTGCTGGCACGTAGGAGTGTGCTTGAAGTTCACCATTATAGTTTTTGACAAGTGTTTGCTTGAAGTTCTTCCACACTTTGTGCGCACCCCTATGGACATCCTTTGATGGTGACAAAATCAAGCCGTATATATAACTTGCTTAGTCACATATCTGTTTATGTAACTGATCCCTTCTTAATGTTCCAAATAATATTGTTTCTTGTATACATAGTGTTGACACAATTTTTTGCACATGATTGACTGAATGTAACAGAAGATAAAGAGCCGATGGAGAGGAGAAGAGGGGCTGATTAAGCCGATGCAGTGTCGAACCGATAAAGTGTTATGGACGATGAAGGGCGAAAGCTTGGTTGACACGTGGTGGTAATGTACGTGGGCCATATTTGACTTCTATAGGATTGTGTTATTTTGAGAATCTTTCTTTTCTTTTCGGTCGAATTTTGTAACTGTCATAATCGACAAGGAGTCTTTTAGTTTAGATTATAAAAAGTAGCCCCTCATGTGCTTGTAAAAGGTTCGTTCACACCAATGAATCAAACAAGTTCTTTTTTTCGACGTATTTACTTTAAACCCTTGTTTTCAGTAGCTTCGGCATTTGCTTTCGAATCGTCAGGGCTACATCATCTTGATCCATCTTGATCCTCGTCTTGCTTCTAAGTCTTTGACCTTCAAGTAATTAAATCTTGTATTAACGGCACATCGTTTGTCTCTTGATTTACATTATTCACCAAGTTATCGTATATTTTTAGATTCTAGGTCCTCAGTGCATCACTTTTACCTTAATCTAATTTATACATGAGTTATCAAATGTATCTAAAGCCAAACGGGGTCGTCATTTTAGGCTTCTTTGTTCTGTTTTTATTTACGTTTACCAGTAATCGATATCAATTGGTTCTCACAAAGTTAATTATTTCACTCTATTAGTTCTGTTTTTTGTCATCAGCTATCTTGCTCTTGGATCATGATAATCTCATCGGCTTGAAAGAAAAAATATTAAATTGCAACTGGAGTATAGCCGATAAGAGTTAAATCTGAGATTTTATTAACCTAGAGAGGTTTGAAAATCATAGCCAATATCTACCACACGATTGTTCAGGAAAACAAGCGATCAATCCTTTTGAATTTAATAGAAATTTATCTCTTGTCAATTACAGGTCAAATTGACTGGCACGTCATGAACCTCAAAATTTACGGGACCTGTAGTAGATTGAAGCAAATCTCTTAGGCCTTCGGTGTGTGGTTTACTTGAATGATCACCGCTCGATTTTTACATTGACACGTGGTGAGTAACTGCTAATAATAAATGTATGTATCTGTTTTCAGTTCAAATGTTTATGTATTTTAAATTGGTGGCACCCGTGAAATGTGGATTAATTTGATGTATGTAGTTTCTTAAAAACACATGGCTGCCAAATCTCTAGGGGCAGCCATGAAAATAGCACTGAAAATTTATATATTTATTTGGAAAAGTACAAATGATTATATGTAAAACCGACTGGAAAAAAGATAGATTTTATACAGATGCTGGAAACACGACTATAGTAATTTGAGAAATGTAGAAGGCTGCTATATATAGCAAATCTCTATTTATAGTAAACAAAATTCATACAGCAATTGGTGTCAATCAAAAACCGATGAATCTTGCAAATATCGACAGCAATCAAGAACAATAAAACAAGAAGCTTTAGAAGAACCGTTATTGCTGCATGGAAGTTGTTAAATTGGATTATGTTAGTCTAAAAATCGAAAGTTCCTTCGTATAAGCCATTTGTGTTATATGTCATTGCAATCAGATTATGCCCCATCTGCACCTTGAAAGATATCTCTAACACATGTAAATTTCACAAAAGTCATCGACTAACTTTATTTTTAACTATTTTTATTTAATTACTCTTTCTGGCCTAGTGTTTGAACGTGTAGTCCCGGTCCTCAATAGAATCAAAAGAACAGGTATAGGATAATAAGCGCTGCCACATGAAAAGGAAGAAGTTTTTCTTGCTAATTATGGCAGATCAGAGATAAAACTAAAAAGGCAAAATCTAGATTCAATAAGTCATGATAGATGAACTGCAACAAGAGCCGACATATCAAGCTATAAGTTTTCTTTTTTTTTTGAGGAAACAATATATAAGGTTTTGACTAATCATATATGAAACACATGTGAAATATGATGCAACCGGAAAACTATCGGCCTGTTCGGCTGGCTGGCGTGGCTGATGCTGGTTTTTACTGAGAGAAAAACACTGCTGGTCGGTTGGTGGCTGGTGGCTGGTGCTAGTTTTTGCTGAGAGAAAAACACTAGTGGCTGATAAGCCAAACGAACAGGGCGTATATATAAATGCATGCGATAGAAGAAACATATATATAAAGTATTTGATGACCAAAGTCCTACAACCAAATAAAGATTATAAAGTATCTACATGGGTATTATATTGAAATGAACAGATATGAGAGAGATTAAAGATAAGGAACTTTGATGTAAATGCATTCTAGCATTCTAAATTTAGCCAAAAACTTTATATATAATTAAAAGACAAGATTATTTAGTTTTTGTCTAATTCAAACCTATGCAACTTTAGTTAAGTGTGCCATTTTGCAAAGAATCTGCCGCCTCCGGAAATTCACCATGGCAGCTAACCTCGCTACTGGCACCGGTGCTATGGTTTGAGTTAACCACCGCATGGTATCATTAACCATGGCCGTAGTGATCAGTCAACTGAATAGATGACATAAACAGCCCGGCGTGTTAGGTGACACTAAGAGCAACTCCAGCAATAGACCCCAAATCAGGCCCTCTAAATACTAAGTGGGGGCTGCCTCTATTTTTTAAGGGCCTTAGAATTGCTTCCAACTCCATCAATAGTCCCTAAGAATGGAGGCCTCCCTAGAGACCCCCCGGGAATGGAGGGTGGGGGGATAAATTTGGAGGCCTCCCTAAAATAGGGGGTCAAGTAGAGGGCCTGCTGGAGTGCATCTTTTTTGTTTGGCACTCAAAATTTGGGTTGGGGGCCTGTTTGGAGGGTCTGCTGGAGTTGCTCTAAACCGTTGTTAATGCGAGGTGGTGATGATTACTGTACCACTTTTGTTAACTAAGTTTGATTTGAACCAACTAAAACATAAAGGATAAATATTACACATTTGTGATACTTAATGTATGAAAATAACATGTTTCCCTTTAATAAGCTTGGTCATTGTAATTGGTTTAGAATAAAACTAACACATCTTACACTTTAAAAACTGAATGACATGAATACTTCTACCTCTTAAAATTGCTAGGTCCATGGAGGATCATGGGAATGGGACTATGGAATGATGGACTAATAATTGTTAGCTAATCACCAGGATCTAAACACACATGAACACGAGAAACAAAGGACACAGATTGCCGAGGCCGCAACAGCTTAGCCTTTTCTCTTTTCTTTTATTTCTCACAATACTAAAACCTATTACATACCCTTGCTTATATAGTCCTGAGTACATGACTTTTAGATCTACTTGGACTCCAATTCAAATACGATTTGCTGCTACTTTCCGCGAGCTCGTAGTCTACTTCTATACGTGCTCTTATACGACAGTTCCCAACCAAAAACCAGATACGTTTCCTAATTAAACTAACCTTGCTTCCTACGTGCATCACAAGTCCATAACTAACCGGTACGGTCCTATACAGGACTCAAACTCATGTACGTCTACATGACTCCCTAAACAAGACAAAAAGATTAAACCCTACAATAATTTCTTAAATAAGAGCCTAACCATCGCTTCAACTGAAACCAGGGCATTATCATACGGTTTCGGTCCAGTCTTCGTGACTCGATCTGGCAGATTACCGTGTAGAGGGAGCAGGCTTGGCGTGTGCAGGTGGCAGCGCAGCGGCACGGCATCGGAGCAAAAGTGGAACGATGGCAGAAGTGGGGGCGTCGAAATGCTTCGGCGTCAAGTCGCCTGTTGGTCGTTGCATGATTAGGAGGGTGCTTGATCCATGGGACTAAAACTAGTCTGACTAAAATTAGTCTTTTTGAGAGGCTAAAGTTCCAAGCACCCCTGACTAAAGAGAGGCTAAAACTAGTCTTGAGGCTAAAATCGTTTAGTCAGGGGGACTCCTACTAAAATGACATTAGTCCTCTCTCTCCTCATTTAACTCCCCTCATTTAACACAGACCATCCCCTCCTATTCGATGACGCGTGTGGGAATGCGACATGGACCATAGAGATTAGGGGAGAGGGGGGATAATAAATGCTCATTTAGTCTCTTTAGTATTTGGATCCAAGCATAGGTGAGACTAGCAAGTTTTAGTCAGACTACTTTTAGTCATGGGACTAAAGGGTATCCAAGCACCCTCTAGATGTTCTAGGAACATATCTGTAAGGGCGAAGACTCTCTCCAGGTTCTGGTACGAGTCAGCAATGGCCAGTGGGAGGATCAGCTCGTGTTTGCGCACTCAAGGGGGCCACCACAGGTAACAGTACAGCATCCGATTCCAAAATGTATTCGAGTTTGCATCCTTGCAGTGGTTTGGTTCCTAATGGCGGCTCTTAGTTTGGTCCATTACTTTAATTGGTTCCGTTTGTGTGTTCGCCAAAGAAAATTCGATCAGACAGAAGGATATACTGCCGGTACCTATGCGTTTAGAATATTCTACTTTATCACTGAAACTTCCGCGAAACAACCATTAAGATCATTCCATTTAGAGTATTATTTCTATGTCCGGGTGCTACTTTATCTCACATTTGTTACCTACATGATATTGAGACAAAATAAGCATCTCTATAGTTCCATCACTACTACAGAACTCTCCATCACAAACGCTCCATCACAAACGGTTCTAGCCAACCGTTTATGATGCTCTCATTACAAACGGTTCCAACTGCTACATGTCCCGTCTGCCTTGGAACCGTTTGTGATGATGAGTATCGAACCGTTTGTGATGCCCCTCCAGGGCATCACAAACGGTTTGTAACAAGAACCGTTTGTAATGGACCGTCATCACAAACGGTTCATCATCACAAATGGTGAACCGTTTGTGATGATGAGCATCACAAACGGTTCGTATTAGGAACCGTTTGTGATGTCTCGTACAGTACAAAACCCCACTTCTCCCTCCCACTCTTCTTCTCCAACCCGACGCCCACCATTTCTTTCACCATTGTTGCGGCCATTTCTCACCAAATTGCTCGAGAAAGGTCACGTTTTCTGAAGAAAGCTCTCCATCAACTTTTTTGAGGTTGGTAATACTCAACTCTTCCAATTTGTAGCTTGTTTCAACCACTAAATTTGAAATTTAAAACGAATTTGATGGAGGGGCTCTTTCATCCTCTCTAGAGCACATTTCTCATGAAATTCAATGGAGCAACTCGAATTTAGTATGTAGATCATTAATAACTTGCTTGAAGACACATGATATGCATTCTTCCATAATTCTTTAGCTTGATTTGTTGCAAAATTGAGACAAATGTGATGAAATGTCTCTTTTTCCTCTAGACCAATTTTCATCAATTTATTCATGGATTATTGAAATGTGTAGCTCTCACTCCATTCCAATAAGGTTAGTATCTACCTTGCTTTGCTTACTTACTAGAAGCTTGAATTGTTGCAAAATTTTGAAGAATGTGATGAAAACTCTCTTTTTTGCCTCTAGGCCAATTTTTATCAATTTATTCATGGATTATCGAAATGTGTAGCTCTCACTCCATTCCAACAAGGTTAGTATCTAGCTTGCTTTGCTTACTTTCTAGAAGCTTGAATGGTTGCGAAATTTAGAATAATGTGATGAAAACTCTCTTTTTTTGCCTCTAGGCCATTTGTCATCAATTTCTTCATCAATTTTGTCCTCCGCTCCACTTGATTCAATTTGGTCCTCGGCTCACTTTGATCCACTCACTTGACTTAAGGTTTGTATCCAACGGTGCAAATAATTTGGCATTATTATTTTTATTGGAATATTGGTTTAAGGACAATCCCAATTTGTTTGTAATAGATGGATGAACGAGGCTGGATGTACGTTGCTAGTTCAGATGACTCATTTATCAACAGGGTTGACTCCTTTGTGAATGTTGCGAGGTCGTACCAAACAAGCGATGGATATCAATATTGTCCGTGCATTGATTGCAAAAACCAGAAGAAGTTTCTAATCGTCGAGCAGATCTGACGCCACTTGCTGTGTAGGGGTTTCATGGCAAACTACAGGGTTTGGAACAAGCATGGGGAGGAAGGTGAGAATGAAGCCACACAACCAAATGTGGTTGAGAAATTGCGGAAAACGTTCCAAGAGGCCACACGTGGTGAGAATGAAGCCACACAACCAAATGTGGTTGAGAAATTGCGGAAAACGTTCCAAGAGGCCACACGTGGTGAGAATGAAGCCACACAACCAAATGTGGTTGAGAAATTGCGGAAAACGTTCCAAGAGGCCACACGTGGTGAGAATGAAGCCACACAACCAAATGTGGTTGAGAAATTGCGGAAAACGTTCCAAGAGGCCACACGTGGTGAGAATGAAGCCACACAACCAAATGATACGGGAAATGTCGGCCATGGATCATTCATGGATAACTTTGCAGAGACATTAGCAGATGATGATGTGATGGATGGCATTGACCAGATGATACGTGATGGTGAGCCAGAATGCCTTGATGCGAAGAATTTGAGCCAGAATGCTAGAGCAGATGAGGCAGGATGCCAAAACTCCTTTGTACCATGGCTGCAGCATGTCCAAGCTTGAAGCTGACCTCTTGCTACTGGAGTTGAAGTCATCTAATGGCCTATCGGACACAGGCTTTGACAGTTTGTTGGATCTTATGGGGAAGATGCTTCCAAGCCCGAATGGGTTGCCTAAGAACATGTACGAGGCGAAGCAAATGATATGTCCAATGGGGCTCGAGGTATAGAAAATCCATGCATGTCGAAAAGATTGCATCCTGTATCATGGTGACTATAAGGATTTGGATGCATGCCCGGTGTGCGAAAGTTCGAGTTACAAGTCCGAGTCAGCTATACGTATGACATGTGCCAGGAATAAAAGGCCACCCGCCAAGATCGTCTGGTATTTCCCCATAATTCCTCGGTTGAAGCGGCTATTTACTAACCCGAAGACGGCAAAGCTTATGCGTTGGCATGCAGAAGAGCGTCTGAAAGATGGAAAGCTTAGGCATCCGGCAGATGGTTCACAGTGGAGGGCTATTGATTATCATTTCAAGAAAACATTCTCAAAGGAGATCAGGAACTTAAGGTTCGGCTTGAGTACGGATGGGATGAATCCTTTTAACCTGGTTAGCAGCAAACACAACACATGACCCGTCTCTCTTTGCATATACAACCTTCCCCCTTGGTTGTGTATGAAGCGGACCTACATTATGATGCCTTTGCTGATCCAAGGGCCAAAGCAGCCTGGAAATGATATTGATGTGTATCTAGAGCCATTGGTGGATGACCTACTTTTGTTGTGGAATGAAGGTGTTAAGGTTTGGGATGAATACAAGCGAGAACACTTCACATTAAAAGGATTGTTGTTCGTAACAATAACTGACCTACCCGGCCTTGGTTGCCTATCAGGCCAGGTTACAAAGGGCTATAATGGTTGTGTGGTTTGTGTCGATGACACTGACACTAGATGGTTAAACAAAAGCAAGAAGAAGGTTTACATGGGGCATCGTAGGTTCCTTCGCCGAGATCACCCATATCGTCGGAACAAGAAATCCTTTGATGGTACAATTTATAACCGCTTGCCTCCGAAGCACCGCAATGGGAGTGAGATATACAAAATAGTAAGCAAAGTTGAAGTGGTTTTTGGAAAGGGAAAAGGAAGTGTACACGCACCAACCGGTTCCATATGGAAAAAGAACTCTTTGTTGTGTAGACTTCCTTATTGGAAATTCTTGAATGTCCGCCACACATTAGATGGCATGCACCTAACTAAAAATGTGGCTGAGAGCACACTTGGCACGTTAATGGCGGACAAGTGGAAAGGAAAAGACTCCTTGGAAGCTCGACAGGAATTAGAAGAGATGGGTGTCAGGCCAGAACTACACCCTATTATACAACCT
Source organism: Echinochloa crus-galli (assembly GCA_900205405.1). Classification (NCBI taxonomy): domain Eukaryota; kingdom Viridiplantae; phylum Streptophyta; class Magnoliopsida; order Poales; family Poaceae; genus Echinochloa; species Echinochloa crus-galli. The sequence goes on along the minus strand of OAMR01000175.1, from coordinate 756,135 downwards.
GATGGGAAGAAGAAACTTTCGGTTGCTACATGGACACTGGGTGACCAAGAGAAAAAGAAGATTTGTAAATTCTTTGATGAACTTAAAGTGCCAACCGGATACTCTTCCAACATTAGAAGGCTGGTGAACAAAAAAGAGACAAAATTCAACATGAGCTGCTTGAAGGCCCACGACTGTCATGTTATCATGACCCAACTGCTTCCAGTTGCGCTAAGGGGTGTGCTCCCAACTAAGGTACGAGATCCTCTCATTAAGTTGTGCTCTTTCTTCAATGCAATCTCGCATAAGGTCATAGATCCGACCACGCTAGACAAGCTTCAAGAAAACCTGATCCATGCTATAACTAGGCTCGAGATGCATTTCCCACCAACATTTTTTGATATGTCGGTGCATCTGCTTACTCACTTGGTCGCTCAGATAAAATCCCTTGGACCAATGTTTCTGCATCAGATGTTTCCTTTCGAGAGGTTAATGAGTGTTCTTCGGAAGTACGTTAGAAACAGATTCAGACCAGAGGGTTGCATGGCTGCTGGATGGGAGACAGAGGAGGCGGTTGAGTTTTGCACGTACTATTTGGATCTACAACCTGTTGGTGTCCCTGTATCACGTCATGAGGGAAGGCTAGGTGGGAGAGGAATGATCGGCCGGCGGCGGGTACTTGTCAAAGACAATGATGCTTTCAGGCAAGCACATTACACTGTTCTACAACAAGCGTCCGTAGTTGCCCCATATATCGATATGCACGTGAAAGAACTACAAGACTAGAACATTGGAAGGTCAGAATCTTGGGTCTAGAAAAGACATAGAGAAACCTTTGCCGACTGGTTGAGATTAAAATTGTGTGGCGCTGAAACTGGGAGTAGTGAGCTCGATTTGTTGGTCATTGGACCATCAAGTACATTGACCACGTTTCAAGGATATGACATAAATGCATACACATTCTACACGAGAAAGCAAGATGAAAAGAGTGTCAACCAAAATAGCGGCGTTCGTATTGATGCTTACGACAGCAATCAACAGATTCAGTCGTACTATGGTTTTGTTGAAGAAATATGGGAGCTAGATTACGGGCCACGATTGAAGTTCCCTCTATTCCGGTGCCAGTGGGTCAGACTTCCCAAGGGGGTCTTCGAGGACAAGTACGGAATGACTGTCGTCGATCTTAAACACACCGGGTACAGAGACGAACCATTTGTTTGGGCTAAGGATGTAGTGCAAGTCTTCTACGCAACGGACCTCGCTCATCATGGAAAGCACGTCGTCCTCCAGGGCAAAAGGAATATCATCGGTGTTGAAGATAGAACCGAGGAAGAAGGGAACGGCTTCCGCGACATGCCTCCGCTTGGACCGGATGTCGACCTTCTTGTGTTTGAAGAAAAAGATGGCGATGAACCGGCATACGTGCGGCTTGATCACGATGAGGCAACCATTGTCAATTGAATAATATTATATCCATGTCTCTATGCACTATTTTTGTTTTTGTAATATTGTCTCGGGGCAGAGCTCATATGCAAGCAGACTACGAGAGGCTTTTGCAACAAGTCCGTGATGAAATGAAGGCTTCACATGATAAGCTGCGTGAAGAGTTTCAACAATCATTCAGCCAGTGTCCGCTATGGATTTTGCAATAAATCATATGAATTTTCTATGAGTTGTATGAATTTTGTATCAGTTATATGAATTTTCTAAAAATTATATGGATTTTGCAATAAATCATATGAATTTTCAATGAGTCACATGAATTTTCTATGAATTATAAGGTTTATGGAATGATTTATTTGAATTATTTTTTAAAAAAATTAAACTGTGGGTGGGTGCATGCAGCAATTATTGCTGGGCAAATCACAAACGGTTGGTAAGTAGAACCGTTTGTGATAGAACCTTTCACAAACGGTTTTTAACAGGAACCGTTTGTGAAAGTCAGCATCATAAATGGTTCAACTTACAAACCGTTTGTGATGGGAACTTTCACAAACGGTTCTTGTTTGTGATGTCCATAAATGCCAAAACTCGTAATTAATGTGGGCCCACCTGTTCCCTGCGCTGTCTCCATCTCGTCGATAAATAGCAGGCCTCTCCTGGCGACTCTCTCGCACTCTCTCGCGCTCTGGTCGCTCTCTTCCTCTCGCTCTCATTGCTCTCGCGAGCTCTGATAGTCACTCAGCTACACACCTGGCTCTCCTCTTACAGGCCGGCGCGGCCACACCTACAAGGCAAGAACGGCTCGCACGGCAACAGCAGGTATAATACGTAGACATATTCTTCATGATATATATTTTGGTAGATTAAGGTTTTTAGAGCTAGTAGTTTTAAGTAAATGGTATAGTTTACATATTTTGCTCTCTTGATATTTATGTAGGCCTGTAAGTGGGAGAGCCAGGTGCGTAGATGAAGGTGGCTAAACAAATAACAAGGCTTCACCAAGGATATCGATACTACAGGAACAACAGTAACCATCTGATCATGTAGCTAAATCGCATTGATCGGATGGTTACTTGTTGTTCTTGTTGTATCGACATCCTTTAATTTATGGATTTGTTTATTCATTGTAGATAATTTATTAGGAAAATAATGCCGAGAGAACGCCAAAGAGCTAGACGTGGTGGACACTTTGCGCACGATATTCTGCCGGACCTTCCCCCGCCAGCTCCAGCGCACCCTCCTGGGCCAGTATTCGACCAGTACGGCCTCATCAACGCCGATCCTGTCGAGCCTAACAACCGCTTTCCTCTGTACCATATCTTGTATTTAATACTTGTAATGCTACAATGATATATTGATTATTATGTCATAATGTTAATATATTCAATTTATATGAGAAAAAGGATATTAATGTAATGCAATGGTTCAACGATGTAATATATCACATCATTGGCACCCGTCCTTTGGTGGTGAGACATAACAGCGGCCGCTACAATGGGATGTATGTGGTTTCTCTTGTAGTCCAAGAGCGTGCCTTGTGCGACCCAAATCATGGTGATACGGTTATTTTTCACGTCCAATCTGGTGCATTCAGGCAGGAATATGTTGCTGCACGTAATGCCATGAGAAAGGCACTGGAACAGTTGGAAATTCATACGAGCCATTGTGTTCCAGACTATAGTTTCTAGAAGATGAAGGCTCTTCAGCTCAATGAGCCAGACGTCACACAAGTTCCAAAAAGGATGTGGCCTCTTTATGAATCGGAATTCGTAAGTTACTATATCTTTGATATTTTATTGCAAATCATGCCTTTTGGTACATATGTATTTATATCTTTCTACATATGTCTCGTGTATATATAGGACACACTGTATTCTGGCCGTCTACACATAGAGTATGGTTTGGGAGAATTGTTGCGTCAGCTTATGCCGCCTTTGGGATACTCATTCGTGGAACCGTACGCAAGCCGAGTAGAAGGTGGTTTTCAATCTTCAGTAACGATGACGCCAATTGAAGGCCCGCCGTTGACAATATACGGTGACATTAGGGACCCATTTCATGATGTCTACCTTGCGATGAGACATGGGGCATATCCTTAATTATCATGTGTGCGATGATGTAAGACTGTAATAATGGGTGTGATGTTGTAAGAATAAACTAATGTGTGATTTATGAAATTATAATGTGTCTATGAGTCATATGTATTTTCTATGAATTATATGGAACTTCAATGATTTATTTGGAATTTTCTATGAATTTTATGGAATTTATAATGAATTATATGGCCCATATATATATATACTAGCAGACGCGGCACGTGCGCACGCACGTGTGTATATAAACCTTTAGCTACTCTCAAATTTAGAGGCACATTATTTTACGAGTTAGTTGGTCTTTATTTATATGGAGAAAAACTCTTCAATCTTTTGTCTATTAGCAATATGGGATAATTGTGTGCACGTGGGGAGTTAGGGGCCCACCTGGCCGGAGGTGGGTACGCGCGGGACGTTGGGTGAAAAAAGTTTTGCGGAGAATGAACTAAAAGCACCTGAAACATCAAGTTTTTCCCACCTTTCCCACGTCCCCCACCCCAAAAAAATCTGACAGGTGGGGCCTCTATGAGAGGGTGGGGGTGGATTTTTTGGTAGAAAACGTTTTCAATTCTCTAGGATCCTTATAGTATAGATATATATAGGACCCCGGCCATCACAAACGGTTCAATAGGAACCGTTTGTGATGGAGGCCATCACAAACGATTCCCACAAACGGTTTTGGCCTCCAGAACCGTTTGTGATGGCCGGGGTTAATATAGGCGCGCTCCTGAAATTTTCCATTCTCCCGCGCCCGCTCGCTTCCACTGCGCCGCCGCCAGGCCGCTATGCCACCGCTCCCCACTGCCCGGCGCGCCCCTGCCTGCGACCCCGACGTCATCTCCGCAGTCCCTGCCCGCGGCGTCGCTCGCCTCCGACCCCGGCGTCCTCTCCGCGGCGCCGCCCTGCCTGCGTCGTCGCCCGCCTCCGACCCCGACCCCGACCCCAACTCCGGCGAAGCTAAGTACCCAGCATCTTCCCTTGTCCAAGTCCGGCGAAGACCGGCCGGCTATCGCCGCCGGCGAGGCCCATGGCCGCCGGAGGACCTCATTGCAACGATTTAGTTAATTTTAGAGTGTTTTCGTGACTTAGGGGTCTCTGCATAATTTCTAAAACTTGTTCCGAGGGCCTGTCTATAAATTAATCTTTAGGGTTAGCAGAAACTTCAAAAAATCCTTAGAAATCGTAGAAAAATCAGAAAAATGCAAACCCAATTTTGTTGGATTCCTTGTAAAGAGATCTACCTTTTCTAAAAAGGTTGTGTAGGGTTTTTCCATTTAGTTTTTGAATGGTAAATCAATCTGAGTTTTAGTTGTTTTTGGTGTAGTTCATAATATGCTCAAGATATGACAATGGGCTTTGGATATGTTGTTCCTTTTGATATGTTTAGGCTTGTAGCAAATTTGACATGATGTTTACGAGTACATATTGAGTTATGATTTATGAACTATTCCGGCTATGATAAGTAGTACCTCTGGTAGAGTAGATGTGATTTTAGGAAATTATTTGATATATGTTTTGTATTTAATCTAGTATAGGATGTTAAATCAATAACTTTAAAAATAATTTGAATCTTCATCCATGCTTTGGCTAGAGGCTTAGATATTATTTATTTAATTTTAATAAATCTTTTTATATAATTTATTTGTAAAGCTACAATGGGTCGTTTCTCACGAATCAAGACCCGTCGTGCCCAACCCGCCACCGATAACGTGGACAATCAAGGTGCCGATGCTGTTAACGTGGACAACCAAGGGGCCGAGTACAATGCAGATGGAAGCCCAACCCAATTCCTCAACCTCGCCGCCGGCGATGAGCAAGCAGTTGACAACGAAGCCACCTCATCAAGCAAACAAAAGACCAAGCGAGGGCCAAGCAAGTTGCCGGAAGGCCGAACTGTAATCCTCGAGGTCAATGAGGACGGAGAGCCTACAGATCCTATTGAGGCCCAGGTTCCCTACAAGACGTCCATCGGCAGAATAGTAAGGGAGAATATTCCCATCAAATGGAGGTGGTGGAGGAATAAAAAAGAGCCACAGTGGTCAGTTCCGGATGAAACCAAGGAGATATGCTGGACCAAGTTGAAAGAAAAGTTCACCTTCCCTGCCGGTACGGAGAACACAATGAAAAAAAAGCCTTGCGGGTATTGGCTCACCGGTTTCAATATTACAAGCATATACTATACAAAGACCATGTCCTGCAAGGAACTGTTACAGATTTCTCACGATGCACAATTCAGCAACCTTTCTAGAGAGAATTTGTGGATTACAAGCTCACTGAAGCAGCCAAAGAAGCTAGCGCCAGAAACGCTGAGATCGCAAAGAAAAATTTACACCCACATACCACAGGATCTCGTGGGTACGTAAGGAAGATACCCGAGTGGGAGATTGCTAGATGTGTATAAGAGACAGGAGTTGCAGATAGCAAACTGGGAGCAAAGGTCTGTGACTTGGGCTCTAGGGCACGGGTGTAGATACGGGCCTGATGGAAAGCTTATCCATAAGGATTCTCGTGCCGAAGAAGCAGTAAAATGGATCGAGCAAGCACATTCAGATATTGCCTCAGGTTCCTTTCAATCAGAAAGGGAGAATGATGCGCTTACCCGTGCCTTGGGAAACAAAGAGCATCCCGGACGCACACGAGGTGCCGGACTCGTTCCGTGGGACAAAGCCTTTGAGGCAGATTCGGGCTCGTACAGAAGTCGGTCTCGGGGCAGAGCTCATATGCAAGCAGACTACGAGAGGCTTTTGCAACAAGTCCGTGATGAAATGAAGGCTTCACATGATAAGCTGCGTGAAGAGTTTCAACAATCATTCAGCCAGTGTCCGCCTGTTGCGGCATTAGATGGCGGCTCAGCTCTCCCTAGCCCAATGATGCATCGGAGCAGCTCCGGGAGTAACATGCATCCCCATCCCATCGTAGAAGATCCCAACTTGAGATTTCCAGTGGATGATATCACGGAACCCCGAAGTTGCAAGTTATGTGCGATGTTAGGGTTAATTAAGACCAAGGTGGCCATTGGTCAAGCTCTGCCTACTAAGGAACGAGAGGTGTTGCATTGCCGTGAATTGCACGTTGGCTTTGCAAGAGTCACACTTGATGCACTAGTCAAAAAGCGGTACGGCATAGTGGAGCTGGAAATTCCGAGGGAGGATGACGCCGTACGGTTGAGAGATAACCTTGGTTGTATTGTCGGGTGGCGCAAACGCTATATATCCTTTGGCGATTCTGATTCAGATTCAGATGACGACGGCGGCATCAATGATCAGAACCGTCCAGGCAACCAAGTCCGCCTCGTAGGGAACCAAGTCCGCCTACTAGGGAACCCAGTCCGCCTCCTAAGGACCCAACGACACCTAAGACGCAGAAGCGGCGACAAGCCGCTTCAAGCCCGCCTTAGAGAAAGTCGAAGAAAAAACCGGTGAGTGGAAGCGTAACATCCCTGCTCCCTGATAAGGAGGATGTAGTGGTACCCCAATCTGCAATTGATCATTTTACCAAGATGGCATTGGTAAAAACAGACAAGGAATAACAAACAGCGCAAGTCAGATTTCGAGTGTACCGTGTCCAAAAGGGCGACACGTTCCTTAAGCAAGGAAGTGCTACAACAATCCGCTGCGGGAAGGGAGGAAGCAGCTCGGAAGCAATTCCTCGAAGAAACCGGTCTCTCAACACAAGAACTTAATACTCCCTCCAGTTTGGTAAAGGAAGTCGTTTTGGACAAGATTTGAGTCAAACATTGGGAATATAAATCATCAATAATATTTAAGTTGTTGAGTTTGGAAATGTGAAAATTACATGAATAGATTGGTCTTGAAACACACTTTCATAAAAGTATACATATATAACTTTTCAAGAAATATTTTTATAGAAAAGAGAAGTCAAAATTGTGCTTTGGTGACCGTGTCGTTGTCCTAAACGACTTCCTTTACCAAACTGGAGGGAGTATGTTGCAACAAGACACCGATCGAGTAGATCTGCCACTCGCGCCACTCGCGCCACCAAAATGCCCGTTTGTGTTGGGGAACGACCTGGTTTTCCCGGAGGATATTCCTGGTCTACCAACGAGGTTGAGGCAATTGAATCAATGGTACAAAGGTCAAGGGGATTCCGAACAATTTGGGGTCACGTACCCAATCGAATTGTTCGGCAAGCACGACGAGAAAAACACTCATACCATATTGTGAATTGAGTTTCGTCATCTATATGAGATGTACCAACGAGACTACCTCGATGTCAGCATCATCTTCCTTTGGTGCTTGTAAGTATCGTAACTAAATCTCTTCCATTCTTTTGTTGACGACAAAAACTCTCATAACTTGATCTTTCTGTAGGATGGAGCTCCAAACTTTTAGGCGAAGAGGGATATGCAAAGATGTAGCCTTCTTGGACCGTGCGTGGTAAATGAAAAGGCCTTGCATAACCCTGACACACACCGGTATCTGTACACTGCTTTCTACGCGCTTAGAGAGAAAGAGCGCATCATTTTACCGTACAACTGCTCGTAAGTGTGTTCCTAGTTACATGCATCTATACAATAACATGAATCATTTTTCTATTTTCTAACATGTGTGAAATGTTTACAGGATGCATTTTGTTGTATTGGAAATCTCCCTTATAAAGAGCCATATAAGGGTTTTCGACTCATTAAGAAGGCCTCGAGAACTCATCCAACCACTGCTTGAAGTGCTTGACAAGTAAGTATTTAATGTTGTGTTGGTTCGTTCTATCGATTCGTATTATGTTTTATTTCATCAACTGAATCTCAATTAATATTTAATGTTGTATAGCATGTTTGGATTGTACTGTAAAAACATCCGGGGATGCATAGACCTTTTGGAAGAAGTTCACCGTAGAGGATGTGGATTAAAAGACAGCCACCGGGTACCAGCCTTTGCAGGTTCTATGCAATGCACTACATCCACGTCTACAGCGGAGATGACTTTACCGCATTAGAAGAAATGGTTCGTACTAATCTAGCAATGTAATCATGACTTTTGCTTTCTGAACATATTTTTGAAACCATATGCTAATGCATTCCTTTGATTCAAATGCCGTTTGTGCAGGAAAAAGAACTAGGTGATGATGCTATGCTTGCAGGAGAGGTACTGGCACTCCAAGAACAACTAGCTGGGTTCATTATGGATGAAATTGTGAGCGAGGATGGCGAGTTTAACATAATGAAGCTGTAAGACACATGGCATACGTAGAACTTTAGATCCGTAGGACTTGTAATAAGTTTTGAATTTGGTTTAAGTTCAAAACTTGTCAAATATTGTTGAATTTTGCTTGTGATGTGAATATGTGATATCTTTGAGCTCTATATGTGCCTGTGATGTGATTATGTATTGTATATGTGATTGTGATGTGTATATGGGCTGTATATGTGCTGTATATGGGCTGTATATAAAAAACTGAAAAAAGAAAATCACAAACGGTTTGGTACACAAGCCGTTTGTGATGTACCAGGCATCACAAACGGCTTGTGTCCCAAACCGTTTGTGATAGCCTGGAGCATCTTTGTGTTGCCTGGAGCATCACAAACGGTTCGAGACACAAACCGTTTGTGATGCTCCACATCACAAACGGTTCCAGAACCGTTTGTGATGCCGCGAGCATCACAAACGACACATCACAAACGATTCCCAAAACCGTTTGTGATGCGGCTTGGGAACCGTTTGTGATGGCGGGTGCTGGAGTAGTGCATGCCAGGGAATTACCATTTGGCCATTGGAGGCTTCTTTGTTAATTGTTATATGAAGCCCTAGAAATTAGTAATAATTATGAAAGATACACTCTGGATTAAAGAACTATAGGCGTAGCCTTGTATTTTCTAATAGAGTAAAATTCACTGGCGGCCCTAAACTTGCACAACGGTGTCATCTAGGTCCCAAACTCCGGATTTTTGATATTTGGGTCCCTAAACTTACACAACGGTGTCATATAGGTCCCAAGCTTACCATTTTTGATATTTGGGCCCCTAAACTTCCGCAGCGGTGTCATCTAAGTCCCAAACTTATTCGGCCGCGGCGGTTTGGAGATTGAGAAGAAGTTGGTACTTAAATTAAACAGCAAAGGTTAGGGAATGACACTACGAATAAGGGTTAGCTACACACTTTTTTAATCGGCGGGATAAATTATTAGATTTAATATTAAAAATTGTGAGTTTTGGACCTAGATAGCACCGTCATGTAAGTTTAGGGACCTCAATATCAAAAATCATGAGTTTGGGACATAGAAGACACCGTCGTACAAGTTTAGGGACTCAAATATCAAAAATCCTGAGTTTGGGACCTAGATGACACCGTCGTGCAAGTTTAAGGTCCGCCGGTAAATTTTACTCTTTCTAATACATTACTCAATTATTATTATTGATAGCAATGGCTATTGGATCTAATGTGTTTCTAGTTACCTATATCTCTGTATTATGAAAGATAACATAAAGTAACACCTTAAATTTGTGTCTAAATTACCCACATCTAGAAAAACGTGGGTAATTTAGACAACTAGCAAGAACGCACGTGCGACATGCATGTTTAACAAAAATAAGATGCATAACAGATAGTTGGTCGGAGACCGTGTTGGTTACAAACTCAACGATTTCATACTACACAGATGGACGAGGGACGCTGAGGGTTTGACGAAAAAAGGCCCTGACATGTGGGGTAGCTAGGAGGGGCAGTGTCTCAATGACTGGAGGGTCTGTCAGTTGTCAAAAGTTTTTTATGTTTATGTTTATATATATATATATATATAAACAATAATAGATTCACCGATGTTTAAGGCACAATCATTGTTGATTTAATTTATTTATAAATTACACACATACATTATTATAAAAATAAAGCAAAGTAACATGTGTAAATCTACATCTAAATTAATATACCTTTGTATTGTGGAAATAAAAAATAACAAAACAATAAAAACTAACACGCGGAAGACAAAACCTTTTTTACAAATTGCAGCAGTAAAATCAAAATTGAGAAGTCAACGGATAATTGAAGTCAGTACACGGGATGCTTGGCTCCGTTTCTTTGTCCATCTTGCATGCATGAGTATACTAAATAAAGAATAATTGTAAAGTTTTTTAAGGATGAGTGTAACTTTACGTGACGAATATAATGAGCATAATCAACCTATGATTTACTACAGTATTCCTATAGTAACCCTCCTCTAATCTTGCGGTGAAAGGCCTCATTCGATAGGTCTCGTGAATTAACCCGGGGTTGTGAAGGTAGTTTTGTAAACTGATTTTATTTGATACCCTTAATAAGTGGTCAAACGTGACGGGAAAAAATTCCTCCCCAAAGAAACACAGCCCTTACTACAATAAAAGCTAATGTAGTTCAAAGTAAAGGTTTCAACTACTAATGTCGAATGGACATAGTGTTATGTTGTGAAGCTAAAAACTATGAATGTGATGGAAAGACTATGACAACCGGATAAAAAACTAAAAACTATCTATATGGTTATTGTGCTTGAAAATTAACAAACTGGAGGGAGAAAACAAAGATTAGCCATTATGATTTGCTGGTGGCCCACAAAATTCTAATCTCTTTTTCTTATAATACACTAGAAGAGAACATACTTTCCATCGAGGACATTAATCTCGAATTATATTAGGTCCGGTTGGAGTCTCGACCCAGGACTAAAGGGCTCATGCATTTGTCCTGGTTGGTGGCTCCAACCCATACTAAAGGGTCCTCTACGGGTTACTATAAAAGAAAAATGTTCCATCTAAAGGATCACTAGTCCCGGTTGGAGCCACCAAACCGGACTAAAGGGTCTTTTACGGATTACTAATAAAGAAAAATATCCCTTCGAGACTTATATGTGCTATGTAGATGGAGTGGTTAGTAGACTACACATGAGGCAAGGCAAAGAGGTGATGAGATTGAATCCGGTTGGGGATGAGGACTAAAACTCATTTCTCCAATAATGATATGTGTCGCTTACAATTGTTAGTATGTACAAGAACACGAGTTGATGGACTAGTGTATGATTATTGTTACACTGGACTTATGCAGTTTTCGAGTTTCCAACTTCGAGGCGGTTTTTCACCGGATATGCTCCCTAATTTAGGCCTCCTCCAATGGTTGGCTCATAGCCAGCTCATAGAATCTTTTTAAACCATAAACAGTAGCAAAAGTGAAAATCTAGCTCTTGATCAAGAGATAGTCTCATACACGTATTTAGAGATATGTGAGGATGACGTGTGGGGTCATAAATGTTATGAGCTATGTGCTAAGAGCTAGATCATTGGAGGAGATGTCACTTAGAGTGCTTAGAGCTAGGTGTTGATTCTTGCCATTGGAGGAGGCCTTAGAGCAGGTATAATAATGGGCTTATAGCCAAGTTAGTCGGTATTTTTGGTGATGTCGAGGGAAGAAACGAGGAGAGAGGAGAGAGGCTGGCTCTCATGCAACCAACAAGCTGGGCACAAGCTCCTATGTGGAGGTGGGGCAAAATGAGAGGTAATAGGAAGGAGAATGTAATTAAATAGCAAAAAGTAATAGTAATGTGTAGACAAGTAATATATCATTATTGTATAACTTGGTCTTTATATCTATACTACAAGGATATAGTTCTTTTGAAAACACTTCTCACCAAAAAAATCCTACACACCCCTCACAAAGAACCCACATGTCAGGTCTATTAAAGTAAAATACGTGTAAAGTTTTTTGCAAACAAGAAAAAAATTGATGTTTTTAGAGAGTTTTTCCCATTTTGACATTATTTTTCTCAACATAGAATCCTCTTTACCCACTCCACGTACCCACCAACCAAACAGTCTAAAATAACCACCATAATAAAGGTAGCGCGTGCGTGGCGCCCGGGCATATTTGCTTGTCTTGTCTAATAGACAAGCACTTGTCTTTATTATTAACCATACTCTTACTATTTTCATCGTAGCCTGAAAAACTAAAGCTGGAATTAAGCTGATTAGCTGAGTCATGTCCATTCAATTCGACTAAGATTGCTAGAACAGAGGCATATCTACTGGGAAGCATGTACCTGCGCTCCATGAAAGCCTCAAGTGCCCATGAACGAATTCATATCACGATGCGTGAAGGAGGATACAGATATTTGTAATTTGTGTATCTGTATGATGTGTCATTGTGTCTGAGTGCGTGCCTCTTCCTCATGCATATATGTCGAACATGGAAGGCTATGCCAAATTTCAACTACCGGACAAACGGATGCCGATGCGTTCTAGTGATTCCGTTGCGATATGAGATGGACGTGCACCAGCGGTGTGTGATGTGTGTGTCGTGTCTGCTACGCACCGGCCGTGCTCCATCGACCGGAGATCGATGGAGATGGTTGAACCAGTCAGCAGTCAGCACTACGTTACTCGCGAAAGCTCCAAACAGATATATCTGCCCCGGCCGGCCTCTGCCGGTCTACACGTCCAAATTGAAACCAACTATTAGCGTACGTAATAACCATATGAACCACCAGAGACCAGACTAGTCAAGTCTTCACCGCCAACCTAATACTCCTATCTACTTTTGTACCATCGTTTTACACCTCGAGCAAGCGTTTTCATCGACACACACGAGACAAAAAAGACAAACGGTTCGTCTTGAACTCAGGCCGGTTTTCACACGAAATTAAATCACAACGATATTCTCCGAAATTCTTCCATGAACATCATCCCTCTGTAAACAAAAAATTAAAAATGACAGCATATTGCCACAGTTGGCACTACGGGAAATCTGAAGTTTGCCGAGTGTCTAGGGCACTCGGCAAACCCACAAATACATTCGGCAAAGTCTTTGCCGAGTGTAGCACTCGGTAAATGGCACTCGGCGTATCTAGTTACGGCAAAGGCGGCCTTTACCGAGTGTTCTTTGTCGGGCTCTCGGCGAAGAGTTCGCCGAGTGCGAAAAAATACACTCGGCAAACATTTTTGAAATGGCGAACCTTTACCGAGTGCCCAAACATACACTCGGCAAACATTTCTAAGCAAAATAAAAAAATCACCGGCCGACCAACCAAACACTCGGCAAACATTTATGGGAAAAATTAAAAAAAAAAGCTGGCCGCCCGCCGCGCCGCCCCTGGTCGCCTGGCCGCCGGCCGTTGGCCGCCTGGGCGCTGACCACCGGGCGTTGGCCCCTAGCCGCCGCTGGACACCCAGGCGTCAGACGGCCGAGGCGGCGCGGCGGGCGGGGCGGGCCAGGGCGCCGGCGGCCGGGCGCCGTGCGGCCAGGCCGAACCGGCCGACCGGGCGAGGCACGGCGGCAGCGACCGAGCGTGCTACGGCCGGCGGAGCGTGGCGGCCGGGCGGGGCCTGGGCACCGGCGGCCGGGCTGAGGCCGGCGCGGCCCCGGCGGACAAGGGCCAGGTGCGTGGCCGGCGAGGCGACCGGTGGCCGGGGCGGCCGAGCGGCCAGGGAGTGCCAGCGCCCGGTGGCCAGGGCCAGCGCCCAGGCGGCCAGAGCCCAGCGGCCAGGGGCCTGCGCCGGCGGCGGGAGCCGGTGCCCAGGGCTGGCGCCTAGGCGCAGCGGCGGCCAGGGGCCAGTGCCCCCGCCCGGGGCCTAGCGGCCGGCGGCCGGCGACCAGGGTCC
>OAMR01000175.1:671510-699809 GCA_900205405.1 Echinochloa crus-galli | reverse complement strand
AGAAGGGATTCTTCGTAACAAGCAGCTCGTCAGGTTCAATTATTCAGCATAACACCGGTACTATTTTACTAGAATTGGTAATATGTTCCCGATTGCTGTCCTGGTTCGATGTCAATGCCATGATGTTTTTTTTCCTGCAATATGCAGCCTCAGTAGAACCCACAACCCAGGAAGTGGGCACGACGGTTCCAGGGGAGTGGAGCGGGGACGGGATACGCCGGCGGTTCCTTGAATTTTACGCTGCCCGTGGCCACAAAATCCTCCCTAGCTCGTCGCTTGTTCCCGATGACCCAACAGTGCTCCTCACCATTGCAGGGATGCTCCAATTCAAGCCTATATTTCTTGGCAAGGTGTGTCTTATGAATCACACAATATTCAGTTAATGCATCTAAAATATGTTTGTGGAATGGACGCAGAGTGTCAGAACAAACAATTATGGTTTACGGGTATCTGCTTCCATGGTTTTAATGATCAGAACGTGGTTGACAAAATGGGAAATGTTGTGTAAAATGTATAAGAATAAACACGTTGTTACCCATATGGAACCATATCCACCGGGTTTTGGATGAGGGGTTTTGTTTTGGAATTTGTGGGAGGAAATAAATTATTACAATTCAAAAAATTTCCTTCACTCCTCCCTACTCCAAAGTTGTTCCGTGCCCTTTTTAGACGCACATGTTTTTATCTGTGGGTAAGGTGTTAAACACTATGTTTTTATCTGTTGAAATGCACGCATGTTTTATGCAAATAGTAGTTCAATGAGAATGTAAAAGTTTGCAATTGCAAGAACGTTTTCTATCCAGGATTATTTATTTGAATAGCAAGAATATGCTAATTCCTAGCATGATCCTATATTTTTTGCTAGATTTATAACGACAATAAGATCCTATTTAGGAGCATATGATCTTACTATAAGACTTGGAGTAAGATCTTGACAATTGGCTTCAAAATGCTTGATTCTGAAGTTATTATGCTGCCACTTACAGGAACCTAGGCGTGTGCCATGTGCAACTACATCCCAGAAATGCATACGGACAAATGACATTGAAAATGTGGGACGCACAGCTCGACACCAGACCTTCTTTGAGATGCTTGGGAACTTCAGCTTTGGAGATTACTTCAAGAAGGAAGCAACAGCATGGGCATGGGAGCTTGCAACCAAGGAGTATGTACAGATCCTTTATTCTTCATGGATCACCTTCTTATTGGTGAATTACAAGCTGTTCATCGGAAAAAGTTTACCATGTGTCTGCGCATTGCCATAGAGATGTGACTATACATATCTAAAACATCCATTACTCATATGCTTCTAGAATGTTAGAGTTGTCCTAATGCATAAGTATTGTCAGGCATCAATTAGTATTAACAATTTAACACACTCCTTGTTTACCTGGAAAGTTAGTACTTGCATTTTAACCATCAGCAGTTGATTTGTAATTTTGTATAGGACATGAGTGGGTGATCAGTATTGCTGCAGTTCTGTTTGTATCAGTGCTAATGATTTGCATGTTGGGCCTTGTATTAGTCATCAGAAAACTTTTCCCCCCATATGTTTTCAGTTCATTTGATTTTACAAGTTTTCGGGTATCTAGTTCTCATTATCTTTATTTAGGTATGGGTTACCTGCAGAAAGGCTGTGGATTAGTGTTTTCGAAGATGATGATGAAGCATTCAACATCTGGCACAATGAGGTTGCCTATCTTAATTTTGTATACAATTTTTACAACATTTCACCGCTAATTTAAGAGAACAGGAGTGCTGTACACAAGACTAATCACATTTCATGATCTAGACTCTTCGAAATCCTTTTATTTTCTTTGGCAACTGCAAAGTGTATTAGATGGAAATGTAGAGATTTACGGTTATGATTCATTGGTCATCTTTAATTGTCGAAGCACTCATATTCTGTTCAAGTGGCACGGGGTTATATTTTGTAACACCATGGATGGTGCATGGCCTTTAAAAGATATTTGGTCCTTATAAATTGGACAGTAGTCTTGCAATATGAGTGATGGATTCTATCTCTCTTTATTTCATTAAGGTTGGCATACCAAAAGAGCATATAAAGAGGATGGGTGCAGAAGATAACTTTTGGACCAGTGGTGCAACTGGACCTTGTGGACCATGCTCTGAAATTTATTATGATTTCTATCCTGAGAGAGGATCATCAGATGCGGTGTGTAAACATTCTGTGGAATTAGTTATTTAAGAAATTTGTTTGTTTGTCTGTATGCAGGAGATTCTCAATAACTGAAATTAGTGATATCCATATAGTTGTATGCAGGATTTGGGCGATGACAGTCGATTCATTGAATTCTATAATCTCGTCTTTATGCAATACAACAAAAAGGATGATGGATCTCTAGAACCACTGAAACAAAAGAACATCGATACAGGAATGGGCCTCGAGCGTATGGCACGCATTCTTCAAAAGGTATAACCTATTGTTTTTCTTTTGTCAGAGAGCTATTTGCCATACCTTTTCTCTTAAGCTATGATCTAACTCAAAATTGTTGTCTTCTACCATAGGTTCCAAATAACTATGAGACAGACTTGATTTTCCCAATTATAGAAAAGGCAGCTAGCTTGGCGTTGGTGTCCTATGCTAAAGCTGATGACGCCACGAAGACAAATCTTAAAGTGCGTAATTCATGATGTTGTACTTGCTTTATGACAAATATGGGGGATACCTATAACCTTTGTTTTTTTTTTCTGTTTTTTTTTTCCAGATAATTGGAGATCACATGAGAGCAGTTGTTTATCTTATATCAGATGGGGTCCTTCCCTCGAATATTGGGAGAGGATATGTTGTTCGAAGGCTAATAAGAAGAGTAGTTCGTACGGGTAGATTGATAGGTATAAGAGGTGATGGGCATGGAAATTCTGAAGGTGCATTTTTACCTTCACTAGCTGAGGTAGTGATCAGCCTTAGCACTCAGATAGATCCAGATGTTGAATCACGAAGGAAATCTATTATTGGCGAACTTCAAAGGGAAGAGATGCGATTTGTCCAGACCTTGGAAAGAGGTGAAAAGTTATTAGATGAACGTCTAGATGAGGCTTTATTAAGTGCTGGTAATAATGGAAACAAACCATCCCTATCTGGAAAAGATGTTTTCCTTTTGTATGACACATATGGTTTTCCAGTAGAGATTACAGCTGAAATAGCTGGTGAACGAGGCGTTACTGTTGATATGAAGGGATTTGATATGGAAATGGAAAACCAAAGGAAACAATCTCAGGCTGCTCATAATGTAGTCAAACTTTCTGTAGGAAATGAGATTGAGATAGTCAAGAGCATCCCTGATACTGAATTTCTGGGATATGACTCTCTCTCTGCCACTGCTGTTGTTAAAGGTCTCCTAGTTAATGGAAACCCAGTCAGTGAAGTTTCTGAAGGTTCTGAAGTAGAGATATTATTAGATCGGACACCATTCTATGCTGAATCAGGTGGTCAAGTTGGAGATAATGGTTTCTTATATGTGAATGGAGGGGAGGATAGAAAACAAACAGCTGTCATAGAAATCAATGACGTCCAAAAATCTTTGGGAAATATATTTGTGCACAAAGGCAAAATTAAGCAGGGGTCTGTAGAGGTCGGCAAGGAAATTGATGCTTCTGTTGATGCAAAGCTGAGGCAGGGGGCTAAGGTATTGGCATTGTATTTTCTTCTTTTGGTTGAACTTTTTCTTTTAATTTCGGTTATCATTTTGTTTGTTTGAAATTGTATTAACTAGAGTTATAATTTAATTACATGGGCTTTTGGCAGTCTTTAAACAAGAAACAAAGGAATATTTTATATTGATAGTTAATTTTGTCTGTTTCATGCCTTTTGATAGCATTGAATGTAACATCTTGGATTTTGTGCAAATTTGTGTAGTACTCTAGTTAACTTCTGTTTCATGACCGCTGATAGCTTAGCTTGCATCACATATTCACATGTAACATGTCTCGTTATAAGCTTTTTTTTTAGAATTGAGACATGAACTCTTTAAGGCCTCCATTATCTGGCCTTACATGCTAATGTTACTATATAACTTCGTTCTTTTTGTGGCATTGTGTAGGCCCATCATACTGCAACACATCTACTACAATCTGCTCTTAAAAGTGTGGTTGGTTCAGAAACTTCACAGGCTGGTTCCCTTGTGGCATTTGACCGTCTCCGATTTGACTTCAATTTTCATCGCCCTCTCTCTGAAGAGGAACTAATGACAATTGAATCACTCGTAAACCAATGGATTGGCCATGCCACTCATATTATTTTAGCAGATATTAAAAGTTTTAAAACTCCCAGCCAATTGGAAAATACACTATACAACTGCCATTTTGAATCCTATCTAGCAATTTTGAACCATGGCTTGTGTCTCTTTCAGCAGAACCTTCCTCTCTGCCTTTGCCAAAGCAGAACAGTGAACATACAACAGTACTACTAAGTTGTGGTCTAGCTCATTAGGTGCTGCTCTCACTTTTCAGCCAAACTAAAAGTGTGTTCAAACTAAAGGTGGGAGGAGAGGCGCCGGGAGGGGAGGACGACGTCGCGTGCGCCGGCGGCGGTCTGCGGGGATTGGCGCTAGCCGGACCTCTCCTTCCCCCTCTCATTCTGGGGATGATGATGGTGCTGGTTTCAGGGATCTGTCTCCTATGACCCCAAGGGACAACGATCATCCATTGCTCAATGAATCCCGGTCCCAGAAGCCTCGACGAATTATAGATCGTATGCCTAACATCTTCATCAATGTCACCATCCTTTTGCAGCATCGATCCTAAATACCTAAAGGTATCTTTCTCGGCCATGCCACACATCTTGAGACAAAAGTTATGGCTTTGCAAGATGCAAAAAATGCTGGAGCAATTGCAATGTTCGGAGAAAAATATGGTGAAGAGGTTAGTATACCTTAAAACAAGATCAATACCCACGAGAATAGGATAATACATTAATGTGAATGTTATAAAAAAAAATCATCACATATTGTACATCTGAGTTTACCAATTTAAAGGAGCTACTGATGCTAAGAAAGAATTATGAGTGGTTGAAGTGGTATTGTTAGAGTATCAGTAATGTGTGTTTGCAAATCAGGGTCTTGATTATATTTGAGATTCATATTTCAGTTTTTAAGAAAGCATAGATATTAGGAAATGTATAGAGCTTGACATATATAGGTGATTGTAGTTGCTATGTATAGGTATAGCTGATTGATTTGTACTAGGATAGTTTCCTTGTAATACAAGCCACATTGGCTATATATATGAAAGGCTCAACCCCCTGATTGGGTGTGGTGTTTCCCAAACCTATCTCTCTATATGGTATCACGAGTCCGGGTCCCTCCTGGCTCCTCTCCCTTTCGCTAAACCCTCCGTCGCCGCCGCCAGGCCGCGATTCCCACCACCCCCGCGCCGAGCCTCTGCCTCGGCGCCTATCCACGCCGTCGCCTCCTCGTGGACGCGGCTCCCTTCTTCCCTTGCTGCCGCCTCTCTCCCTAGCCGCAGCCCTCCTCTTCCCTGATCCCATCTACTACCCACGGCCGCCGCCATGTCGACCGCCTCCTCTGGTTCGACAACCATGGCGGCCAATTCCTCCTCTGCGGGATCACAGGCCGACTCCGTCGGCCCCTTGTTCGTCCACCCCTTCGCCTCCATCAATTTGAAGCATCATGTGCCGACCACCCTGGAGCTCAAGGGCGGCAACTTTGCCCGCTGGTCGTCGCACTTCCTCGCCATGTGCGGCAAGTTCGGCGTTCTTCACCACGTCGACGGCTCTGCTCCGCCGTCCCCTGCTGACTCCTCATGGCAGCAGGCGGATTGCTGCGTCCGGAGTTGGATCTTCAGCTCCGTCGCCGAGGCCGTCCTCGACATGGCAACGACCAGCGCCACCCAGACTGCGCGCCAGCTCTGGATCGCCATTGATGGCCTCTTCCAGGCGAACAAGGCGCAGCGGGCCATCTTGTTGAGCCATGAATTTCACTCCATGACTCAAGGGGACTCCTCCATCGACGACTACTGCCTCCGCGTCAAGACCACCGCCGACAAACTCCGCGACGTCGGCCACCCCGTCGACGAGCCGCAGATCGTCCTCAACCTCCTCAAGGGCTTGAACGAGGACTTCTCCGGCACCGCCGACCACATCGCCGCCACCAACCTCTCCCTCACCTACGCGCGGGACCAGCTCTCCCTGAAGGAGCTGCGCCTCGCCAACGCCAAAGAAGGTCGCCGCCTCCTCCGCCTCCGCCTGCGGCTCCTCGGGCTGCCGCGGGCAGCCGCACCAGCAGCAGGCGCCGCACCAGCCGCCGCAGCAGCCGCGGAGCGATGGCCAGCGGCGCAACGGCAAGAAGGGCGGCGGATTCGGCGGCGGGCCCGGCGGGTTCGGCGGCGGTTTCGGCGGAGGATACGGCGGCGGCTTCGGTGGACCTCCCGCGGGCGGCCAGACGCGCCCGGCGCAGCCTGCTGGGCCCTGGGTGTGTTTCAACCCTGGCGGCCAGGAGTGGGCCGCGCCTGGTGGGCCGTTGCAGTGGCGCGGGGGGCTTGGCCTGCTGGGCTCTGGTCCTCACCAGGCCCACACGGCTTTCGCCCCCTCCAGTACTCCGGCGGCCCATTTGCAGCCCCTCCGGCCCAGCAGCAGTCTTGGGACCAGGCCGGGCTCATTGCAGCGCTGCAGCAGATGTCGGTCCAGGGAGGCTCCCCCTAGGTGCTGGACTCCGGGGCCTCCTCCCACATGACGTCGTCGGATGGTATACTTATTCGCCATACTCCTACCTCCGTGTCTTCTATTTTAGTAGGCAATGGCACTAGTATCCCAGTCACTTCTCACGGTCACTCCGTTTTACCCACCACAGCGTCCACCTTTGCACTCAATAACGTTCTTGTCGTACCCTCCATAGATCAGAACTTACTTTCTGTTCGCCAGTTCACTCGCGACAATCACGTTTCCATTGAGTTTGACGCTTTCGGTTTTTCTGTAAAGGAACTTCCGACGGGGCGCGTGATTCTTCGCTGCAATAGCGACAGGGATCTGTACACCTGGCAGGCCTTCCCACCCACTGCGTCCGCTCTCATCGCCGCCTCCCGCTCCCTGTGGCATCAGCGTCTTGGCCATCCAGCTCCAGCAGTTTTAGATCGTTTACATAAGAACAATTTATTGTCTTGTAATAAAGCAGGCCGTCCTCTTTGCCACTCTTGTCAGCTTGGCAAACATACTCGTCCGCCCTTTACTTCATCTAGTTCTTATACTGCTGGACCTTTTGATCTTGTTCACTGTGATGTTTGGACCTCACCAGTTTCTAGCATTTCTGGCTTTAATTATTACCTGGTGATTTTGGATGATTACACACACTTCTGCTGGACATTCCCCCTCAGACGTAAGTCTGACGTCCATCAGACCATTATAGATTTTGTTGCTTATGTTCGCACCCAGTTTGGCCTACCCATTAAGTGCTTCCAGGCTGATAACGGCACGGAGTTCGTCAACACTGCCACGACCACTTTCCTAGCGGCTCATGGTACCTTGTTGCGCCTCTCGTGTCCTTACACCTCTGCACAAAATGGCAAGGCCGAGCGTGTTCTCTGCACGCTTAACAACTCCGTGCGAACCTTGCTCCTCCATGCGTCCATGCCTGCGACATATTGGGCCGAGGCCCTCGCAGCCGCCTGTTATCTGCTAAACAGGCGGCCCTCGTCCTCTATTCACAGTGAGATTCCCTACACACGCTTGTACAGCGAGTCGCCTAGCTATGATCACCTGCGAGTTTTCGGGTGCCTCTGTTACCCGAACCTTCAGGCCACTTCCGCCCATAAGCTAGCTCCTCGTTCTACCGCCTGCGTGTTCCTCGGGTACCCCTCGGCGCACAAGGGGTATCGCTGCCTTGACCTCTCCACTAGACGCATCATCATCTCTCGCCACGTCATCTTCGATGAGACGCATTTTCCCTTCGCTGATGATCCGCCTGTTTCACCAGCTTCTTCCCTTGATTTTCTGACCGATGATGATATTGTGGATACTTTGCCTTGTTCTACTAACACTGCAGCTCGTCCACGGCTCTCGGCACCCGCGGTTGCTCCGTTCCCCTCGAACGTTGAGCAGCCGCCTCTCTCCTCCGAGCCAGCAGGTCCGGGCGGGCGTAGTCTTGTGCCCCCGTCAGGACCTGTTCTTCCGGGCGGGTCTGGGCCTGCGCCCCCGTCCGGGACCCCTGCAGCGCCACTGCTGGTGTACTCCCGTCGGCGGCGCGCACCGGCGCCTACCACAGCGCCGCTGGCGCCCGAGCCCGCCCCACCGGCGCCTCCTACAGCGCCCGTGCCCGCCCCTGCACCTGCCACCGCGGATCCCTCTGGTCCTGTGACTCGTACACAGTCCGGAGTCATTCCACGTGTGCAGTACAAGGGCGCCTCCCACAGCGCCGCTGGCGCCCGTGCCCGCCCCTGCACCTGCCGCCGCGGATCCCTCTGGTCCTGTGACTCGTACACAGTCCGGGGTCATTCCACGCGTGCAGTACAAGGGGCTGGCTGCCATCGTCCCGTCGCCACTGCCGGCGAACTACCGCAATGGGCTTGCTGATCCCAATTGGCGAGCCGCCATGGCTGATGAGTTCCAGGCCCTCCTCGACAACGGCACCTGGCGGCTTGTTCCCCGCCCGCCCGGTGCCAACGTCGTCTCCGGCAAATGGATCTTCAAGCATAAGTACCACTCCGATGGTACTCTTGCTCGACACAAGGCGCGCTGGGTTGTTCGCGGCTTCTCCCAGCAGCACGGGATCGACTACGACGAGACGTTCAGCCCGGTGGTCAAACCGGCGACCATCCGGGCTGTCCTCAGCATCGCCACTTCCCGTGCCTGGCCCATCCACCAGTTGGACGTGAAGAACGCCTTTCTTCACGGCCACCTCGACGAGACGGTCTACTGCCAGCAGCCGCCTGGCTTCGTTGACCCTGCTCGCCCCGACTATGTCTGCCACCTGCAGAAGTCCTTGTACGCACTGAAGCAGGCGCCGCGAGCGTGGTACCAGCGGTTCGCCTCCTTCATCCGACAGCTCGGCTTCGTCGCCTCGGCCTCCGACACCTCCCTCTTTGTCCTCTGCGAGGGTGGGAGTCTCGCCTACCTGCTGCTCTACGTCGACGACATCATCCTCACCGCTTCGTCCTCGACACTTCTTCAGAAGATCATGGCCAAGCTCGCCTCTGAGTTTGCCATGACCGACCTCGGCGACTTGCACCACTTCCTCGGCATCTCCGTCACACGCTCGTCAGACGGCTTGTTCCTGTCGCAGCGCCAGTACGCTGTGGATCTTCTCCAGCGCGCTGGTATGGCCGAGTGTCACTCCACGGCGACTCCAGTGGACACTCGGGCCAAGCTCTCGGCTTCGGATGGTGCTCCGCTGTCTGCCTCCGACAGCTCTGACTACAGGAGTCTGGTGGGTGCTCTCCAGTACCTCACCTTGACCCGTCCCGACTTGGCGTACACCGTCCAGCAGGTGTGCCTCTTCATGCATGACCCTCGCGAGCCTCATCTCGCTTTGGTCAAGCGTATCCTGCGCTACGTGAAGGGCACGCTCTCCTCCGGTCTCCACATCGGCACTGGCCCTGTCGACAGTCTGACCGGCTACTCCGACGCCGACTGGGCTGGTTGTCCGGACTCCCGCCGCTCGACTTTCGGCTTCTGCGTGTTCCTCGGCGACAACCTGATCTCGTGGTCTTCGAAGCGTCAGACCACGGTGTCCAGGTCCAGCGCCGAGGCTGAATACCGTGCGGTTGCTCACGTCGTCGCCGAGTGCTGCTGGATCCGCCAGCTTCTTCAGGAGCTCCATGTTCCACTCGCTTCCGCCACCGTTGTCTATTGTGACAACGTCAGCGCCGTCTACATGACGGCCAACCCTGTTCACCACCGGCGCACGAAGCATATCAAGATCGACATTCACTTCGTCCGCGAGAAGGTGGCGCTTGGACAGGTTCATGTTCTCCATGTTCCCTCCGCTCACCAGTTCGCTGACATCATGACCAAGGGTCTCCCTGTACAGCTCTTCACAGACTTTCGGTCCAGTCTTTGCGTCCGCTCTCCTCCCGCTGCGACTGCGGGCGGGTATTAGGAAATGTATAGAGCTTGACATATATAGGTGATTGTAGTTGCTATGTATAGCTGATTGTGATTGATTTGTACTAGGATAGTTTCCTTGTAATACAAGCCACATTGGCTATATATATGAAAGGCTCACCCCCCTGTTGGGTGTGGTGTTTCCCAAACCTATCTCTCTACAATAGAAGCCTAGCGTTACTTCCTAATTTCCGTGATAAAACCTCAGTGATTATTGGGTGCGGTGAGACAGTCTCCTTCTGGTTGGATCATTGGATTGGGCCGGCGCCTCTGGCTCAACTCATGCCAGCCCTCTACTCGTTCTCTACCAGACCCAATATATCTGTTGCTTTCGCACTGCATGGTCATGGCTGGGAATCCAACCTGCAACCGCGACTATCATCAGTGGCCGGGGAAGAACTAAACAAGCTTCAACAGGCCCTTCAAGCTGTCCACCTCCAGCCACTGCAACCAGACGTAAGACGAATGAGGGGCTCTCTAGTGCCATTTTCAACAGCGGAACTATATCGAGCTATGGCCCCATCGGTGCCAGAGGATCAGTTTGCTTCTCGTATTTGGGCCAACCTTGCCACGCCACAAGTCTGCCCACGCGAGCTCTGTTATATCGCCGAAATATCACGGATGCATCAACCTGCGCGGCTTGTAATCAAGACGAAGACCAACAGCATCTGTTCATGTCATGTACCAAGGCCCAAGCTGTTTGGCAGATCCTGTGCCCCTCCTATCTGATGGACCAAGTACAGATCCCCGATCTTTGGGATCATCAAATGCTGCAAGGCATTGACCAACGACTACAATCCACTGTGATTTCGGCAATCCTTTGGAACATCTGGAAAGCAAGAAATCGGAAAACATTCGATCAACAAGAAACTCCGGCAAGAGTGATTGTGCAAGCAGTGGCGAGCGATCTACACCTATGGTCACACCGTGCTAGGAGCAGGGAGCATGCTCTATGTCTTAGAGATTGGAGTGCCAAATTAGTGGCTGTAATAGGCTAACCCATGTCCCTTCCTATCTCCCCCTTCTTTCACAAATCCTTGTATGCCATTTACCCCACATGCATATATAAATAGTTCAGGTAGGCAATTTGCCTGCCGTAGTCCGGTTCAAAAAGAAAGCATAGAAGCAATTGTGATGATGAAACCTATATAAATATTTTTGCATTTCTCTCTGACAGGTCAGAGTCGTAGAGGTTCCTGGGGTCTCATTGGAACTCTGTGGTGGAACTCATGTCAGTAATACTGCTGAGATTCGTGGTTTCAAGATAATCTCGGAACAGGGAATAGCTTCTGGAATCCGAAGGATAGAGGCAGTTGCAGGTGACGCATTTGTTGACTATGTTTGTGCTCGGGACAACTACATGCGGCGCTTATGCTCATCCCTTAAGGTATGATGGCACTCATGTTGCAAAAAGCTTGCTCATTCTGTTCTTGTTGTCACGCTTTTCTTGGTCAGTTGGGCATCTATACTTTGTGCATCTGCTAGTATTTATTTCCTGTTCAAATGAACATTGGATTCACCATTTCAATTGTTTTGAAACCATTTGTACTTGAAATCTGCATGCCTCTTACTACTGATCATAGGTGTGTGTTTTAATAGACACTGTTGTTACAAAGTTTCCCAAAAATCACTTGATTTGAGACATCACGTTGCTTACTGACAATAGCCAACATCATGCTCCCTTGTCCCATGCTGGTAGAATGATCTATGTTTGTCTGCTTACTTTTTTCCAATTGATGTTATAACCATGTGGTTCATATTTCAGGTTAAGGCTGAAGATGTGAATGGCAGAGTAGATACGATTCTTGAGGAACTAAGAGCAACCAGAAACGAAGTATCATCTCTGCGCAGCAAAATCGCGGTGCTCAAAGCTGCATCTCTTGCAAGTAAAGCTACAAGCGTTGAGCCCCAGAACGTCAGGTGCTTGCTTCAGCTATGGCCAGTTGCATCCTCCCCTATCACTGCATGCCATGTGCTACTAAAAGAGTGACTACCAGCACTTCCAACTCGAAAAGTTGGCAAAGACGATCTGACCTAAAATCTGTTTCATGCAGGATCGTGGTTGAGAACATGGGCGATGTTGACGCCGACGCGCTGAAAAGCGCGGCTGAATATCTCATAGGCACCCTGCAAGACCCGGCTGCGGTAATCTTGGGATCAAGCCCAGGAGACGGCAAGGTCAGCTTGGTCGCTGCCTTCAGCCCTGCGGTCGTCAAGATGGGGCTGCAGGCAGGGAAGTTCGTGGGCGGCATAGCGAAGCTCTGCGGCGGAGGGGGCGGCGGTAAGCCCAACTTCGCGCAGGCTGGTGGCCGGAAGCCGGAGAACTTGCCGGACGCCCTTGAGAAGGCCCGGGCTGAAATCGTCGCGGCGGTGTCGTCAAGTTCCAGCTGATCCTCCTCCACTCCATACTTGTCTTGATAGCATTATACGCGTATAGGAAATGTATCAGATATGATCTGACATTGGCAACCAAGACAAACAGTTTTGGGTCCTCCCTTCATGTAAACTACGTTGACGATTGAACATTCTTTGTCAGTTGTAACTTGTAAAAGTAGGCAGCAAAACAAGCGTGAAGGAAGAAATATAAAATCAATTTTCCATACAGCAAGAGCACACTTCACGGCCTTCGTTATCATTGTGGTGCTTTATGTTTGTTAACCGGAGAACGGGAAGCTCTTCCGAAGATCGCGAGGGGCAATGGAGTAGCGAGTGCGGCTGTCAGCCCTTTTCGGGGCATTGCTGCCGGGCCATCCAAAACGATAGGACGAACATTGCAAAACCGGCACGTGCATTCCCTCCCCACTTCCTTCCCATGATTCCAGCACACGGACATGCGGGCCCGGCCATCAGTGGCCGCTGCTGGGCCACCTCCCTGCCGAGCCAGCATCACCGTCACCGACAGCGGGACCCGCACGGCCCCCATCGAGTCCAAGCACCCAAACGCGAGCCCGAGCCCAAGCCGAGCTCCCGCGCCCGCGGCCCAGATCGAAACCTCCGCCGCCTCCACCGCCGCCGGGCCCTCCTCATCCGGCGCCGAGCCTTCCGCGGCCGCCGCCCAGCCGATGGCACCGCGGGTGCAGCTCCTCCAGGCGCCCGTGCAGGCCAGCGGCGGTGGGGGCGGCGCCGTCAGCGGGAGCGGCGTCGCGCGGGCCTGCCGGCACCACGCATACAGCCGCAAGCAGAAGTCGCTCGGCCTGCTCTGCTCCAAGTAAGGCTCCCTCGCCCTGTCCTAGCTCTCTCGCGTCGAACTCCTCGTGGCGTGCGGTGCTCTGACCTAGGTTTCCTGCTTCTCTCTCGCGCGGCGGCGGCGGGGGTGGCTGCAGCTTCGTGGCGCTGTACGACCGGGACGACGTGGAGACGATTGGGCTGGACGACGCGGCCAAGCGGCTCGGCGTCGAGCGCCGCCGGATCTACGACATCGTCAACGTGCTCGAGAGCGTCGGGGTGAGCCGCGGTTTCCCCTGGCTCTGGTTCCTGGCGTGCGGTCGCGCCCTCGTACCCTTCCAATCTTGACGTGCTCTCAATTCTTTGGCGCTTGTTTGCAGATTCTTGTGCGGAGGGCCAAGAATCGGTACACGTGGCTTGGATTCGGTGGAGTCCCTGCAGCGATGAAGGAACTGAAGGTTCCCTCTTTTCCATTCCCGTCCGCCGTGAATTTTAGCTCCAAATTCTAACCTTATTGCTCACAATTTTACCCCCTCTTTCTCATTGTTCAGTTTGATCAGGAGAGGGCGTTGAAGGAGATGTCCGGATCAGCAGTGTTACCACCAATGGATGAGTCATCCGCTGCTAATGTTAGATTTCTTCTACTTGATTTGGTTGGCTCTGGCCTTGGTACAAGTTACTTGCTGTTGACTTTACCATTTTGTGATTGCAAAGCTCTCTGATGATGAAGACGATGAGAAATTGGGGGATGCTGATGAGGATGTCGAGAGCGAAAAGCTCAGCCAGAGCCAGTCCATTGACACTACGTGTGATAAGCTTGATGCACCCAGCTGCCGCCTTAGATCTGGTATAGCTTCTTAGCCGTGTTCCTGCTATACCTTGTGGCTTCTATGTTATGTGCTGACTTGAATTTTGACTGCTGTAACTGCAGATCATCGGAAGGAGAAATCCCTTGGGCTGCTCACTCAGAATTTTGTCAAGCTCTTCCTCACCATGGAGGTTTGCGGCACCGAACTTGTCCCTGTATCGTTGGGGTTATTTTCCTTTGAGGTTGACTGTAATGTTGCATCTGGTGCAGGTTGAGACGGTCTCACTTGATGAAGCGGCAAGGCTTCTCCTTGGAGAGGGACATGCTGAGAGCAATATGAGAAGTTAGTACTTGCATCTCTTGTGGTTAATTCCATGCTTGTTGCTATGCTTTTCCTATCCAGGTAGAAGTCTTATTGATCCTGATATTGATGATACAGCGAAAGTTCGTCGATTATATGACATTGCCAATGTACTATCTTCTCTGAACCTCATTGAGAAGGTAGACTCTTGACTGCCTAGCATTTCAATTGGATGAAAATGATTATTCTGTTTAGCATTGTTTCTTCCGTTGTTTTGTTTCAGACACAGCAAGCTGACACAAGAAAACCCGCGTTCCGGTGGCTGGGCCAGCCAAAGCGAAAGCAAGATAGCAATGTCACAGTTGCTCTAGCCCCAGACAGGAAGGCAATGCCCAATAAAAGGGCATTTGGTACTGATCTTACAAACACTGACAATAAGCGGAGCAGGCTGGACTCCACAACAGAGAACAGACCCAAGCTCATGCAGGGTGCTGGCAACATAGTGAAGACATTTGAGAGGCAGCTGGGGCAAGGGAACAGGGGTGACTTTGTTTATGGGCCCTTCCACCCTGCTGTTGCAAAGAAACAGGAAACTGATGAACACACCGTTAAGCAGAAGGAGAGGAAGACAATTCAGGACTGGGAAAACCTTGCTGTATCCTTCCGTCCGCAATATCAAAACCAAGGTGAGATTATCATTTCCTTTCCAAACGATTCTGCTTTTAATAGTTATTGCTTAAAGAAACAAAATCACATTATCCAAATGCCTTGCAAGCTATTGTTTTGTTCTCCTTTTCTTGCAATTAATTTGCTAAGCCTTTTTACTTGCTTTATAATCCTATGTGACATGCTGGTTTTTTATCTTGAATTTTGATGATTCTTTTAAAATGAATCTGGAAAACACATGGGTAACTGTGAAGTGTTTACTGGTGAAACATTAAAGGCTTAGTACATCTTTTTAGATATTCACAGTATTTTCTTAAGTGTCAAATTTTAGCTTCCCGCCTCTTTCTTTGATTCTTAATAATGTACCATATAATTATAACAAAGCGCATCAAGTATTACTTAGTTGCTGTGGACCGACTTAACATAGGCTGCATTATTGTAAAAAAGACATAGTCTGCATTACAATGTATAAAAAAACAATTTCACCAATAAAACCAAAAAGCCAATTATATATGTGACGTAACTCCAGTGACGAAAGAAATATATTTTCATTTTACACTTCAGAAAATTCTTATTCCGAAACCAGTCAGGATTTAACTTTGACATGCTATTATGAACGACATATTTTCCTAACGGGATTATGCCCTAAGTTTTTGTATTGCTTGACAGACGTTTCGTAGGTCCCCCTGTGCTGTTTCTGTAAATCTATTATTGAGAGTTGATACTGTTGAAGAACTGATTGGGTTAAACTAACGCAATTTCTTCCACATTTTCCTGTCACAGCATTGAATGATCTTTTTGGTCATTATGTGGAAGCATGGAAATCATGGTACTTGCGCCTTAATGGGGAAACATCATCATGAAATAGAATGTCAGCAGGTCTGTTGTAAACCGATTCCAGTAGGCAGATCAACTCAGTTGTTGATGCATCCTTAGGGAATTTATCTGTATTTTTCCTTTGTACAAGGTGTAATAAAAACAAAGGCATTGCTGGCCTTGATTGATTGATTGTATTTGCTCAAATGCAAGAAATGAGGCCATTTTGCCAAAAGGAAAAAAGAGGCAGAAAAATTGACCGCTAGTCAATTTGTTTGTAGACAATCTGTAGTCAACACTAAAAGATTTCATTTCCTCATTTGTGGTGTTTGTTTCTTTGTTCTATCGTACAGCTTAAAGAAGTCGGTTTGGTATGATGAGCACCAACCCTTAGCGGGGAAGTTTCCTAGAGTATCTTTGGATCCCTAATCCTCGATCCAAATACTGTATCGAGGAAGTTGGTGGGAAAATAGAGCTCCAGCGGAACCACAATATCTTTTCCTTTTTTTCAATAATTACTCTCCCCATATAAAGGTGAAGTTCTTTTTTTATATACTTATATAAAGGGGGGAGATGAGCTCTCCAATAAGTTGTTCTCCAATAAGTTAGTTGGATTAGGATGAGATTATTGGGGAACTGTAAAAACAACTCTCCTAATAACTATAAAACAATTGACCAATTAAACTGTTATTAGACTGCTAGAGATGCTCTTGCCTAACTCTTTTAATGAAATGTGAAATGATAGGCTCTTGTATACTAAAAAACCTTTATAGGAGGCAGAATTTGTATTTATTAACTTCTTCTGAGTTTTCTTCTGATCTAATGCTGCCTTGTGATTAAAATGGATATGATTTGCAACCATTTGAAAGACCTGCATTCGCGACTGACGGTTGAACTTAGCAACACGCAACACTAAAAATCAATCAAATCAAAACTAATAAGATCGACAGCGTTCAGGCTATATTCTAGGCCGTGTTTCTTTACCTTCAGAAAATTTATTTTTAAAAGGAATCTTCTCTGCAGGAAATTTATTTAAAAAAAAACTTCTCTGCATGAAGTACTAAATAAAGTATATTTATAAAACCTTTTTAGGGATGAGTACCTTTTAGGGATGAGTGTATCTTTGCGCGACGAATCTAATGAGCCTAATTAGTCTAATGAGCCTAATTAGTTCATGATTTGCTACAGTAACTATTCCCTAATCGTACGTTAAAGGCCTCAATAGATAGCTCTCGCGAAATAGTCTAATGTTATGAAGGTAATTTTATAAACTAATTTTATTTAATACCCTTAATTATTGATCAAAGGGCCGGCAAATTTTGCCCATTCCAATGAAACACGGCCCTAGTAGCATTTAAGGTAGGAATGGATCACGCAGATGTAAGTCAGGATGCATAATCAAGCTCGCAGTTTGAAAAACTGCACAAGGAACGAGCTGCACAAAATATCAGTAGCAGTAACCATTAAGGATGAGCATGAACATTGGCTCAAAAATTACCACCGAGGCACAACAAATCCACGACTGCCGAGCATGAACATCAAACAGGGGTGCTGCAACACTCATCAACCATCATACTCATACGAAGTCATCAACCAATCACTCATTAGGTACTTTTAATAAGGTATCTGTTGTCCACAAATTTATGGATGGCACAACATATGGAATGCCCAAAATGGGTACAATCCACTATAGCGGCAGCAGAGAGCAGCCAGCAACCAAGCAAAATGCTTCACTTTGGCTCGGTGAAGAACTTGTTGATAGCAGGCATAATTTCTGGGGTCTTGTCATGCACAAAGCTCCTGAGGCCGTGCATTGCGTAACGCTTCCCCTCCTCATGATTCTCGAGCACACCAGCTGCCCTCCCTGCCTTGTTCACCCTGCAAATTGAAGCAATTTAGATTTTTCCTATAAACAAGTAGGTCTATGACTCAGACAACAGGATTGCACTTTGTTCTTTAACAAAAAGTTCAAAATGATTAATTACAAGTGATCCTACAGCAACATCAAAGTACCTTATTCTTAGCACCATACAAATCAGAGTAAGCAGTTCCGTATCAATTAGTAATAGAGATCCATACATGTAAACAGGGGGTGCATGCATGTACCCACAAGCACACAGTATGGTATCAACAGTCAGTCTGGGAGGATTAAGAAACTACATGCACAATCGTCCAATGCTTCCTCTCAAAAATAAATGATGTATGCAGATGTCCTCCAGAAAGCAAACAATTTGGCCATGAATTAGCATTTCCCGACCTTACGTTTTGGTTTCCATCTCAACTGCAAGGTCTAGATTCTACTCCTACCAAAACAATTACTTCTGCAGGTATATAGACCCTTTGTCTCACACCGATTGACTCCTAACGAATTCTTCAACCGAGAAATTGAATCCAGATCCGTACCTGACTTCCGGGTTGCCGGTGATGTTCCGGAAGAGCTGAAATCCGCAGATGCCGACGGCCACGCCCATCGCCGCGAACAGCGGGTACACCTGCGCGCCAGCAAGGCCCCATGAGTGAGAGAGCGAGCGAAAGAGAAGAGCGAGATAGAACAGCCGAAGCGGCTGAAGAAGCTCACCTCGGGTCGCACCCAGCGGCTGGCCATCGTGAGTCGGAGGCGACCGCGACGGCGGCGAACGATGGGGAAAGCGGAGGAGCGACTGCGGAGGAGGGGGAGTGGGTGCAGTGGGTGGTGCGGTTTTATCGGTGGGTGGCCGCTTGGAGCTTCTCGTCCGAAATGACGCTTCTACCCTCCCGTCTCCTTTTTGTTTGCTTCCGGTTGCCCACTGTTTGTCTCAGTACACAGGAATTTTTCTTTTGGAAGGAAGTACGCAGGAACTTGATGGTGCAAACCAGAAATTCGTACTTAAGCAAACTTCATACGAAATTTCGAGGTTAAGATAATTACGTTGTATCTTACTAAATGTGTTTGCTCCGGACCTTTGATCATCGTGTTTGTCTGCCAATTTTTTTACTAGACTATGGCCGTGTTTCTTTCATCCCCGGAAAAAAAATTTTAAAGAGAATCTTGCATGCATAGAGTACTAAATAAAGTTTATTTGTAAAACCCATTTAGGAATGAGTGTAACTTTACCCGACGAATCTAATGAGCCTAATTAATTCATGTTTTGCTACAGTGATGCTACAGTAACTATTCTCTAATCGTGCGGTCAAAGGCCTCATTAGATAGATCTCGCGAAATAGTTCAATGTTGTAAAATTAGTTTTGTAAACTAACTTTATTTAATACCCTTAATTATTGGTCAAAGGGACAGAAAAAAATTTTCCCAACTCAAAAAAACACGGCCATAGTTGGAAGTACTTCATTCCATCGAGAACCTCACCATATTTGAAATGGTGGGTTGTTTTTGATCGTCCACTGTTTATTTCAGTACAAATAAACTGAGCTCTTTTTGGTTTATGTTCCAAACACGTCATTTGTAAACCGTGGCACACCATACTGATTTAGGCAACCATTTGCTTTATGACCGAAAGTTTAATGTGTTATATTGTTCGGAACACGCCACTTCTAAACCAAGGCACGCCATACTGGTTTAGACCACCGTTTGCTCTGTGGCCGAAAGTTTGATGTGTCGTAATGTTCGGAACACGCCACTTCTAAACCGTTTGATGTGTCGTAATGTTCGGAACACGTCACTTCTAAACCGCGGCACACCATACTATTTTAGACTACAGTTTGCTTTATTTGGCGTGTCGTGTTTCCTCAATTACCGTTTGCTTCTTAGTTGTATTTGTCATCAATATCCATCTTAAGGGTTGGTGAAAGATTTGTTTGCTATATGTATAGCGTGACGTCTTTATAATCGCTTCGAAAGTTCCAAACATAACCTTATTATTTGTTTTGTGGGTGTAGGGCCAGGAACTTGACATATCGGAGTATTAAGGAACAAAGTGTTACATTTGTTTGCTAAGTATTACATTTGTAAATCAAAGTGTGATACAAACTTAATACGGTGAAAGCTGTTCGAGTGACAACCATTATGTATAAGAGAAGTCCTTACATAAACTCATAGATAATGAAAACTTCAATTCGTAGGCTAAGATAACAAAGTCGCCTCTTGCTACCAATGTACATGATTTTACTCCTGGACCTTTCACCTTGATCCTTCCGTTTGTGTTTCTCTGTCATTTTTTTTAGAAAACAGCCTTTTGAGTTTCCTTCTTTTTCTCGACAGCTCCTTTAAACTTTACTAAATTAGTTCAGAGCGATGGCATGGTTAACAGGGCTTACATGATTCGGTACGATGGCACCACTGTAACATTGAAGTTGGAACAAACTGAGGGCCTGTTTGGATGCTGCCTGGCAGGCAGCTGCACAGCCAGTCAGCGATCCTGACCCCAGGCCGACGAAATTGAACGCCTGAGATTGCTGCCTGTGCCAGGCAGCTTCCTCCGGCTCTCGAGCAAACAAGCCCTGACTGCGTCCTCAGTTTTACCTACATGCCAAAAAGGCTTCGCAGTGTAAAACGGACTCGAGACCACTCGACAAGCAAAGAAAGCTAGTACTCCGTAGCAAACAGCGGGCGGGGGCACTTTGGCCATTAGGGAATGCTTAGCCCGTGACCTGTCATGTACAGCGCCGAAAGCATATTCCAGTGCACTTGGTACAAACAATTGAACAAGTCACGGCAGCCATGAAGCAGGGAGGGATGGAGCACCGTGACAGTGGCGTCGCGTGCGGTGTGCCAAGAGGAACGTATTAACAGATCCTAAATTCCACTCCCAAATTTACTATGCAAAAAGAAGATTTCCCATCACATCAAAATGTCATAACATATATGTAGTACTAAATGTAGATGAAATCAAAAACTAATTACACAGTTTTGTTGTGCTCTGCGAGACGAACGTTTTGAGCCTAACTAATCAATTTTTGGACAATTTTTTACAAATACAAACAAAATGCTACAGTGGTGCAATGATTACGAAGTGACATCATACTCTCAAATTCACCCTCCCAATTCTAATATCTAAACTAGGCCTAAATGTGTCCAGATTTGCTTGGGGGAGAGTGATATATTTATCTTTTCCTAGAAAGAAGTCGGTGTCCGTTGTCCAACAGCTATCTTCAAGGTTAACATGCAAATCTTGCGTCACTCCATCCCCCAGCAACCATGGCTGCTTCCGCGGACAAGCGATTTTAATATTGCGCGTACATACGAAACTTATCGCCTTGGCTACTCTGCTTTACCAAAGAAATATATTTCAACTCCCAGCAGCCCCGCAGATAATTGTGGTCATGTTTAGTTTTCTTGAAAAGATAAAAATTCTTTCTCTAAATTTTAATATTCATCTATCCCATCAAATCTCTCTCCTTATACATGAAACACTAAACGTGTGTAAATAAAAAAAATAAGTACATGATTTTGATGTACACGACGAGACGAATCTTTTGAGTCTAGTTAGATCATGATAGGACAACGATTACCACAAACAAACAAAAAGTGTTATAGTGTGTTGTAGTGTCCGATGTGACATTTTCATCAAACTTCACATAATCCCTTTTCAGGAACCAAACACAGCCTGTACGTCTTCTCTTTTTACGTTCCAACAAGTAATTCTCATCTTTGTTAATCAAATCTCGTGAAGACTTCACATAGGATCACCTGGCACTACCAGAATCGATGACATCTGCACCGGGTGGAAAAGGACTTTAGCACCGGATTTCCCACCTGGTGCCACTAATCCGAGAATAGGTTAGCTCATCTCTGTCTCTATCGGCAACAAATTCTCCCCTATCAGATGCCCTGATGATATCGAGGAGACGCTGAGCTAGTTCTCGCAAGTCCTCGGGAAAAACTAAGGAGCCGTTGATTGGGCTCAGGGTGCCTCCATGACCATAGTACCAATGCTTGGTCCTTGTGGGCCAGTCATGTGTCGCTGGAGTGATGCCTCTAGCATATAGATCTTCTTCCATCTTCTCCCATTTAGCGATGCTTGCCTTGTAACCTCCCGAACCCATCTTATGCGAGTACTTCTTATTTGCGGCGTTTTCAGCGTTTCTAGCGCTAGCCGTTGCACCCTCTTCGGAGGTTTTGTACTCAATGAATGCTTCCCACTCGTCATTGGTGATCTTCTTATACTTCTCAGGATCCGGGGCCTCTCCGGTTTTTAGAAATTGCGAGTACAACTTCTTCTTGAAATCCTGAAACAGAACTGCGATCTTCTTCATTGTCCAATCCCTCAGTTCTGCTTCATGAGTGCTAGGCCATTAGTATGGAGTCACAGTAATTTTGTTTCTTGATATATTTGTATAGGTTTAAATATGTTTCCTCAGGATTGTGCATTATCATTGCTTCACTTATCCTTCGAGGATCCACGAATCCAACGTCATATATACTGTCTCTCCGACATTTTTGAATCTCCATTCTACATATGTTAAGCAATAAATAAAGCCCGCGTCAACATAGATTGGAATTAATGTTTTCAAACTGTGAATTATAAGCAACAACAAAGTACTTACAGTGTCCAACATGTGATCAAATCCACGTCCATGGCGTCGCGGTGGTACAGCTCATATATATCATTAAACCTGAGCCAGACAAAATCCGCGTCACCATTGTAGAAGTCTTGGTCCTTCACGCCTACTTTTATCATGCGCCGTTTATTCCTTCTTGATTCTTCCAAATACCAGTCATGGAATCGGCGCATCTTCGTCTGTAGCTTGCTCTCCATTTCAGGAGGGACCATAGGCTCGCCAAGCTTAAACGGCCACTTCAGTGTTGTGTTTACAGGCACCTCTTCTTCCCCCAGGACTTGCGCTCTGGTTAGTCCAGTCTCGGCCATTACTCGTTGAATGTTAAGCTCGTCCAGAGATGGCAATGGACCCAAGGGACGCTGAGGTTGCTGGCCGAGCTGAGGAACCTTTTTGGATGGGCCCGCCTCCTTATCCGCAGCCTTCCGTTTCCGGCGAGATTTCAGTAATGAGCGGTCATAGTCTGTTACTATTACTTCCTTCTGTTGACCCTTGCTCAAATTACCGAGGAATGACTTCACGATGGTGGGATCAAGCTTCGGCTCCGGCTCAGGTTTTCTCCTCCACTCGGCCATTTGCCTCTTTGTGTCTGCTTTTACCGAGGCTTCGAGCTCCTCTAGAGTCTTCTCACCCGCTCTTTTCTCTGGTGCGGGCTTCTCTCTAGTTTTTCGCGCCTTCTTCGCTGGTGGAGTGGGGGCAGAGGCTTTAGTGCGGCGTCCCCTCTTCGGCGGAGGAGACGGAGACCTCTTTGGCGGAGGAGACGGGCTTGCATCAGGAGCTCCCGGAGAATCGTCATGATGTGGATCTCTTGGAGGTGACGGGGGCTTGTTGGTAGCCGCAGGTGTATCGGGTATAACGATGTCTGCCTTGCTCCATAGAATGATGCAGTGAGAACACTGACCGAGTTTTGTTTCTCCGTCACCTCCGGGGATGTCAAGTTCCAAGTCTTCCCAGCTGGTGACGACTTGCTCCACCTCAACAGGTACGTAACCATGTGGAATGTCATTGCAGTGCCATTTTTGCCCTTCTTCCACACGTTTGGTCATACCGTATGCGACCTGATAAGTTAGTAGTCACAAAGAAAGTTAGTAAATGAATGGTATTTACGGTGAAATGTATGCAGTATGAACTAAGGTCGCATACGTACCACCACAGCTAAGTTCTTCTGCCTGACGACAAGCTCGCACGCGGTCCGTTGAGTTATTTCATCCACGGTGTAACGGACCGCTTCGGCGGCCTGTGTGGAAGCGTGACTGCTTTGATATTGCTGTGGAGGGCTAATAAGGGCCGCATCTTGGAGAGGTGCATGCTCTGTGGAACCGGTCCCGCCTGCGGCTTGTTGGAGAGGTGCATGCTCTGTGGAACCGGTCCCGCCTGCGGCTTGTTGGAGAGGTGCATGCTCTGTGGAACCGGTCCCGCCTGCGGCTTGTTGGAGAGGTGCATGCTCTGTGGAACCGGTCCCGCCTGCGGCTTGTTGGAGAGGTGCATGCTCTGTGGAACCGGTCCCGCCTGCGGCTTGTTGGAGAGGTGCATGCTCTGTGGAACCGGTCCCGCCTGTGGCTTGTTGGAGAGGTGCAGGACATCTATAATTTAAAAATATTTGAAAGACATTTAATCCGTCGAGTTGGAGACAATAATTGTGCACTTAATAATAATGGAAATGTGTTTATTATTACGTACCATAATATCGTGTTGTGTAAGCTTTTTATGTCCCCAATTCCACATGTAGTCGCACACATAGTATGCACATAAATTATTTCCCGGCCCCTGTTTGGCACACTGTCGACCAAAAGAAATTAAGTAAAATTCATATAATATATTAGCCGAGGCCTACATGTACAAATTACTTGCTTACCGGAAAGCCAATGTTCCATTTTAGTGTTTCATGTTGAATTCCCGGGTGTTCTTGACGGAATTGAATCCAGGCCCTGCGAACAAAAAAATTGAGTTAAGTCATTGCGAGTGTAAGGGGTGAATTAAGTAGGGGAAAATATACATCACCTTGTCATCATGTCCATGATGTTCTGTAGTTTTTCTTTTGGAGTGTGCAACGAATCAAAGACGTTCACGACACCCCGGTCAGGACACAATATTATTAAGAACCAGTGGAATCTGTGCACATGTATACATTATAATCAGAAATGAAATAGTACACAGACAGTATAAGAAGAAGAAGCCTGTGTATGTACTCACTCGATGTTGTACGGGATTAGTATGGAGTCGCAGTAATTTTGTTTCTTAATATATTTGTATAGGTTTCCATATGTTTCCTCAGGATTCATCAATATCATTTCTTCACTTATCCTTCGAGGATCCACGAAACCAACGTCATATATCCCGGATCTGCGACATTTTTGAATCTCCATTCTGCATATGTTAAGCAATAAATAAAGCCCGCGTCAGCATAGATTGGAATTAATGTTTTCAAACTGTGAATTATAAGCAACAACAAAGTACTTACAGTGTCCAACATGTGATCAAATCCACGTCCATGGCGTCGCGGTGGTACAGCTCATATATATCATTAAACCTGAGCCAGACAAAATCCGCGTCACCATTGTAGAAGTCTTGGTCCTTCACGCCTACTTTTATCATGCGCCGTTTACTCCCTCCGTCCCGTGAAGAGTGCAATCCTGAGATTCAAAAAAAAATCCCACAAAAGAATGCAATTCTAGCTGTAACCACCAGTTTTATTCTAAAAATAGACAAGTATTTGCATACAGTAACTACCTCCATGCCAAAATTAGTGAGATTGGGACGGTTAACGAGGGTAGCATGGTCATTTACCGACGTCATTAATCTGTCTGAAAAAAGCTGAAATTGCACTCTTCACGGGATGGAGGGAGTATGCATATATATAGTTGACCTATTTTTCACAAATATATCCCATTAAATAAGAGAAAGTGTGCATATTAGTTAACCCATAGATAAAGATGTAGGATTTTTTCTAAGCGCAAAAAGTAATTCTAAGGATAAAATATCTGGTGTCACTACAGGAATTGTTGTCTAACAAATAAAAATGCTCCAAGATAAAACTTTTTTTTGAGGAAAGCTCCAAGATAAAACTTGTTTTGAGAAATAAAAATGTTCCAAAGAAACAGAAAATGCTATGAGGAAATCAAAGAAAATCTATATCTATATACTATAAGAATCCAGTTATTTTGAAAATACTTCTCATCTAAATAATTCATACCCACCTCTCACAGAGGACCCACATGTCAGGTCTAACGGTGGAAAAGATGTGCAAAATTTTCACAAACAAGAAAAAAATAATGTTTCTAGAAAATTTCTGCCGTTTTGATATTATTTTTCTCACATGAATTTTGTTTACCCACCACATGTACCCGCCAAGCAAATAATTTAAAATAACCTTCATAATAAAAGTAGCACATGCGTATCGCGCGGGCACAAGCATATTTGCTAGTGTTAAAAGAAATCAAATACAATCCTGCATTATCTTTGTTTTGGTGCGTTAACTGTACGTGACATCATGGTAGCTTGGTCGGTTAAACGCTATGCACGGCTTAATAAAGCACCGTTGGTTTCAAATTTGGAACTCAAAGCCCATCATCTCAACCATCGCCGCTTAACATAGGGCTAGTCTCAGCGGGGATTTATTTTTGTGTTTCTAAGAATGTCACATAAGTAAGGAGACAATAAATTTACAGATGAAATGGTTCATACAATGCAAAGTTTCATTTTGATGTTTCCTAGGCGATGCATGCAAGACAAGATTCCATGTACAACTGTGATTGCCGAGTGTTGAGTGAGATGCACTTGTGAGCTGTGGCCGTGCACATTTGCCGTGCTGTTTCCGTGATGCCAAATTGATGTAGTGAGCTGTAAGAATTTCGCTGGAAGATGAGGACTCCTGAGTCTTGACTGAAGAGTAGAGTACACTACAAGTCTACAAGTACACATTGTAGTCTGAATATAGTAGCACTACTTAGCTTGTTTTAGTGGTTGCAACTGCGCGTGATCCTTCTTTTCGGCTTAATGGACGGAGAAGCTTGTAACCGAAAAGGATGTGCAGGAGGGCGGGGCAAGTAGGCACGAAGGTTACATTTGAATGGGAGGTGCCCAGAAATGATTCATTAAATATAACATTACTATAAGCCTTATAAGATTCATAATCTTCATCCGTCTTGTCCTCAACTCCTACTATTTTTCTCTTTCCAGGAAGAACTATATTACGCTTTGGCTCGTCTTGTGATGGGTCCAATTGCTTACCCCCACCTTTCTTATCTGCCCCTTTCTTCGGTCTGCTAGCCATGTCCTTCACATAGAAAACTTGTGTGACAGCATTGCCCAGGACGAACGGTTCGTCTAGAAAGCCAATCTTTTTTAGGTCCACTAACGTCAGGTTGTTGTTGTCCTCTTGTATGGCTGGGACAAGGTTGTTGTTGTCCTCTTGCATGGGTGGGACAGGGTTGTTGTTGTCCGCCATCTATAGAATTAAAAATAATTGATAAGAAATATATACATTTAAATGAAGCACCCAATATGATTCGCTAAGGGTTCGCTAAGGGGGGTCGGTGCGCGAAAAAACGGATTCGCTAAGGGGTTCGGGTGCGCGATGGGTTCGGGTACGCCATAGAATTTCCGATAATAAACATTTTCGATAGTATACATTATACAAACATATAACATTTCCAATATACATTTAAATGAAGCACATATATTTCTAATATACATAGAATTAAAAATAATTGATAAGAAATATATACAAAGCATACATATTCCCAATATTTCTAACATTTTCGCTAAGGGGGTCGGTGCGTGAAAAACGGATTCGCCAAGGGGTTCGGGTGCGCGGTGTGAATTGATTCGCTAAGGGTTCGCTAAGGGGGGTCGGTGCGCGAAAAAACGGATTCGCTAAGGGGTTCGGGTGCGCGATGGGTTCGGGTACGCCATAGAATTTCCGATAATAAACATTTTCGATAGTATACATTATACAAACATATAACATTTCCAATATACATTTAAATGAAGCACATATATTTCTAATATACATAGAATTTCCAATATACATTTAAATGAAGCACATATATTTCTAATATACATAGAATTTCCAATATACATTTAAATGAAGCACATATATTTCTAATATACATAGAATTTCCAATATACATTTAAATGAAGCACATATATTTCTAATATACATAGAATTTCCAATATACATTTAAATGAAGCACATATATTTCTAATATACATAGAATTTCCAATATACATTTAAATGAAGCACATATATTTCTAATATACATAGAATTTCCAATATACATTTAAATGAAGCACATATATTTCTAATATACATAGAATTTCCAATATACATTTAAATGAAGCACATATATTTCTAATATACATAGAATTTCCAATATACATTTAAATGAAGCACATATATTTCTAATATACATAGAATTTCCAATATACATTTAAATGAAGCACATATATTTCTAATATACATAGAATTTCCAATATACATTTAAATGAAGCACATATATTTCTAATATACATAGAATTTCCAATATACATTTAAATGAAGCACATATATTTCTAATATACATAGAATTTCCAATATACATTTAAATGAAGCACATATATTTCTAATATACATAGAATTTCCAATATACATTTAAATGAAGCACATATATTTCTAATATACATAGAATTTCCAATATACATTTAAATGAAGCACATATATTTCTAATATACATAGAATTTCCAATATACATTTAAATGAAGCACATATATTTCTAATATACATAGAATTTCCAATATACATTTAAATGAAGCACATATATTTCTAATATACATAGAATTTCCAATATACATTTAAATGAAGCACATATATTTCTAATATACATAGAATTTCCAATATACATTTAAATGAAGCACATATATTTCTAATATACATAGAATTTCCAATATACATTTAAATGAACCATTTTCCAATGCAGGCTCTATGGAACCGGTCCC
>OAMR01000175.1:647282-661060 GCA_900205405.1 Echinochloa crus-galli | reverse complement strand
AACTCACAGTGGTTGTTCTCGCAGACCAGTATGACCGGCAGCTTCCAGAGCGCGGCCATGTTGAGCGCCTCGAAGAGCTGGCCCTGGTTGGCGGCGCCGTCGCCGTAGAGGTCGAACGTGACGGTGCCCTCCTTCCTGTACCTCTGCGCGAAGGCGATGCCGCACCCGAGCGGCACCTGCGCGCCGACGATGCCGTGCCCGCCGAAGAAGTTGGCGTCGCGCTTGTAGAAGTGCATGGACCCGCCCTTCCCCCTGGAGCACCCGTCGCGGCGGCCCATGAGCTCCGAGAAGGCGGCGACGAGGTCCCCGCCGCGCGCGAGGTAGGCGCAGTGGTCGCGGTAGGCGGTGATGATGGCGTCGGCGCGCGTGACGGCGGCCTCCATGCCCACGGCCACCGCCTCCTGCCCGTCGTAGAGGTGGCAGAAGCCCCGGATGAGCTTCGCCTTGTAGAGCGAGTCCGCCGCGATCTCCGCGCGCCGCATCAGGGCCATGTCGCGGAAGAAGGACAGGAGCTCGCGGGCGGAGGTGGTGGCGGAGCGGGACGGCGGGTCCACGATGTGGGACTTGAAGGGCACCGAGGTCTCCACGGTGATCGCGTCCGTGGAGTCGGACACCCGCGCGCCAGCCGGGCAGCGGCGCCACGCGCCGCGCGGCGGGGGTGAGGCGGCGGGCGGAGGACGCCGCGGCCATGCGTGCGGGCGCGCGGCGGCGTGGCAGGAACGGGTGCAGTGCACGCAGCAGAGCATCCCGCTCCGCCACCACCTCCGCCCGCGAGCTCCTCGCCTTCTTCCGCGACATGGCGCTGATGCGGCGCGCGGAGATCGCGGCGGACTCGCTCTACAAGGCCAAGCTCATCCGGGGCTTCTGCCACCTCTACGACGGGCAGGAGGCGGTGGCCGTGGGCATGGAGGCCGCCGTCACGCGCGCCGACGCCATCATCACCGCCTACCGCGACCACTGCGCCTACCTCGCGCGCGGCGGGGACCTCGTCGCCGCCTTCTCGGAGCTCATGGGCCGCCGCGACGGGTGCTCCAGGGGGAAGGGCGGGTCCATGCACTTCTACAAGCGCGACGCCAACTTCTTCGGCGGGCACGGCATCGTCGGCGCGCAGGTGCC
This sequence comes from Echinochloa crus-galli, assembly GCA_900205405.1. Taxonomy (NCBI): domain Eukaryota; kingdom Viridiplantae; phylum Streptophyta; class Magnoliopsida; order Poales; family Poaceae; genus Echinochloa; species Echinochloa crus-galli. The sequence goes on along the minus strand of OAMR01000175.1, from coordinate 659,944 downwards.
GCTCGGCTGCGGCGTCGCCTTCGCGCAGAGGTACAGGAAGGAGGGCACCGTCACGTTCGACCTCTACGGCGACGGCGCGGCGAACCAGGGGCAGCTGTTCGAGGCGCTCAACATGGCCGCGCTATGGAAGCTGCCGGTCATACTGGTCTGCGAGAACAACCACTGTGAGTTATGTGCTGTTACCAAGTGTTTTTGTGTTGCCTGTAATCATACTGTTCGTCGGTGGGATTTCAAAATTGCAATTGAAGTGATTTTGGTCAGTGCCCTGATCTGTGCAGATGGGATGGGGACTGCAGAGTGGAGGGCGTCCAAGAGCCCGGCTTACTACAAGCGCGGGGACTATGTTCCTGGGTTAAAGGTATATAGTCTTTGTCAGCTTGGTTTGTTGCAGTCTTGCAGAGTCGATGTGCAATTGTGCATAGCAACTAGCAAATGAACTGAATAGTATCGACTGGTTTTATAAATGAAAATTTGGTTGTATGGCGTGTGCTGTGCAGTGTTCTACTCCGTATTATTTGGCTGCGATACTGTTGGGTTTGATCTGATCTCATAAATTATAGGATGAAAGTTGTTGTAGTTTTAAGGACTAGCAGTACTCGGATTGTTTTGCACCATAAGTACGTCGAGATTGATCTTCATTTTAGAATCCCGTGGTTCAGCAAAGTGAGAGGTTGATTTTGGTCTTCATATCTGCAATCGAGTTAATTCTTGGCTCTGAGATTTGTCTTTGGTGCAGGTCGATGGAATGGATGTTCTTGCTGTGAAGCAAGCTTGCAAATTTGCCAAAGATCATGCCCTTGAAAATGGACCAATTGTAAGTGCTTCAGAAATAACTCTGATTTACAGGATGTTTTCCGTTTTTATGATTTGGATTATGTTAGTCCAAGCATATCTTGGAGCACATATTGGTCATGCTACTGCATACAGGATAATGCCGGATAGCTTACTATGCTACAGCAGATACACACATCTTTCTGCCTACTAGCTTGACCTTCATTTGTTCCTATGTTTTCTAGAATGAAGTCTCACATCTGATACGCAAGCAGAAATACCTTCTTTTTCCTTTCGAAACCAAATATTTATTCAGCACATTTCAACTGAATGTCAGGTGGTCGCTTTGCTTTTACCCCTTCACATCGAGTCCAGTTCTTGTCAATGGGGTTTTCTTTGCTGGCATGTTATCGCAAGGCAGGCTTGCTTTTATTCTGCGCATGTGTTTGCCATCGTGTTCCATTCAACAAGCACTTCTAGCATGCTACAATTTGTGTTGAATGATATTCACTCTAGACTTTGGCGGTTTGGCCTTTACAGCTTTACTCCTAGTCCTATAAGTTTGTTTTGTCCATTATCTAAAGAATAACTTGGTTACCATGTTTCCATTCATTTGTTATTTTAGATTCTTGAGATGGACACCTACAGATACCATGGGCACTCTATGTCAGATCCAGGTAGCACCTACCGCACTAGGGATGAGATTGCAGGGATAAGACAGGTTAGGATGGCAATTGCCTCTCCTCCCAAAAAAACATGTTCCTCTGGGAATCTTCTGAATGATTTGTTTGTGTTATCAACTTATGATGCCATCAGGAGCGTGATCCAATTGAAAGGGTCAGGAAGCTCATATTGGCCCATGACTTTGCAACGGCCCAGGAGCTAAAGGTATTATTTGGATTGTTAAGACTACAAACATATCACAGAAGCTTTTCTTTAGAGGACATGATAAAAAAGATGTATCACAAAACTACAAAAGCACATGCCCTTGAACATATTTAGTTAGCAGAGAAGAAAATTTGAATTGCGCATAGAATTCATTATCACTATCTGTTCTTTCTTCTTAGGACATGGAAAAGGATATAAGGAAGCAAGTTGACGCAGCCATTGCTAAAGCAAAGGTCCGAATCTCAGCTGAACATGTTCTGTGTCTACACATCCCTCATTTATTCAAACTAATCATGCTTATGGGTTTGTAATTTACATGTGCAGGAGAGTCCAATGCCGGATCCATCTGAGCTATTCACAAACGTTTATGTCAACGATTGTGGTTTGGAGGTAAGTAGGTGTTAAGGGCTAATTCATTCTTCCAGACGCTTAAATAGTTTTTCATGCCTGCAAAATTCCTTTCTGAAGCATAGAAGCCAACTTGTGTGTTAAGATAAATTACACTTGAAAATTCAAAACATGTTGCATGCTTCTCGGTTCTCCTAATTAGGCCCAGAATTGCTGAGTTGGAATTGAGCCTAGATGAACAAGCAGTTTACTGTGCGCCTTGCTTGGCTGCAAAACGTACCTACTAAAACTGCTTTATGTAGGCTGGGTCGCATGTGACTGTCATACCCGGTTTTGAAGGCAAAACCAGATGCATCTCATATGTGCGCCAGGATCAAGTTTACACACATATGGTAGACGTCACAAGTGAATATCCATAACCATGCATAACGAAAGAGTATTAAAGTGCATTTATTACAATCTCAGAGTTGACACAAATGTCATAGCGGAAGACTTAAATAAACGTTCATCTAACGAAGCAAAAGTGACTCCAACTCCACCTCCACAGGCGATGACTGGGGGACTCGCCTAGAACTCCTCAAAATCAGCAGTAAAGTCCTCAAAATTCTCCCAATCTGAGCAGCATTCCGGGTGTGGTCGTTGCAATATAAGAAATAAACAAGCATGAGCACATGTCGTACTCAACAAGATAGGGAACTAAATGGCATCCAAGGCTGTATAAAGTGGAAGGCTGAAAGGCTAGCTGCATTAAGCACTTTTAGTTGGTCAAGTTTTATTAAGCAACTATTTACTAGCAAATGAAAGTATATACCACCCACAAATTAATGAATGTCATATTCCCAACGTATTCATGTAACCACGATTTAGATCATGTTCAAGTATGATTATCATGTAAGGGTCCAGGCCGCTCTTGACCGTGAGCATGGCTGTTATAACAGTTTTACACTCTGCAGAGGTTGTACACTTTCACCATAAGCCGCGATTCCCATTGCCGAAGCATGCACCCGTCCCACACCACGTGGACCGAACACTGGGTTTCACTATGAGACCTTTACAAAAGCACTCTAATAAATGATAGCCCGCTAAGGTTTCCGGTTTCAGCAAAGCATAACCCTCCCTAATGAGATCTGTCTCTTACCAAAGGCCACAGCTCAAGAGGACCGAGCTATACCTCGACATCCGCCGCCCCCATGCCCCTTCCGAGTAAAGCTACCATAAACTAGAGCACCTAATTAGTCAGTCAAAGCCAGAGCCACGTAGCACTTATGGTTATACTGTTTTCCTGGGTGGTCGCTCCATGTTCCAATTAAAAAGTTGTGGTTTGGTAAACCGGTCAGACCGGTTTCTGACTGAGATACACCAAAAACGTAAATCAACCCCTCTACAAGTTCTAGCACAAACCAAACTTGATGAGTAGCTTCTGTAAATGATTTCTAGCAGGTTCACCAAGCTCCTGCACACAAGTAAAGCACAACCAAGTAGATCGAAGCGGAAGCAAATATATGTGCTAGAATTGAACAAAGTGAGGCAAACCAATGAGAGACGCTTGGAGTTGTTTCCCGAAGTTCAGATTCACTGCTTGCTACTAAAGCTGCCACAAAAGCACAGTGAATCCTACGTCTCCGTTGAGGAAGCCCCTAGTGACCGAAAGGTCGAGCTATCTCCTCGGTTCCACTAACTTCGATCCTTTCCACGATGGAGGCAAGACCGCGCCTGTACAAACTGTCCGTGGCTCACCACAACCTTGGTGGCTCACCGACGACGCCTAGCCGTCTAGGAGGCTTCACCTCCAAGAGTAACAAATGCTTCAACAAGATGCTAGACTTCACCGGACGTGCTCAAGCTATGGATTCACTCCTCACTGAGTTAGCTAGCTCACTCTAGCTCTCTATTGCTCACACAATCACTCTCTCAACCCAAATCAAAGATATGATCAAATACAACCAAAACTCACAAAGAGTTGCTTGGGGAGAGCTTGCTGGTGCTTGAAGTGATTCTGGACGCCCAAGAGACCAAATGAACCAGCAGCCCTCAAAGGAGAGGGCCAAGGGGTATAAATACCCCACACATCCCAAACTAGCCGTTATAGCCGTTGGAAACCGGTCAGACCGGTTTCCCAAACCGGTCAGACCGGTTTTCAAATAAAACTAGCCGTTAGCACTCTGGGCACCCAAACCGGTCAGACCGGTTTCCCAAACCGGTCAGACCGGTTTGGGGTCTGTCAGCACACTATGTCCAAAAGGACCTCTCTCCCAAGCCTATCTCACATGGGTTGTCCTATGAGCACTTTTAGTGGTTGTCTAAACAACTTAATGTTGCATCCCTCTTGATAGTACGGCATACCTATACTCAAGATTACATATAACAAATAAAATCTCCTCTTGAGCTCCATTGTCTTCATTGACGCCATACTTGATCATTCTCAACTTGAGGGCTTGCAATCCTTCTTTTCTTACTGAGCGAATTCATCTTGAGCTAGTGGCTTAGAATCTTCAAGTGTATGGTCAATTTCCCATTGCCAATTCCATAGGCCACTTTCAAACAAATAATTCACCAATGATTGGATGCACTGCATTGCTTTACTAGATGAGACTTGATTAATGTCTAGAGACCAATCCGTGATGCTAGCTTCTTCACCCTAGCAAAGTTCCTCGGCACAAGACTATCTTTCCCTTCTCTTTACTTAGTACCTCGTCACTAGCCATCTAGCTTGATCCCTTCCATCCTATCTCGCCACTTTAAGTTTGGCTTTGCCTTGCATCCACATGAAATCCACATTGAAATCCATGTCTTCAACTATGAGAAATATATTCAATATCTTCAATTTAATTGTCCCAATATCTTTTGACAAGCTTCCTTCAAATGAGCCCAACACACGTCTCATTTGTCATATCCCTCAACTTGTCATTTCCTATATTGGTTGCATGGGATCACATCCACTTGTTTGCTTTCACACTATAAACCAATGATGAGCACCTTTACTTATCAACAATTATATTACATAAATATCCTTTGACAATAAAGCCCTGCTCATATGCTTAAGCAAACAAGTTAAATCACTAATCATGTTGTCATACAAATCACCAAAACACATAAGTGCCTATATGCACTTTCAGTGATCTTGTCCAATAGTTGATAAAAAAATAGTAATGGAACATAGACTAGGGGTTCATTATACCAATCCCAGTTGAGCAAGCTAAGCATCATCTACCATCAAAATTAATTATAAACCCAGCTGCAAGGTATGGTAAAGAGACTAGGAAATCCTTAATGGGACCCAACAATATTAATGCAAGCGAGAAAGTAAAAGTGTAATTAAAATGCATGTCATTAGGTTCCAAAGGGCATGATCAAGGAATACTTGCCTTCTTCCCAACCCTGCTGCTGCTCAAAGTCTTCAACGGCCGGATCTTCAAAGCTCTCTTCGAACGGCACGTTTCCTATACGCATATCACATTCACATGCAAAGAAACAATACAATAAATAAGAAACAGTACACCAAACAGTTCCAACAGTACTAAACAGCAGCACAAAATAATCTACTCGTTGCAACGATCGCGTGAGCGCAAGAATCGCTAAGATCGGAGTTAAAACGAGAAAGTTATGGCCATATGAAGTTTCAGGGACCTGCTGGCGAGGTTTCAGAAGTTTCAGGGGCTAAAACACAAGAAAACAGGGACTAAAAACACAATTTTATATAAAATAGGAGGGTTTATAAGTAAAATAACTAAAACAGGAGCTCGGGTTTTATTTCTGAATAAGTCAGGGGGTGCTCTGTAAAAATCGGGGCCTAATTCTAATTATTTTTGAATAGATCAGGACGGCGGGTTAATTTACAAAAATATCAGGGACTCTTTTGCAAAATGCGGGGCGCTGACCGGTACGAGTCCAGTTGACTCGCGGCTAGGGCTGCTGACCGCCGTTGGATCCTAACCCGAAGGTCTAGATTGGATCTGAGCGGAGGGGTCGCCGGCGACAGCGGCAAGCGGCGGCGCCGCCCACGGCCGCGGCGGAAGATCGCCGGCGCAAGCTCGATCTCTAGCCACGGTTAACCAGAACGAGCGCGGTAAGGATCTGGAGACTCAGGAGGGGTTGGCGAGCTCACCACGGGTGATCAAGTTGAGGAAAGAGCGGTGACGGCGGCTGACGACGGAGAACGGCGGCCGGCGGTGCTGCGGAACGACGGCGAGCTCGGTTAGGCGAGGTTCAAAGTGAAACAGGATCCTGGATGGCTCGGTTCCTCGATGGCTAGGGTTGCGGCGCGGAAACTTGGATGGAAGGCGGTTGGGAGAGGCGGCGGCTTTATAGGGCGGCTCGGGAGGCTCCTGTGGGCCTAGGCGTGCGCGCCTGGCACGGGGTCGGACGCGGCGGCGCGACCGAGCCGGGGACGGGCTCGGGTCCGAGCCGGACTCGAGGAAGGGGGCGAGTCCGACAGGGGGGCCCCACCTGTCGGCGGCAGCGGGAGAGAGGAGAGGAAGAAGGGCCGCCAGCGGGCCAAAACTGCGAAGCTGGGCCGCTCGGGAAGAAAAGGATCAGGGAGCAAAGGTGAATCAGAGAAAAAGATCAGGGGGCTAAAGTGAACTCAGCGACACGAACTTTTCTAAAACTCAAACAAAAGCGAATCAAATTCGAATTTAAATAGAATTTAAATTCTAATTTGATCCACCAGCAAACAAGGAACAATGCAACAGCATGAATGCAACAAAAACTTATTTTGGCTAAAATTATTTAATGTGATATTTAAATTGATTAAAAGGCTGGAGATTCCAATTAAATCCTAGAAAATTTATTTAAGCCTTAATAAATCCTAGAAAATTTTAGAATATTTCTATATCAGTTATGTGATGAAAATTAGGGTGTTACAGTGACACAGCATTCCGAACCTGGACGTTCTATGCTAATTGATGATCTTTTCCGTGTTGCAGTCCTTTGGGGTGGACAGGAAGGTGGTGAGGACCGTCCTTCCGTAGGCTGGCAAACAAGAACAATTACACTAAATACAGTGGTGTACCGTGGAGGAGCTACTAGCCAAGGAATTCTCAGTGCCGGTGGCCCGGTGTGCATTACTTCTTCTGCTACGAAATAATAATCTTGCTCGTATGTGTATAGATGCATGAACTGCTGAATTATTACAATCTGTTTCTGCATCACGCCGCAGTGGTTGCCTTGTTGGACCCCGAGTGTTAAGATTTCCTCTGCTCGCGGGTGCAAACGTGCCGGGCCGGGGCCGGGCCTTTGCTGGGCTGGGGTTGATCCGCGCGCGTCCCTGTTGGTATCATTTAGGCCCAAAACACTGGGCAGACTCATCTTCTCGCCGTGCCATCCATCATCGAGCTGATTCTGAAAAAAAAAAATCCATCATCGAGCTTGTACTACGACTGGAATAACGGGGCAGAAGAAGACAATGAGCTGAGATGAGCAGAGTACGGGTCACGCAGCACGGGACTAGCTAACCGACAATTTAATCCCATGTGGCTCACAGGCCAGCGTCGCTGAAACCTGACGACGACGAGAACTCGAGCAGGATAAAGATGAGGGAGGACACGCCGCCCCGCAGGGGAAGTAGCCGTTGGCGAGCAGCGTCCGCCGCCGCAGCCGCCCTCGGCGAATCGGCGTCCGTGCAGGCCCCGTTCAAACCCTACCTACAGTCCCGTTCCCAGCAGAGCCAGGCGCGACTGGACGGAAAGGGACAATAATTGCGGCCCAAACGGTGGTCCGGGACCCGGAAGAAGAACATGCGCTCACGCCCGTGTCGCTGTCCGCACAGCTCAGGGACAGCCGGACACGTCGCCGCGCGCGCCGCCCCGCCGTAACCGTCAGACGTCGACGCGCCCGCTCCCTGTGCGTGCCAGTGCCGCGCGCGGCCGGAGACGATCTCAACAAGCGCCCATGCCGTGTCGCCTCGCCCAGCCCGATTTCGTTCGTATAGCCGGGGCGAGTCCCGTGCGGGCGACGGGCGACGAGAGGGCCGGCCGGGACCGGGACGGAACGGGAACGGAACGCGGGCGAGACCCGTGCTCCGGGTAGACCGCCGAAGACACGACTGGTTCTCCATGGCCATCGTAGGTCAAGAAACACGGTCCCCGGCCGTGGACGCGCGCGGTGCCGTGGCAATTAACGTACCGTCGCACTCGGACCAGACTACGACTACCAGATGACGCGCTTGCTTGCTCGCGACACGACGCCGTTCCCCGCGAGCCGAGCCCTCGCTGTGCTTTGCCTGTGCCTGTGCGTGCGCGACTCGTAGGCGCGGCGGCCTGCGTGCGTGCTGACTGCTCGAGGACTTCGAAGGGGGATTGTGCGTGTGTCTTCGTTGCTAGAGGTTGATCTCGCTTTCGCGTCCACCAGCCGGCTGCTGTTGCGTTCCGGGGGTGAACGTTCTAGAAGAAGCCTCCGAGGACGACCGCTTTTCGCGAAAGCGACGGGGCTTTGCCCCGGATCGCACGGCCCACCTGGGAGGGCTGGAGCCAACCGGAGACTCGAAAATATTCTACGCTTCTTCCTTGAGAGAAAAAAGAAATGGAACCTGATTCTTGTTTGCATTCTGGAGGAATATGATGCTCCAGTGATTGATTGTACGGGTTAGGACTTAGGAGAAGCAATTTGTGTCTTCTAGGCGAAACTTGCACTAAGCCTGTGTTAAGGCTGGTGACACCATGTCAAAAAAAAAAGGCTGGTGACAGGAGAGCTTTTGAGTTTACACTACTCCTACAAGGGATACCATTCGTGTTGTTGCGGATAACACTTTCCTTTTCAAAAGTTTTGTAGTCAGACTTCTGTGTGCCGCGATGCTATAGTAAAGCTAGTGCCCCGTTAGGTTGGGTACTACCGCCTCTCTAAGAACATCTCGATCCATAATTATGAATAGTGCTGCAGCAAAACCCAATGCATTTGTCTTTTAATTTCTCAATAATTATTGGGACAAACCGATAATTCACCCCAACTCTCCTTCGTATAGGGCGAGTTAGACCCCAATAGATTAGTTGGATTAAGATGATATTATCAGGAACTGTAAAAGCAAATTTCTAAATAAATATTGATATATCATCTTATTTTGAAAAACATATTGATAGAATGATGGAAATGGTCGCCTTTGGGAGAGAGGGCGACGTGGGCGGAACCTTTGCGCCGCCGCCTTTCCGTGCCCTTTCCGCGCATCCTTCCCGCCCGCCGCTGCCCGCCGCCTCCCGCGCGCGGTGGTGATGACGGCGGTGGCGGGCCCTCGCCTTCCTTCTCTCCGTTCGCCTCTCAGGCTCCCTGCGCGCGGGCCGATGCGGCAGGTCGCTGCCGACGGGGCTCCCGGGAACCCGCCGCCGCCGGGGATGCCTTCGGCGCCATGGGGGCCGGATCTGGGGGTGGTCCCCTGGATCCACGGCTCCTCGCCGGGGGCCGGCAGCCCGACCGTTTCGTGCTCAGCGGCGGAGCCGCGGAGCCCTAGTCGACGCCAGTGGCGCGGTACCCTCGGGGCGACAGGATCCAGGGGAGACGCCCCTGGATCCACGGCTCCCAGCTGGTGCTCGGCGTGCAGGATCTGGGCGGTAGAGCGGACGTCGGTGGCGCGGTGCTGGCATCGGGGACAGTCGTGGTGGCGGTCCGGTGTCGGGGCTACGTTGCGCATGCCCGCTGCTCCCGCCGGGGGTGGGGCTCGCCGTCTCCCTGACGGTGGCAGCGTCTGGGGAGGCGCCGACCTCATCTATGCTTCGACCTCGCCCCTCTCCCTCTACGCTGCCAACCGGAGACCCAGGGGATGAGGATGGAGGCTTTACTGTGAATTCATCATGGCCCGCCTCCGGTCTTCGCGTCGCCGACGAAACTGTCCCCGTAGTGCCGTCAAGTCACCGCCGCCGGGTTCATGTTCTCTACCCCACGCTGTGAGGCACGGCGCCGTTCCGTTGAGGGGACGACAGAAGATTTGGGACCATCAAGGGTTCCAAACCTTCCCGAAGGGTCGGGTGTTGTCGTGCGGGTGCATATGGAATCTAGTGGTGAGCTTCGGCGGCTGTGATGGTGGGCGATGGATGGAAGCGAGTGGGAGCGCTGCTGGTGCTCTCTACTTGTCGGACGGAGATCCTCAAGTGTAAGCTTCAATTCGGATGCCGGGTTGGGCAACGACGTTTTGCACCACCCTCTTGAGGGCGCTGTCTACACGGTCTCATTCGACAGCGGTTCGTGGAAGCTCTCCGTGGTGAAAACCAAACGTTGGCGCCGTTGTGCCTTTGCCTTCCTGAAGACGTTGTTTGGAGCTCTTCCTGTTGGTGCCTGGACCGGTACAATAGCGGCATCTGCTTCCAAATCCTCGGTGCAGCGGCATCTGCAAAAGCCTCCTGTACTGTGCCGGTCCCCGCCGCGTCCCCCAAATTTCCGGAGGCGGACGCCTCCTCCAAATCTCTGCCCCGCCCGCCCCAGGCCCCACTCGACGCCGACGCCGCCGCCCGGTCCCAACGCCGCCTCCTCGAGTCCCTCCGCGCCGGCGGCAACCGCGACATGTCCGGCCCGCTGCCGGACTCCTTCTCCCAGCTCTCCAACCTCGCCGTGCTCGGCCTCGCCGACACCAAGATCTTCGGCCGCCGCCATGGGGGAGAAGTCGTGCTCCTCTGTCAGCGCCTCCAGCACCGCCGCCGCGATGTCCTCGCCGACGTCCCGGGCCGATGGGCACAGGTCCTCCGCACGGACCCTCGCGCCGGACATCTCTGACAAGACGAGCGCCGCCACCCTCGCGAGGTCCCGCTCGAACGCCGCGTCCTCCGTCGGTGGCTGCCGTCGCAAGTGGTTGTTGCTCTTGGAGTTCTTCCTCGACCTCGACCTCGACCGCCGCCGTCGGTCGCCGGCGTTGTTGAGCACCAACACGCCGAGCTCCGTCACGGACTGGCCGCGCTGGGTGGAGCTGTGCAGCCACGAGCCGGCGCCCGCCACGGCGCGCCGCGAAGAAGTGGCCCTGCTCCCGGAGGCCGTACCGGGCCAGGAGCTCCCATGGCGCCGCACCAGAAGGGTCCGCCTCCAGCACCCCCGCAGCTGCGGCCGCAGGAAGTGGAGGCGTGGTGCACCAGCTCGTCCTCCGTCGGGTCGAAGTCGTCGAAACCGTCCACGGGGCCTTCATCCTCCTCGGCGGCGCTCAGATTCGCCACCTCCTCAAACTCCTTCCGCCGCCGCATAAACCAGCCGCCAGTACTCCGGGCCCTCGGCCAGCACGTCGAGCATGCACTGCCGTCATCGTCGCCGCCGCACGCGGCCGCGTCGAGGAAGTGGCGGTGCCAGCTCCAACAGGCGGCGGCTAGTGCTGCTGCCGCCGCAGGACGCCAACGGTGAGTGGTGGGCCATGAGGCCGGGTGCCTCTTCTTCCGCCGTGGGTGGGAGGGGTCACCGCTGCCTGCAGCCGCGCGGCGGAGCAGGAGATCGGAGCGGGGCGGCGATGGGGAACTGGGGTCGGATGTGGCGGAGGCGACAGGCGGGTCGGAGCTGGCTTTGGCTTGGCAACATTAACAGCGATTTGGAGGGTGAAACAGAGGATACCATTGCAGCAGTTTGTGAATTTGGAGTCTAGAATATTTTACAGTGCATTGAAATATTCCTTTAGAGGATGAAATATAGAGGACACCGTTGCAAACAGTATAAGAACATCTCTAGCGGATCTCTAATTCCTAATAGTACTACTGGCTATCTAATAACATCGCCAGGATCCCTAATGCCCAATCCAACTATCATATTAGGAGAGTTAATTAAAAAATAATATTGCAGTATAACAACAATACATTTTCTTTCTATCAATAATTATTGGGACAAACCGATAATCACCCAACTCTTATACAAGAGAAGTTGGAGCTATATGAATAAATTAGTTGGACTGTGATGAGATTATACGGTGACTATAAAAGCAACGCTCCTAATAACTACCAAGTAAATATTGGGATATCCCATCAACCTATTATTATGAAAAAGAGTAAAAATACACGGACGGTCCCTAAACTTGTTTCATAGTGTCATACAGGTCCCCGAACTCTCAAAGTGCATATTTGAATCCCTAAACTTGCTAAACTGTGTCATCTAGGTTCAAAGTTCCGAAAATACCCCTGTGTATGATAACATGGCTGTTAATTAAGCATGATCTTTTAGACTATTTCTCTCGTAAAATCAATTGTTTACATCATAATACTTGGAGAACTTTATTTGATTGTACCAAACCGTAATTAGAGATCAAGAGATGGATAAAAATCAGCAACATAGGGGTATTTTAGGAACTTTTGACCTAGATGACACAGTTTAGCAAGTTTAGGGACTCAAATATGCATTTTGAGAGTTTGGGACCTAAATGACACCCGAGATAAGTTTGAGGACCGCTGGTGTATTTTACTCTATGAAAAATTTATTGGGAGGATGATGAAAATGCTATAGTTCCCTATACCCACGGCGCACCAAACGTAAGGCTATCTCCAACAACGAAGACTTAAATCAGCTACCCATTCTAAGGTTTGGGTCACGTACAGTGAAGAAGCCAGCTACCCAAATACTTCTTTCTCCAACAAGCCACCAAAAACAAAGGACCCTCCCCCTTCCTTCGGCCGTTCTCTTTCTTCCACCTTACGCAGCCGACCTGCTGCCCCGGCCGCCGCGGGCTCGCCGCGCCGGCCGCGCTCCGTCTCGCCGGCCGAGCTGCGCGG
>OAMR01000175.1:593572-616718 GCA_900205405.1 Echinochloa crus-galli | reverse complement strand
GGATGGTCCGCCGGACCTCAACGGTCACCTTTGACACACGTTTGACTGCGCGTTGTAGCCGTTGTAATTTGAACGCGGACGGTCCGCGTGGACCTGCGGACGGTCCGCCGTGCACGTTTCTGAACGGGTTTTTCCCCAACGGCTAGTTTTGAGGAGAGGGCTATATATACTCACCCCCCACGGGCATGAGGGGTCTCTTGGCACTTTGAAAAGCTGATAACACATTCTAGAGCCCTTGTTCTCCTCTCTCTCACTCACTTGCTTTGAGGTTGCATTTCTTGGTGAGATTGAGAGCTTCTAGTGCATTGCATCAAGGATTTGATCATTGTGGCACTAGGATTTCATTGAGCTCGTGGTTGATTTGTTACTCTTGGAGGTTGCCGCCTCCTAGACGGCTTGGAGCTGGTGATTCCATCGAGCACTTCAAGAAGATTGTGAAGCTGCCGTGGAAGTTTGGGTTGAGAGGTCTTTGTGCTCACCTCGCCGGAGTGGTGAAGAGCAACTCTAGTGGAATCGAGATTTTGAGCGGTTCTTTGGTTCTAACCGGCTTAAAGATCAAGAGAGTCTTGATAGAGAAGCGGTTGAACATTGAATCCATCTCAACGTGGATTAGGGGTGACCGGCAAGTCATCGATACCACGGGATAAGTTCTTGTGTCTCCTTGTGCTTGTAGCTTGCTTATTTAGTTTGCTTACTTACCTTGAGCAAGTTTATTTCATAGAGTATTGATCTCCTTTCTTGTCACCCTAGGTTGCAAAACATCAACATAGGCATAGAAATAGCTAGAGATTTAATTCTCATTGTGGTTCTAATTAAATTTCCCTAGTGTTGTGCTTGAAGTTTTGAAACCGCCTATTCACCCCCCTCTAGTCGGTAATCCTAGATCCTACAGCGTGGCTGCCACCTCTCCTGCTGCCATGGAGCATGCTGTCCCGGGCTCGTCGGAGCGCCGCCTGGAGCATGCTGTCGCTGGGGTCCCTAGGACTGAAGCTATCCGTGAGGCGGAGAGGGACCTCGAGATCTTTACGCTCCGCGCAGTCCCCTTGGATGCGCGGGTGCGCGTTGACACGGGGCTGGTCTGGCGGGAGGCCGCCCGCCAACTGCGGACCCCGGTGGGGGTTTCAAGGATGGCCGGATCCACCTTCCTGCTGCGCTTCGATGAGCAACAGCAGCGGAACAGAAGCCTTCAAATTGGCAAGTTTCAGATCGGCCACATCAGGTTCCATCTCATGCCATGGACCAGGCAGGTCAGTGCAGTCTCGGTGTCCAAGCTTTTCTTTCGTGTTCGGCTATGCATTGAGGAGGTGCCGGAACACTTGCGCGAGAAGGGGGTGATCGCAAGTCTGTTCAAACCGCCTGCTTTCATTGATGAGATGGATTGTGCCATGGAGAAGCCGGAGGAAGAGGAATGTGTGAGGCTGTGGCTGTGGACAATGGACCCGGATGGGATTCCGTCAGTTGGGACCTTGCAAGCTGAAGAACTGGTCACCCTGTCTGAGGAAAATTATGCTGACAGCCAGATGGATTTGGGGGTGCCAATGGGAGCTCTGCGATCAGGGCCAGCGGAGACTTTGGACTATGAGGTGCTTATTCATGTTAATAGAGTTCTCGACTATTCGCCATTGCCGGCAAGCCCCTCCAACCAGAGCGTCCACAGTGCAATCAGTGGGCTTCCTGATGATGAACCGGAGGAAGAATGGCCCGTCCAGTATACTTTCCACTGGAGGCTGGGTGTCCCGGATGGCAATGTTGCCCGGCCCTCGGCGAGAAGGCGGGTATCGGTGCATGACCGACTTGGTGCTCGGGGCCGGGACAGGTCGCCGCCGCGAGATGGAGGTGCAGGAGCTCCTGGCGCTGGGGCTGGTGGACTTGGTCTACGGCAGATGCCCCCGGCTGGACCCCACTACATGGGTGACTCACGAGAGGGGGGTGGTTTCTTCCATGGTAGCAGCAGCCGTGGAGGTGGTAACTTTCGGCGCCGGGTCAGCCTGGATGTAGGTACCCAGAAGATGGAATGGAGGATCAAGAATGTGATTCAAACACAAGCGGTTGGATTGATGAGGAAAGTCAGTTGCCTTGGGCCAAAGCTGCAGTTTGACAGTTTCCTGGTTGGTGAAAGTGAGCCAGTGGAGGAGGCGCGTGCGGACCCAATGTGGGATGAGCCTGCTGTTGCTTATGGTGGTACGACTGTCACCATAATGGCCATGCCGTCGCAGTGCTCGGTGGAGCCAACTGCGGCCAACCGGCCATTGGTGCTGTCTTCACTGATCACGAGCGAGCAGACCCACTTGTCAGCACCAGAGAAAGCTGATGAGAAGTCAGAGCAAGTCGACGGACACCCAGAGCAAGTTGATGGGGAAATGGTTGGCTCTGATGGACTGCTTGAAGATCAGGATGAGCAGGAGATTGGAGATCGGCTGCAAGATGTTAATGTTGAAGACCAGGAGGCTAGGAATGTTGCTCTAGGGACGACTGCCCAGGAGGGGAATACGGATGGGCCTCTGATGGGCTGGTTTGATTTGAATCTGAACCTGGGGCCAGATGGGCTGGAGCTTGGAGATGTATTGGACCTACAGGCTATTGAGCCTTGTGATGACTCTCAGATTGCCGAGGTTGTCACTGCACAGACTGCCCTGGAACCGGTTGAAAGTGTGGAAGCCTCCCAACCCGATGAGGCGGCAACTCATGGTGAAAGGAGGGTTCTGGACTCTGCTGATAGTCGACTCAACAAGGAGGTCAAGGGGGGACCTGGTGGCAGGAGCTTTGGGCGTGTTGCCCGACTAGCTGTTCCACTGAAGAAGTCTCTGTTGTGCGCTCCGACCAAACTGCCTAGTGCCAGTACCAAGAAGGCCACCCCGCATGCTGAGCGGAAGACCCTAAGGGCTGGCAGGATGACTGTCATCTCCAACTCTGTGTCTCTGTGGATGAAAAGGCGACGCGGATGTTGATGAACGCTACAGGCCTCAATGTTGGGAATGAGCCGTTGACTGAGGATAACCATGACCGTTTCCTTGATCAGTTTGCGGCGCCTATGACAAGAGTTTCTGTGGGGGATGTGAGGGCAGCGTTTGGCATGCCGGCGGATGGGCCTGGCTGCCTTGAGACCCTTGTTGCTGATGCTGAAGACTGAGGAGCGGCGCGGGCCGCAGTTGTGCTCGGGTCGGAGCATGTGTATCTGTATCTTTATGTTTAAGTACGTTCCTTTTTGCTGTTTTTCGGGAGGTGGTGGTTGGTGGTTGCTGGCTTGTTGCTGGCTGGAAAAGGTTGGCTGGTGGTGTGTTTCGTTGGTGTTTAGTTGGGGATGCTGTGACCTTGTGTTGCTTCTTGGTGGTGCTGCTGTGTCTTGGAGACCTGTGTTTTTTCCTTGCCAATGATTGAGCAAAATTGTGTGATTTTGAACTGGAATGTTCGAGGGTTAAACAATCCGGCTAGGCGCAGGGTCGTCAAAGAGTTAGTCCAGGAAACTAGAGCTACAATTGTCACCCTGCAGGAAACCAAAATGGAGAGCATTGATAGAGCAATGGTTAATGAAATCCTAGGGAACAGTTTCGTGGATAACTTTATTGTTCTGCCAGCAGTTGGAGCGAGTGGGGGTATTCTATTGGCTGTAAATGGAGATCACTACACGATCATTTCTTCTGAACCGGGGGTGCACACGATTACAGCAACGGTCTTGCCACGGACAGGTTTGACATCATGGTCTGTCACTGCAGTGTATGGGCCACAGGGGGACGATGCAAAACTGCAATTTCTTGGTGAATTGAGATGGATGCAGCAATCTATGGCAGATCGGTGGTTAGTACTTGGAGACTTTAACATGATCTTAGATGCCTCGGATAAGAGTAATAGTAATTTGAACAGGAGGATCATGGGTGCCTTCAGAGATGTTGTGCGAGATCTTGAGCTCAAAGAGCTAAGCTTGAGGGGCAGGAAATTCACCTGGTCCAACGATCGTACGCAAACCAAAATAGACAGAGCCTTCTGTACCGCTAGTTGGGATATCATGATGCCCAATGTCTTCCTGCAGGCCCTATCATCCTCGGTGTCTGACCACTCCCCTCTTCTTATTGTTGGAAATGCAGCAGTGCAGAGGTTCTCAGGGTTCAGATTCGAAGCTTTTTGGCCGAGACTCCAGGGGTACCATGAAGTGGTTGCTAATGCATGGCATAGAAGTTTAACTGTGACTAACCCTTTTCTGAGATTACATACAAAACTTCAACGGACAAGTACAGCTTTGCGCAAGTGGGCGAGGGGAGTAATTGGTAATAACAAGGTTTTGTTAAGTGCGGCCAAGCAGTTGATTGGTATTCTTGATGTAGTGCAAGATTACAGATTGCTATCTGAGCAGGAGATCAAGCTGAAAAGAGACCTTAAAATGAGACTCTTGGCAATGGCTGCAGTAGAGAAATTAAGAGCAAAGCAGGCATCTCGATTGGCATCCATAAGGGCTCAGGAAGCAAATTCCAAGCTTTTCTACCTGCAAGCAAATGGAAGAAGAAGGAAAAATTATATTCATTCGCTAGAATCTGCACATGGCACTTGTTACTCACATACATCCAAAGAGCAGCTAATCTTTGAGTATTTCAGTAATCATTTTGGGCCTAAGCAGCAGAGGATGGTCACACTAAATTGGGATGTCCTGGGGCTGACCAGGCACAACCTGGAGCACCTTGAGGAGCAGTTTACAGTGCAGGAAGTACAGTCTGTAATTGCAGACCTTGCAGCTGACAAAGCACCAGGACCTGATGGGTACATTGGGCTGTTTTTTAAGAGCAATTGGTCAATTATCGGCCAGGATATCATGCATGCTGTTAATTATTTTTATGACTTGCATGGCCAACACTTCTCACAACTGAACTCAGCGCATGTTGTCCTCATTCCGAAGAAGGTGGATGCAAAAGGAATTGGGGACTTTAGACCGATCAGCCTAACACATTCCATAGCTAAAATCATTTCCAAGCTGCTAGCCACAAGGTTGGGGGATGAACTGAACACAATTGTCTCTAGAGCACAGAGTGCTTTCATCAAGCGGCGCAGCATACAAGACAACTTCCTCTATACCCAGAACTTAATCAGAGCCCTACATAGGAATAAACAGCCTGGCCTCTTCCTTAAATTGGATATTGCCAAGGCTTTTGATTCGGTGCGTTGGGATTTTCTTTTGGAGGTATTGGAGCAGTTTGGCTTTGGTACAAGATGGCGAGGATGGGTTTCAATTTTGCTGGCAACTTCTTCTACTGCTGTGCTTATGAATGGAACAAGAGACAAATGGTACAAACATTACACTGGTCTACGGCAAGGAGATCCCCTCTCTCCCATGCTTTTCATTCTCGCAATGGAACCTCTGCAGCACATGTTGCAGTCTGCTATGACCAGTAACATCTTGACTCCCATAAATAATAATGTTGCCAAGATTCGTGCAAGTTTATATGCTGATGATGCGGCAATCTTCATCAATCCAGTAAAAGAGGATGTTGACACAGTGGCGGAGATCCTCCATCTGTTTGGGCAAGTGTCGGGCTTGGTAATAAATATTAGCAAATGTGTTGTATATCCTATAAGGTGTGAGGGGTTGGAAATGTAACAGATCATGGAGAGTTTTGCTTGTCCAATTCAAAGCTTTCCCTGCACCTATTTGGGGCTGCCATTGCACCTTCGGCAATTGCGAAGGGTAGACATACAACCGCTCATTGACAAGATGGCTAATAGACTTCCTACTTGGAAAGGGAAGTTTCTGGACAAAGCAGGCAGGTTAAAGCTACTCAATAGTGTCCTCTCATCTTTGCCCACTTATTTCTTGACCATGTTTGCACCGAAGAAATGGGCAATCAAGCGCATGAACAAATTACGTCGGGGCTTCTTATGGAAAGGCACTGATAATGTGAGGGGTGGCCATTGTCTGGTCAGTTGGGGCAAGGTACAAAGACCAAAAGAGCTGGGGGGTTTGGGAGTTCTTGATCTGGAAAGGTTCAGTAGAGCTTTGAGGCTGCGGTGGCTTTGGTTCGAGTGGAAGGACACAGACAGACCTTGGGTTGGGTCAGAGCTACCTGTAAATGAGATTGACAAACAGCTTTTCAGGTGTAGCACTGTGGTAGATGTTGGCAATGGCAGGAAGGCGAAATTTTGGGAATCTGCATGGCTTGAGGGCCGTGCTCCGAGGGACCTTGCACCAAACTTATACAAGCTAGCCTGGAGAAAGAATCAAACGGTGGCTCAAGATCTAGAAAATGACAATTGGACTAGAGGGCTATGGAGGATGACAATAGATGATGAGTTGGCTGAGCTCATTGAATTGTGGATGCTGGTTCAGGATGTGCAGCTGACTGAGAGGGAGGATGAAATTGCCTGGAAATGGACTGCTGATGGTAGCTACTCCTCTAAATCGGCTTATGATATACAATTCATTGGATCTTTCTGCACCTTCAACTGTAATGCTGTCTGGAGAGCAAAGGCGGAGGGTAAGCATCGATTCTTTGCATGGCTGCTCCTGCAAAGCAAAATTCTAACAGCTGACAAGCTTCTTGCTCGGAACTGGCCATGCAACCCGGTATGTCCCCTCTGTGACCAAAGGGAAGAAATTGCGGAGCATCTTTGTTTGCACTGTGTGTTTGCAAGAGAAGTTTGGCTACGGATTAGTATTTGGACAGATGGCTTGGTGCTTGTTCCAGCTGCTGGCACCAGCCTCGAACTTTGGTGGAATTCAATGATCCGACGAGCTCCTAGGGAAGCAAAGAGGGTGGTCGCTGCCCTGCTGATCTACACAGCATGGAATCTATGGAAGGAAAGGAATAGAAGAATTTTCGATCACAAAACAGCAACACCGGTTCGAGTCTTTGTCTTAATTCTGGAAGAGATCAAGCTGAGAAGGGTGGCCTGCGGTGATGAGCAGCCACTACCAGGAGGCAATTAGTTAACTATGTTAATGTCTTTTGAGCTTGTGAGAAATTTTAATTTATGTAATATCAACTTTGTAAGAACTATGTCTGCTCCTTCTTCTTATATGATATAGCAGGGCTCCTGCTTTACTTTTCAAAAAAAAAATGCCTGGCCAGCATGTGGCTGGTGATGACTAGTGCGTTCAGGTTCGGTCGTTCAAGGCTGGTTGAAGCAGGATCATTCAGAATTATTTCAGATGAACCAAGCAGCACATGACTGGAGTCTGGAGAGCACGGTCATGATATCCAAGTGGCATAATGATATGTTACATTGTTAGGATTAGGAATATTTTGCTAGTGCCCGTGGATACTATTTGCCTACCAGCTACCGTGACAGTAGTATCTTGCCAGGAGCAGGTGTGTGCTCTTAGTATAAGATCTCCAATGATGTTCCCAACTGCCCCTACTCTATCACCCATGACAAGTGTTGTTTAGTCGCACTGATACATTTTTAACTGCAGCCTGCAGGGTTTCACCGGCGTTAGAGATCCCCCGTGCACACCCGTGCAAAGGTGAAAATGTGAAATGGTGCACGTACACATCACATTTGTCCTCAAGCCACCATTTTGGGATGCAATCAACAGGTTTTATATGAATAGAAGACACAGCCTTCATTTGTTACAAACGGCACTATACAATGCTCCTTGTTTCTATTGATATAGCCATACAAAAATTATAGCAAAGGGAGGCTATAATTATGAAGAGGAGAAACAAACACCACTATATACAATATAAAAAACAAAAGAGAGATAGAGAGAATACATTTTGAGATCTTGAGAAGAATTATAACATGAGACCACATTACAAGCGCCATTGCTCAAGAAAATGCTGACGAAGTTTCCTTTGGGATCAATAAAGTTCTTTCTCCAGTTCTTTGTTTTTATAATCCCACTTAGCAAAAACAATAATATTGGTTTGACTGATTAGATGTGTTTGAGATTATGAGAGCTGTGTGTTTACCAAGAGCATGATGTAACTAAAATAACCGAGCCTTCTCATGGAGTCTAAGCATCATTGATATAATAGGATAGAAATTACAATAACATGGGGAGTTGCAATGTTAAGAGTAGATAATATTTCACTAGGCATTGCAATACAATGCAACTACTCTTTAGAATAAAAAACAAGATTGATGTTTCATGGATCATTTAGAATACCATCGTGTCTTTGTCGAAAAAACATATCTTTCTTTGGCGGTTAAGAATTATAATTACTGTAAATACGAAAGCACCTCCTGAGTCACACAAAGAGATGAAGCTCCTAGACCAAAAGGAAAAGTGGGAAGCTAACTAAAATTAGTATAACCATGATCTATGAAGACATGGCGCATTCTGAAAAAAAATGATGATACCAAGAATAGGATAAAAATATAAGAACTTTCTAAAAATGTTCACCCTAGCTTAGAGACATAAAACAACTTTAAAAAATGTTTGCCCTAGCTTAGAGATAGAATAGAAAGCAATCAAACAATACTAATGCAAGTACATAGCTAGATATGGATTGCCTCACCATATCAATTGACTACAAATTAGTAGTACTAGCTCCAACAATTATTGTCATGGTATCCAAGTTAGAAATAGATGAAACAACATTTAGATAAGGACCATCCAGGCACTTGATATTAGAATAAATATAAATCAAGATAGTTCAGCCACACAAATTTTCTTGTTCACAACATGTAACATCTATTAAGTAATAAATGCATTTGTATTTCATTACAAAGAAAAAATATGAGCTATCTAACTAAATTTGAGTAACAACAGAATCTAACTACTACAAACAAATGTATAAAGTATCTCCATGACTACTTAGCCATGTGCCGTAAAAGTGGCAACCAGAATCTTACATAAATGTAAGTTATATTCACTCTTATAGAAAGTCAGTCCAAATATGGCCACATATAAGTGATTGCCCCTTGAATTCTGATAAAATAACAATTTCAAGAACATAAAGCTGATAACGGTTCACCATAGCTTTTGAGATTTAAAAGAAACAAACGGATATGCTAGCATGAACACACGATTGGATACCGACTTTTTGTATCCATCAATTACAAATTAATGATAACATATCAAACGGTTATAAAATCATGGATATTGAAGTCAAGATGGTATAAATGTATAAAGTATCTCCACAACCATACATCCGTGCGTTCGTGAAAATGCTAACCGATATATGCACGTTGCGTAACGTAAGTTATATCCACTCTAATAGAAAAGTTAGCGCAACTGTAGCCAACAGAGTTAGTTAACCCTTTAATTCCGACAAGAATAACGACCGACACTGATAACGTAAAACCGATAACGACTCATCACAACTTTTGAGATATAAAAGAAACTGAAGAGATACGCTAGCATAAACACCTGACTTGATATGGTTTTTCCATATCAATCTTTTTTCTGAACTAAATTTCCATATCCACATGCTAAGAATTAGCAGCCCCATATCCAACAATTTTAAAACCACAAGCATCAAAGTCAAGATGCAGACCCAACATCCTCCCCACGACCATCCTACCACATGACACTAGAATAAACACAGATCAAGGTACCTCTCCAACGGTACAAGTGTTCTTGCTCAGCCCTGCAACAGCTACCAAGGGCAAGGGGGCACCAGAAACCGAAAACAAACAGCACAAGCTAGCACAACTGGAGGCCAGGGCGGCAGGGCCAGCCAACCCATCCACACGCCAAAATCAACGCGCTTCCCCAAACACGCACGGGACGCCCCCTCTGCCCTTCTCCCTCCCCCTCCCTCTTCCCCGCCTTTTATCGCTAACGCCACCGGCTTTTGTACACACACAGCCACCACCACCGGCGGCTCTCCAATACATACGCCTCCCCTCACCGACCACTCTTGTGGTAAACATTGTCCTACCATGACCTAACTAGGCTGGACGCGCACTACCTGCGCGGGTCCATGGCGGCGGTGTACTCTCTGCTCAAGCACGCGTCGTGCCCGGAGTCGATCTTCTTCCACTTCCTGGCGGCCGAGGCCGGCGCGGCGGGCCCGGAGCCGGAGCTGCTGCGGCGCGCGGTGGCCGCGTCGTTCCCGTCGCTGCGGTTCGAGATCTACCCTTTCCGCGCCGAGGCCGTGGCGGGGCTCATCTCGGCGTCCGTGCGCGCCGCGCTCGAGGCGCCGCTCAACTACGCCCGGAACCACCTCGCGGACCTGCTCCCGCGCTGCGTGCCCCGGGCGATATACCTCGACTCCGACGTGCTCGCGGCCGACGACGTCAGGCGGCTCTGGGAGACGCGGCTGCCCGCCGCCGCCGTCGTGGCGGCGCCCGAGTACTGCCACGCCAACTTCTCCCGCTACTTCACGCCGGCGTTCTGGTCCGACCCGGACCTCGGCGCGCGCGTATTCGCGGCCCGCCGCCGCCCGCCGTGCTACTTCAACACCGGCGTCATGGTCATCGACCTCCGCCGCTGGCGCGCCGGCAACTACCGCCAGCGCATCGAGCGCTGGATGGAGATCCAGAAGGAGAAGCGCATCTACGAGCTGGGCTCACTGCCCCCGTTCCTGCTCGTCTTCGCCGGCGAGGTGGAGGCCGTCGACCACCGCTGGAACCAGCACGGCCTCGGCGGCGACAACGTGCACGGCAGCTGCCGCCCGCTCCACGACGGGCCCGTCAGCCTCATGCACTGGTCGGGCAAGGGCAAGCCATGGGACCGCCTCGACGCCGGCAGGCCATGCCCGCTCGACCACACCTGGAAGTTATATGACCTCTTCATCCCCAGCGATGGCAGCGGTGCCGCCTCGCCGGCGTCCGGGCCGGCATTGCCGGCATCCTTGTTTTCATGGTAGAGAGAGAGCTTGTAGTTCCATAGGCGCAACAGTTACTTGCTGATTGAGCGGTTCTTGGCGATGGCAATGTGCCCCATTGCATTGCATTGTTTTGCATCGTCTTGCTGCAGCTGTTGCCGCCGCTGCTATGAGCTAGCTGCCGCTCGTGGTGGACTGTATAGGGCGGTGATGGGAGCGGCGGTGGCGACAGAGGGATATGAATTGATAGAGAGGGGGAGCTCTTGCTCTTTTGGGTAGGATTCAGATTGGTTATTGGGGGATTTTGATTCTTTTTGGTCCGGCCGGTGATCCTTGGGGTTCCCAATTCTCTCGATTGGAGGGTGTACAATTAGGAATGACTTGGAATTTTGTTCTATTATTGATCATTCTTTCATTCATATGACATCCCCTTGTTGACTCTAATTCGTACAAAATAATTTGATTTTGGCTTTTAGAAGATGAACTGAACTGTGTGGAATGCATTGTGTACTATGTGAATTCTCAGCTACGTACAACGGAAGCAATGATCTCCCCTGAACTGGTTCTTTGAAATGCTGGTAGTTCTCGACCACATTTGAAATGCTCAAGCCTGAAAGTTTGGGTTCAATGCCTTGTAATCCAAGAACTTGCATAATCTGAACATTATTGTTGATTGAAGACTCATGGGGCTGGAATGTCGCATTGGTCCATCCTTGAATAACTGTTCTTGCAACATGCCTATGTAACTGCAGCTGGATTCCTGCTTTACAGTCTACTTCTATTTGATAACTATTTCCTGCTATACTCGTACCTATTTCAATTTCAATTCTATAGCAATTACATGTTACCTCTTGAACGGCTGTAGCCTCAATTGTAGCATTGGAATTGAACACTTGATTTTGGAAGATTGCATCTGCAGTTGGATTTCTTCTGCCATATACATGTCTATTGCATCTGAATCCTGAATTTTTAGCATTGGTCCAGCTGAATCCTGAATTTTTTTTAGCATTCCCTATTTCTGGAAGAACATGTCTATTGCATCTGCAGGTTGGATTTTTCCTTCTATATTCAGCCTCTAATTGATACTACTGAATC
This sequence comes from Echinochloa crus-galli, assembly GCA_900205405.1. Taxonomy (NCBI): domain Eukaryota; kingdom Viridiplantae; phylum Streptophyta; class Magnoliopsida; order Poales; family Poaceae; genus Echinochloa; species Echinochloa crus-galli. Next base: position 604,923 of record OAMR01000175.1, on the reverse strand, counting down.
CTGAATTTTTAGCATTGGCTGTGTTCAGTTCCAAAAAGTGTATGGAAAAATTTGGGGAAAAAGTAGACTGCATTCTTACTGCCGGAATTCACCACCCTGATGCCGCTTACTGGGTGTGTTTAGTTTCAAAAAGATGAAGGGAAAGTTTAGTGAAAATGTCACATCGGATACTGTAGCGCACTGTAGCACTTTTCGTTTGTTTGTGGTAAACATTGTCCTACCATGACCTAACTAGGCTCAAAAGATTCGTCTTATCGTGTACATAAAAATCATATAATTAGTTTTTTTATTTACCTATGTTTGATGCTTCATGCATGAGGAGAGAGATTTGATGTGATTTGATGTGATAGGTGAATGGTGAAGTTTGTAGAGAGAATTTTTGGGAAGTTTGAGAAACTAAACACAGCCATTGGAAATGAATCCCTGATTTTGTAGGTCTTGGAACATATCTTTTCCATCTGGGGTTGGATTCTTTCCCGATGTAACACACCCGCGCAGATTGACAACAATCCATTTCGGTTCTATAGACATCTAGATTCTTGGTCAGGAATGAATGAATACTCCACAAGCCACACAAGAGGCCTGTGACTAGGAACTTGAAAGTTTCTCCTGAGGAGGTTGTGCCAATTAATTTCCTGCCTGCTCCAATCTTTGTTGAAATTTGAAAAACATGCACACATTCATGGAGGGAATGCTCGGATTTAAGAAGCAAAGCTTGCAAACCTGCACGATGCTTCCAGTTCCCACAGTAAACTCTAGTGCAAACCTCGGTTTTAAAGGTACAATTTTCTTCTACGAAAATGTCCTTTCGGTCACACTCATCAAAAATCAAAATTCGATGGTTTGAGACTGGAAGCAAACAAAAACGAGATGCCCCAGCAGCTGGCTGCCACCAAGCGCGCATAAAGAATGTGACCATCGCATGCCAAAGTTTACTCGCTTTTATTAGAAGCAAACCATCACAAGAAAGGTGAGCAACCAACTAATGACCAGCCGTGGATTCGCAAGCTGCAAGGCAAGTGCAGCTAATCATGGCCAATATTCTTTGGCACTTGCTTCTTTCTAATCCAATCTCATATCGCTTTCCCTTTTCTTTTTTATCTAATCTTCTGCCCTTGGTTCGCATGAACAAGTGCAAGCTGCTCTCCTCTCCTCCACCCACTGGGCATCGGCATCAGACATGGGCTGTGTTTAGTTCCTGTCCCATCACCAAAATTCCCAAAATTCTCTCTCCAAACATCGCTATCCACCTGTCACATCAAATTTCTCTCCATGGAACACTAAACGTGGGTAAATAAAAAAAACTAATTGCATGGTTTTGATGTAAATGACGAGACGAATCTTTTGAGCCTAGTTAGGTCATGATAGGACAATGTTTACCATACACAAACGAAAGGTGCTACAGTACGCTACAGTGTCCAATGTGACATTTTTATCAAACTTTCTTCTACACTTTTTTGAACTAAACACAGCCAGAGCAATCAGGCAAACCCCTCCCTATTGAATACACTGTCACATGGACAAGATTTGCCTGCTGCTGCTGAAAGGGCCTGGTGATATGGATCCCCATGAATGGTGGTGGTGCACTGGTGCGTGTCGCGGCGCGGCAGAAGGGCGGGGCGCCATCATTTTTCAGGTGGTGTCCTGGGTGGGAGCTATTTTTTTTTTCCATGTCACGTTATTCATCAGTGACCCAGAGCATCCGAAGTGGCAGCTGCTTGCTACTTCTTAGCAGTGGTGATCCATGCACCATCCATTTACACCACCCCACCTACTGATGATATGATAAGCAAGGGAATGGGCTGTTGCACCGACGAGCCTATGCCACCGACACACATCTATGAACCATATCACCAGTTCACCATGTTTTGCATCTTTTTTTCGTACCATCCCTGTACAAGCTAAGGTTCCAACTTCCAATGGCTCAAATCACTTATACCAGATGGGGTTGAGCGTTCACAGTGGTACAGTAAGATACTAAGATAGTACTTCCTCTGATTCAGAATACCTGTTTGGCCTTGTTTAGATGCCAAAAGCTACTCCCAAATTTACTATGCAAAAAGAAGATTCCCCATCACATCAAAATGTCATAACATGCATGGAGTACTAAATGTAGGTGAAATCAAAAACTAATTGCACATTTCTGTTGTACTCTGTGAGACGAACATTTTGAGCCTAATTAATTAATTTTTAAACAATTTTTCGCACATACAAACGAAATGCTACAGTAACGCAATGATTACGACGAGACCTCAAAGTCCCAAATTTGGTGTGCCAAATCTAGGAACTAAACAAGGCCTTTGTTTAGTAGCGGGGCAGAGTCAGAAATAGCTTCCAGGGCTGGATCAGTGGATATGTGATGAATAAGCTAATTTAGATCATAAATTTTAATGTTGCATACCTAAATATATCTCTGTTTAAATATATCTCTGTTTAAAAAGCACAACGAGAGCACCCAGGGTTCAAACCCTGGATGGGAGCTCCCCAGCCAGTAGCATTTGCCACTGCACCTCAGCACAGGCTATAACTCTACCCCTGTTTAGTAGGATATCTGTCATTTTTGACAAAATTAAACTTTTATCAAAAACTAAAAACATGGCACCATCCATTCCCAGCCGATGCAGATCGTCGCCACCTCACCTCCCGGCTGGTCGTGGTCGTATCAAATTCAGGCGCCATTCATGAGCCCTGCCGTGTAGCGCCCTCATAACGCCGGCCACTGAGATTACTCACCATTCAGGCCTGCGGCGGGCGGTTCTAGGGGGTGTTTTCCCGAGAAAAAGTGAAAAGTGAAGTGAAAAAGTCACATCAGACACTGTAGTACTTTTCGTTTGTTTGTGGTAAATATTGTCCTATCACGATCTAACTAGGCTCAAAAGATTCGTCTCGTCGTCTACATCAAAACCATGCAACTAGTTTTTTTATTTACCTACGTTTAGTACTCCATGCATGAGGAGAGAGATTTGATGTGATAGGTGAATAGTAAAGTTTGGAGAGAGAATTTTTTAAAATTGATGATTTGACCAGGAAGGGTAGGACGCGAGGCGTACTCCGCCGCCACATGCCGGCCATCAGTAATGAATCGGTGGTTTCAAAGCTTCCGTTTCAATGTCTAGAGAAAAAAAAAGAAAAGAAAAGCTTCCGTTCCCGCGGAAGGTAGGAGTGGCCGGCGCAAGAATTCGGCCGGGAAATGCCTGGCCGTTTGCGGAAACTGCCGTCCTCCCGTCCGTGGCCGCCGTACCCGGATACAGCCGCACAAGGACGCGTTTGGTTGCGGGATTAAATTCCGGCAGAAATAGAATGGACAAGAGAAGAGGACGATGGATCATCGGCAGCTGCCGCGGCTGCCCGGAATGGTAGCGAGTGATTGCGCTTGCTGGTGTGGTGGTACGAGCGCTGGCTGCAGAATGACATTGCTCATTTATAGTTTGGCAGTTGATTTGGAGCCACCTGTCTCACTGGACAGGTGGGGATTTGTGTAGAGCAAGTCAGCCATTTTCGGAAGCTGTGGCGAGCCAGCCACCACCAAAGCTCCAAATGACAGTTCCGTTCCGGGCCAGTTTGATAACAATAACAAATGCACCTGCTCAAGTTCCAACAGATTGGAGGCGTAGAAAAATGTTCAGATGAATGATCAGAGAAGACATACTAGTACATGTAAAAAAAAGAGAGAAAAAAGAAAGAGAAGCAAAGGGAAGTTTGAAGCGTTGGATGCGTAGTGCACTAGTGCCGCAATGGAGTAGTAGGGTAGATGCTTTCTTGTCTCCTAAGAGCAAGTATTATAACCGGCGAGGAGCTGGCTAAATCCAACGTGTAGGAGAGAGAAATTAGGAGAGAGATGAAAGCAGGCGAGTTGCGAGATGCTCGCTTGAGCCGGCGACGTGCGGTCTGTCAAAGCTGGCCCCACTATTCCTCTAGCTCCAATTGGTTGCTTCCTACATAGTGCATTAATGGATGGTGGGATCCACCACTACTGGTCCTTCTCTTTGCGTGAGCTGGCATTTTGTTACCGCCAGCAGTCGGCGCCATTATTATCTTGCTCTAAGCTAAGGCCTTATTCTAAAAAGCCCAAATTCACTATACAAAAAGAAGATTTCCCATCACATCAAAATGTCATAACATGTATGGAGTACTAAATATAGATGAAATTAAAAACTAATTGCACAGTTTTGTTGTACTCTGCAAGACGAACATTTTGAGCCTAATTAATCAGTTTTTGGATAATTTTTTGCACATACAAACGAAATGCTACAGTGACGCAATGATTACAAAGTGACATCATACTCCCAAATTCACCGTACCAATTTCAACATCTAAACAAAGCCTAAGGTTGCTGATGAGTTGGTCTAAACCTAAACTACATGATCCAGTGAGAGACTGAGAGGTGAGTGGAAGGTGACGTGAAAACTGGAGGAGAGAGCACGTCATCGCTCCTCGTCGCTCAGAGCCAATAGCCGTAGAAGCTCGTAACCATAGAAATTGGGGGATAAAGGAAGCAAGGATAAGATATGTTTGTATAGATATGTTTTGGAACCGAGACCCATGTGCAAAAATTGCGGTTACACTTGAAGTGGAGCGTCCGCAACCATGCTCTTTAAGTGCTGTATAGTGCAAAAAAATATTAAGCCACTGGCCGATTTCTTTTTTTTAGTATGTATTTTGCAAAGTGTAAATGCATTAAATTTCTATATACTTTGTTGTTGAATTGGGCATGTGTATTTTCTAGTCCCAAGTCCCTAACCAAACTAACAAGGAAAACACTTGAAGCGTCAGGCACTAAAAAGATCAACTTTGTAAAGGCCGGCACTAGAATTGGGCCCGGAGATGCCTGGCCGGCTGGCCGCTTGCAGAAACTGCCGCTTCTGTTGGAACACTCGTAGTGGAGCAGGACGTGTTTGGTTGTAGGGTTAATTAAGGAATGGCCAAACAAGTGAAAGCAACATGCTACAAACTACTTGCTGATACGCCCAAACGATACACATCACCCTGTAGTGCAACTGCAACAAAGATTGTATCGCAGGCGCAACAGGCGATGAGAGCTGTAACATCGTGGAACCTTTGATGTAAATTAGTCAGCTGCGAAGCAAGTAAACCAATATCAGGTAGTATCCCTCAACAGTCACACGGATGGCACGAATCGTACAGAAACTAAAGCCAGTTCTTATTTCTACCACGTCTACCCGCTACGCAGCAAACTCGGATAGAATCTCTTATTTTTTGACATTTCACAACATGGAGACTGTCAAGCTGCTCTAGGAGCTCCAGTCTCCACTTCCAAAACTGTAAGAACCAAAAAAAAATAAAATAAAAAAATAAAGGCGCACGCCACATCAGCACATCTCTATGCCTGAGCGCCGAGTTCCAGCATCAAGGTGTGGTTCGAGTCATTGCTTCCAGGTCCACTGAACTGGATGGGACCTGTGTGATGGGAAAGGTTAAGTCATTTTGTTTAAACGGGATGGGCCATTAAACTGTATATGGTTATTTCTAGCAATTTCATATCTACGTACCAGGGCTGATGTATCTGTTCTTGATGGCCCACTCATCTCGCAGCGATGCAAACTTCTTGAAAGGTGCACCTATGTAGCAAGAAATAAGGTTATGAGAAAGGGCACAGACCAGTAATAAGTCAGTAACTGAAGCGAACATGGTAGGGTTCTTACCATCAAGTTCCACCATAGCCTTCTTGATCACTGGCTTGAACTTGCCTGATTGCAGACAACAATGTCAAAAAGGTTTACACACGGTCAGAGAATTAATTCAGTTGGGAAAAAGGTGAAGCAAGAAAATTACCATGCCTCCTCTCGACATCCATCAATGATGTCAAAGCAGTTCCACCAACAGTCCATTCTTCAACAGGAGCAGCAAGGTTGCCAACCTAAGTAAAGGAAAGAAAAACATGTTGACCCAATGCAAGAACATATAAGAGATGCCATCGTATTAAAAAAAAATCACAGGTAAGCTTAATGCTGTGAGACTCATTCTGGGTTGTGAATTTCTCATTCTGGGTTGTGAATTTCTCATGCACTAAAAGCCATACTTTATATCCCCTTTACAATAAGGTCAAAAGATATTAATTTGCTAGTTGATAATTAATATCGGGATGGTCTACATAATTGAACGGTGATGCCTGCCTTTTCTGTGTCAGAGTGGTCCTTGCAGAATTGCAAATGTGCCTCATGTGAGCATGTGACATAACAAGATAAGTATGCATACCGAGGTAATAAGTCCTGTTTTCCCACTTTGGAGAAGGGCACCAGATCCATAGCCTAATGCATAGCAATAGTTTGAATCAAAAATAGTAGGAAGACCGCACCGCCCTTCGTATCTGCAAAATTGACAAACTGCATGAGAGAGGGGGAGAGAGGGGGAGGGGGGGGATATATTTTAAATTTCAATATTTAGTACTTACCCAAAGAAGTGAGCTTGTCCTCTGAAACTTGCACGGTATTTCCCCTCAGCTTTTCTCTTCTCCAGTTCAGTTTCAACCATGGCAATAAGCATTTTCTCAGTTTCAATTTTTGCAACCTGAAATGACATTTTGGACACCATTCAGAATTGCTAACTTGAAAACCTTGTCAGCAGAGAGAGACATTTCACGAGAATTAAGAAATCTATGAAGGTTCAACCATTTTCTGTCTTTACCTGAACATTGCCATGAGGATCCCTTTCAAGCAAAAGTTGCTCCTGAATGGTTTTGGGCAAAAAGTCAAACAGCTGCCTGGATTCTGGCTGAAGCTTGCTTTTCCAAGCCCCTGCCTCATCAACAACATCATGTGCCAAAATTTCATTCAATTCAGCAATGAGTTTTTGAACCTGCAAAAGAAAAGGAATGATATCGGTAATAAAAGTCTATGCAAAACAAAGTCAGAAGGCATAAAGTGTGTCAAACCTCTGGGATGAAATCAATCAGGCCCTCTGGTATAAGGATCACACCATAGTTGTAACCAAGCTCTGCACGCTTGCAGATGATATCGGTAATGTAGTCTGTGACATTCTTAAGAGTTTGCTTCTTGGCAGCAACCTACAAGAAAAAAAAAGGTGGTCCTTTGACTCTTTGTGAAATAATAATGCCTAGAAAAGTGAACAAACAGAATAACGCCATAATGTGGGAAAATGTAACCTATCAGATACAGACAAATTTTAAATTCGATAATGTGAGACTATGAACGAGAAATTTGGTAGGAAAGGAGGAAGCCTAAATGCATATCAAACAAAATATGTACACTGGTGCATTTACAACTATATCTTCCTTGATTACCATTATAAATGCATCCAATCTAGCTAGATAAAGGCAGATGATGCTAAATTGCTAATTCAATGAGGAAATAACTGTAAAAGAAATACTAACCTCTTCGCCGATGAGTGCAGCATTAGGATGTGTTTGCAAAGCGCACTCCAATGTAATGTGAGAAGCAGCACGTCCCATAAGCCTCACAACTGCAATCATACCAAGTCCTTAATTCTAGTAAAGTAAAATGTATCATTTGTTATGCTGTTCCATACTTTAAAATCATGGATTTATGTGTAAGTATAATGTCACAAATGATTGTCGGCATTACATAATGTGGATGTTTGTCTGGATCCCAATACATCAATAGCAGAAATAAATTACCTGTCTGCTGAGTAATTAAATGACTTCCTTCTCAATATTTCATTATAAAGAACCTCAATGGTAAAAATTGTCTATCTTTTATGTTGTCCCAAGGAAGGTACAAGACATGTATGCTTTAGAGCTTAACTAGGATGTTTGCTAACACAAGGATGAATCAATTTATCTGCCAAATATGGCATCTCACATTGAATTTTTGACAGCCTAAGTACGCCCATGATACAACAGCTATCTGCTTCAATCAACAGTAGTTTTAGGATTTGGTAATTGCACATGATAACTCTGTAAATTTAAGTAGTTTTAGGATTTGGGAATTGCACATGATAACTCTGTAAATTTTAGTAGTTTTAGGATTTGGGAGTTGCACATGGTAACTCTGTAAATTTTACCTATTTTATTACTAGTCACTAACTCTACCAATTGTATGGAAATTTTAGTTTAAGCATGCCAAAATAACAAAAAAAAACTTACAGTGGTAGTATTTTCCTGTTGATCTTGCGTCAGTCATGACATTGCCAATCATTTCAGAGTATATCTGAAAAACAATGAGTCATTGTCATGATATACATTTCATGATAGGTTTTCAAATGTTTCTGTCTATCTCCTTAAATGGCAAGAACGATTGTAAGCAGGTGTGCCATGGGCATGGTAGTGAAAGCTTTGAAATCTAGAGTAAGATTTGCAGAATACTACAAGATGATGCGCAAGGATCAAGAATCAGAAACCTTGCAAGCGGTATCAAATCCAAAGCTTGTGGGAACCTCCTTGCATTTCAGATCTCCATCAATAGTCTTTGGGCAGCCAATAACACGAGTCTTCATGTTTTTTGACCTATGAAGCAAATTCAAAATTAGAAAGCATAATCTCTATTGGGTCATGAATAAGCACAAAAACAGCTATATGGTCAAGAAAACAATGGACTACAACTTCAATATAAAATTCACATGTCATCCAGTCTGGCAATGATATTGCAACACCAAACAGCACAACATGGTGCAAAACCAAAAAAAAATAGTATTAGAAGCCAACCTAAAGTATTCTGCGAGAAGGCAAGCATTGGTGTTTGAATCATCACCACCAATGACGACAAGGCCATCCAAATCAAGCTTGTTGGCTGTGTCTTCAGCTTGCTTGAACTGCACAAAAAACAAAGTTGAGAAAAAGATATTGACAGTAAAGTAACTCACTGCCAAGTAGCAACCATTTTTACGACCAAATACAAAAACATGCTCAGAGACATACCTGTTCTGCTGTTTCAATTTTGTCCCTTCCACTGCAGATCATATCAAATCCTCCCTATAAAAAAGAAACAATTTAACTGCGTCACTGAAACAACTGTGCATGTGTCCTGAATGCAAGATAGTAAAAACACATAACATTACCATAATCAGACAAGAGACACAATAAAAATCACTAAGATTGCACCACAGAAAAACCTACCATCTTGTCTACTTCTAAATCTGATCACTAATATTGTCAGACAATCTAACATGACTCACACAGAAGTGAGCATGTTGCTCTACCTGGTTTCTGTAGGGGTACACATACTCAGAAGTGAGCTCCACGTACTTGCACTTCATGATCCCAGCTGGACCTCCCTTGAATCCATACATAGTGCTGCCTTTAGCGCACTCCTGTAGGTAATCTGATCCAACCCAACCAAGCTAAGTCAACCACAAGCACGCTTCAAAAATCCATTAAAACATACTCCCCACATTACCAAATCAATTTAATGCAGATTTATCAAGCATGCAAGTTCAACTCAGATGAGTTCTGTCAATCCAGCATCGTTTAACTGGATAATTCTATCAAGATCTACAATTGAGCTGGTTCACTATCAAAGCTAGCGTGAAGACAACTAATAGACAGATAAAAACACATGGTCATCTTCAGATCTACCAAATTTGGTTGGGACGCTTCCATTAGCAACAGAACAGCTCACCGAAGATGCCGCAGATCACATTGTGCCCGCCAGGCGCCTGTCCACCGGAGAGCACGACGCCGACCTTAAGCGGCCTTGTCGCCGCGGGCGTGGCCGACGGCACCAGCGCCGCCGAGGGCTGGCCGAACAGGTTGGGGAAGAGCTTGGCGATCTCATCTGCACCAGATCGATCGAAACACCCCCCACAAATCTGATGAGCTCAACCGAATCCGCCGAAGAACCCACAAGAAGGGCCCGAGATCCAGACTACGAGCACCCGACGGCGCGGCGGCCGGTCGCGTCACTTACCGGGGTTGCCCGCGGCGGAGCTGGCGGGGCCGTCGACGACCGAGAAGCTGGAGCGGAGGACGGAGGGGAGGGGCAGCGCGTGCAGGAGCCGGCTCGTCTGCACCTCGCTGTACACGGAGGCGAGCCTCCCGGGCGCCGGCCCGTTCGCGGCCGCCGCGCCGCCGTTGGACGTCACCGCCGCCGCCATGTGTCGTGGTTTCGGGGAGAGAGGAGTGTGTGTCACTGATCTGGTTTTGGTTTGGTTTGGGTTGCGGGGGAATATGCCGTGGGCGAAGCGGAGGGGTCCGTCGCCGTCGCGGGGGTTTTATGGGGGTAGGCGTGGAGGGTGCGAGGGCGATGGACGGGGTGGGTGGTGGCTCGTTTTGCGGGCGAGCCCCTGGGTTTGTGTCGTGTCGCCGGTTTGGTCCGGGCGGCGCCGGAGGTCACGAGGAGACTTGCAGGAGGCCCGGATTGTTCCGGTGGTTTTACGGTGCGGCACCTGGAAACTGGGGTATTTGGGAATCGAGGGTGTATGCCAAGGGAGGCTCGTTGTTGGGGAACGGCTACGAAGCTGATTCGGGTGTATCTGCAAATATGAGGATCCACGGTGTTTGTCTGGCCTGTCTCTTGGAACCTCGGCTGGCCGTGGTTTTCTCCGGGCTGCGGCCTGGATGTCGCACTCGCTGCTGCCGTTTCGGCTGTTGGTTGTTTTCGGCAGATCGACGTCACGACGCGCCACATCCTGTGTGCTATCGAGCTCGCAGTTGAGCAACTCTAGGCATAGTGGAACGTAGCCATCAGGACCATACGACGGCTTATGGTCTTATGGAATACATATTATGTCGCGAGGATGCAGTTTGCTTTCTCTTCCTTATTAGTTCTCACATTATATTTTTTAAACTTCCTTTTTCTTCAAGGAGGGATCAGTCTGCCCTCCGCCCTATCACAAATTTATCAAACTCGGCAGCAATATAAGCCCTGTCCGTTTGGCTGGTGGCTGGTGCTGATTTTTGCTCAAAGAAAAACTCTGCTGTCTGGTTGGTGGCTGGTGACTGGTGCTGGTTTCTGCTGAGAGAAAAACACTACTGGATGGCTGGAAACCATCCAGACGAACAAGGCGTGTACTCCCTTCTTTTAGATTTTCAAGGCGTTTCATTTTTTTGTTTTTTAATGTAAAGCATGTCTCCTCGTAAGATCTCGATAACCGTCATCTCGATATGTATGGAACTAAATCGTCATCGCGTCATCTCGATATGTATGGAACTAAATCGTCATCGGATGAATGACTCGAGAAACTAAACAGCCGATGGAAATATATATCGACTCCTCCGCACAGTCCTCCTCCCTATCCTTTTTCCTCCGATGGCTAGCGCTTCCACCAGCGACGGCAGCGAGGTCGTCAACTTTGGCGGCGGCGAGGTGGTTGTTCGTAGTGAAATCCCATCGAATCGGCGGAAGGATCTCCGCCCCCCTCCCCTCGCGTCGCCCCTCCGAGGCGACACGAGGGGCGCCTGCGCCGCCGCCGCCGCC
>OAMR01000175.1:554758-574710 GCA_900205405.1 Echinochloa crus-galli | reverse complement strand
CAACGGCCGCGCTCGCCCGGATCTGGCGCCCTACCGGCACCGGTCTCGCCCCGCCTGGATCTGGCGCTCCGCCGCCGTCTGCCCCGCCCCGCGTGGATCCGGCGCCCCAATGAGTTGGCGCGGCTGGTGTGCACGCCGACGGCATCGGGGAGGAGGAGGAGGAGCGCCACCGCGGCCTCAGGGAGGCCTTCGGTCTTGAATCTGCAAGTTCGACCTCGACGGCGACGGGGTGCTCAGCTCCGACGACAAGATCATTACGAACGCGCGCAGACCACGCCGCACATTCTGTCGCCCTCCTTCGCCGTCGAGGCCGCTGCCTCCGCGCAGCACATCCGGTCGCCCTCCTTCGCCGCTGTTCCCTGCATTATGTTGGTCGTTTCCCTGCAGGTTCCTTTGGTTTCTCCGTGGTCACCTCGTCTTCGCTGCTTTACTGCCACCGTCTCCTTGTGTGGGTGTATGAAGTTAGTGCCGGGGGTCACGAGCGAAAGCTCTGCTTGGCTCTATGCCATTGCTAACAGCGGCTACATCTATGGATGCAGCACACCTTGTTGAAGGCGTTGTCTTCGACCTTCGCTATCGCTAACCATATGGATTCGCTAACCATATGAAGAGAGAAAATGAGCTAGGGTTCCAAGAGTTCAACTTGTCATCCCCCTCTACCCCTATATATATTAAGTCACCTGGAGTTGGCAAAGGACCAAACTACCCTTACAAACATAAAACAAGATACACACCCCTCAGGGGTAATTTTGGAATAAGCCAGATATTTCTCCCGGCCAGGCACGCCGTCCATCCGGTCTTGCTCCCCTCTGACGCAAGCTCCCGGATCCCGCCGCGTGTCCACCGCTTCGAAGCTTCCCGAACGCGCCCGGATCACCGTCTCCGTCACATTGGGCCTTCGGGGTCGGTTTTGAGGCCCAAACCAAAAAACCCTCCTCCGATGGTTTTGTGGCCCACCCATCAAACCCCGCGTACAAGCTTCGGTCGTCAGCCGCTACCTTGCACCAGCTCCAAGTCTTCAACTTCGTCTTGCTTTTCTTGCACCATGCCGACCGCACTCGATCTCGTCTGGCCACCGGGTCCCTCGAACCAAGCCTACTCGTCTCCACTCCTCGGAGACCTTTCGCGCTTGTTCTTCACCTGCACCAACGCAAATCCAGCCGCATCGAACACCTGCAATACTCAGCCAAGAGTCAGTCCACACAACGTTGTCGATCACTAATCACACTGAGAAGCGACCATCCATCGGTCCTCGGACACACATAGTCCTCAACATGAAAAGTCTAGTATTTGAAATATTAAAGAAACTAAGATATTAGGTATTGATTGCTAATTTTACAAATTGTTAGTAGGAAGAGGAACATTAAAGGATTTTGGAATACAAATTGGATGCCACACATTCCCGAAGTTGCAGTATCGAGTATGGAAGAAAGGCTGAATTGCCTTCTGTTTTCATCTGAAAATTACCTTTTAAGCCGGAGCAAATTGAATTGTTACTATCATGATTATTTTCAAAACAGAAAGGCTAAGACAAAATTAGAGTAATCGATTTTGAGAATCCTATCAAGTTCTGGAAAGCTCAGATAATCTCACTGTAAGTTAGTTCATATATTTCTACTTCAATGTTTATTGTATGTAAGTTCATGCATCTGTGTTGTGCAGTCCTAACTCCATGCGTCACCGGCTCACCGCCGTCACCACGCACTGAATGGTCTCACAGAGTCACAATGGAAGCTCTTGCTTGTAGAGACGAATCCCCCCCCCGTATAAGAGGTGTTCAGAGATCGTTGATGGAGACGGATTGTTTGGTTCCAGTTGACATTGACATTTGCGAGAATTCAACAATCAATGGCCCTGTTTAGTTCCCATCTCTACTCCTAATAATCCCGTGCTCAGAAACCGCGTGGTGCGACCTCGTCCGTCTGCCACCCATCGGCACCCCTGCGTTCCGTCTGCCTTGCGTACTCCCGTCTGCCTCGCATACTCCCGTGTCCCGTCCGTCCGCCCCCCTCAATTTCCTTTCCTCCCGTACGTCCGCCTCCCGTAACGTCCGCCTCCCCGTCTGCCAGAACTCCGTGCCACTCTCCAACTCCGCCGCCTCGACCCCTCTACTCGTCGATCGCCACTGGCCTGACGCCAGACCGCTGACGCCCGCCGGCCACGTGGAAATCAACGCCAGATCTCCGTCGCCATCTACGTCGCCATCGCCGCCGCGTGGATCGACGTCGCCGACGCCGCCGCGCCGCGTGGATCGCCACCGCCGCGTCTGGCCGCGTGGACTGCCGCCGCCGCCGCGCCGCCGTCTACACTGCGTTGACGTTCGTCCCTCGATCTGCCACGCCGCCCCGCCGCCGTCTACACTGCATCGACGTTGACCCCTCGATCTGCTACGCCGCCGTCGCTTGGATTGTGGCCCGGCGGCGTGCAGCTGCGGCGCGGCGGCGTCCGGTGGCTTCAGCGCTGTGCGGACGCCGGCGCTCGACTTCCCCTCCGCCGCGTTCCTCCAGCCGCAGCAGCTGTATCAGGATTTGAGCTCCGAGAGCAGCGTGGTGGATGCTGGGGGTTCGTGGCCTTACGATCCGACGGAATTCTACCAGCTGCAGACCAACCAGGTGGCTGAGTCCCTACTTTGGCTGTTGTCGTCGTTCGCGTCATCGAATGACAGCGGCATTGCATTATCAGACGGCTTTGAGTCGTTGAGCTCATCTGGTGTCATGCCAGATGATGGCTTGACCGATTTTGTTGTGCAGAGTCAGCAGGCTATGCAGTTTTGTTGTGGGCTTGAAGAGGCTAGCAGGTTTCTGCCTGACGAGAGTAAGCTTGTGATTGTCTGTATCTGGTGATCTGATTTTGCAGTTAAGCGATAGGTATATATGATGAATTTTAGCAGGGTTCATGTGTTTATAGGGGAATTAGATGTTGCAGGTTTGGCTGTAGTCAATTTACCCTATGGTGATAGTGCAAAGCAAGGATGGAATAGGAGATCTTAGGCAAATCTTGTTCCTAACCTCTCTGTATGTTCAACAATTTTACCATCTCACATGATCCCTATCAGTTCAGAACTATATATTATTAGTGAAAGACTAGGCAAGAAACTACAAGTATTCAGATCAGACTATTTTGATAAAATGGTGATATTTTGCTACAATATGAAAGGTTTTGACTTGATCATGCATTACAAGGCCATTGCAGGTTTAAGCGCAGCTCTTTCTAGGTGTATGTGCTAGGAAGGCTGTTGTTTAGCCTATTTCCTTTCGCGAGGACATCATATTTTGATTCTTTGGATAGTGAATCCATCAATTTCCTTTCCTTATAAGTCTGCTAGCGCTAAATTGGACAACAGTGGATAAGATTAGGGTTGGCGGCTGTAGCTCAAGATGTGAGCCTGTCTGTGCCGAATTAGACGGTCCAACATATGAAGTATAGGTGAAGATTCATGACAACAGATTGCTTGAAAGAGCATACCTGATCTAATTCTTCTAGCCAAGGTTGAGGTCTCTGATCTGATCGCCTTCCTAAAATATTGAATCATAGGACCTGTGTTCACGGACCTATGTGAGACTATGGTGTGACCCTAAAGCCATCAAAATTGAATTTTTATATGTCTGATTTATTTTTGCTCCATGTATCATACCCGTAGCAACGCACGGGCACTTACCTAGTCAAAAGTGAAAATTCTCTCTCCAAACTTCACTATTCACCTATCACATCAAATCTCTCTCCTCATGCATGGAGTACTAAACGTGGGTAAATAAAAAACTAGTTGCATGGTGTTGGGGACATCCCAAGGAGGGTCCCCTAACCACCAGGGATAATCACCCTAAAAAAACATCTAATCACCGACGACCCAGAAAATCGCCCGGACGACGCGGCCCGCTGACGCTCACCACGACCCAAACGACCGTCCCGGCTTGATTCGCCCCAAGGCCCAAAGAGCGAACGCCATCTCCGCCCCGCTCGAGGGCCCTCGACCCCCTCGGGCAGGCATGGCCGCATCTCCGCCTCGCTCGAGGTCCTTCGACCCCCTCGAGCGGGTGTGACCCCGCTTCCGCCTCGCTCGAGGTCCGCGCGCCTCCTCGAGCAAGTGGATAACTTCGCCCGACAACCGCATTTAATGCCGCGACCTACCGAGCACCCAAGTCAAAAGACGGGGATGGGACTTCGCCCTGCTCCACGTCGCTGACACGGTAAGGTCCACTGTACCACATGCCCCCGTCCCGTGCTGACGCATCGCCACCAGGCGGGCATGCACGGGTCACTCCGCTACACTGTGCTACCTGCTAGTAATACAAAATTCCTTAATTGGTGGAAAAATAAAGAAATATTATTGGTTGTATGGCAACAAAATTTGTACAATCAGAGCCAAGGACGACAGCACGCCCGGCGCCACGCTCTCCAAGTACACCCCCTGTAGTGCGTATTGTACTTGTACCCCCTCAGGCCGCCTCCTTCTCCCTTGGGCTATAAAAGGGGGAAGAAAGCGCTGGCCAAGGGGGGCGATGAAAGAACGACAACCACAGATAGAACACACACGCGCCGCGATATTGGCACTTCACCTCAATCATCCGCTCGCTCAGGGACCTGGATGCTTCACCTCCTCTCCCGCCAAGCTTGTAGCCCCCTACTACAAGCACCCCGGTGCAAGATATAGTATAGTGCCAAGAGCACACCTTGCTGGACGTACGGCCCCGAGGCCGGAACCACGATAAAATCCCTTGAGTCATTGTGCTAGCTCTTGCATCAACCGGTGAGGGACGGGACACAGCGCATTCTGTTAGGCGCTGAGGTTGGTCGGCCAATCTCAGCACCGAGCCACCGACACATGGTTTTGATGTACACGACGAGACGAATCTTTTGAGCCTAGTTAGATTATGGTAGGACAATGTTTACCACAAACAAACGAAAAGTGCTACAGTGTCCGATGTGATATTTTCACTTCACTTTTCACTTTTTCTCAGGAACTAAACACCCAATGTTCAGAGATCCCAATCATTCTTAAGGATATCAGGACAGTGGTAGAAGGTTTCACTGATTTTAAACTTTGTTTTGCTAGTCGCTCTTGTAATAAGGCTGCACATGGTTGTTGATTAAAGAATCGGTAATGCTATAACTCAGACGTCCGACGCGCGTCGCTCCACCGGACGGTTACGTGGCGCTACGTAGTCCAAGTATTATTTTCCCTTCCACGCCGTGTGTTTATTTCCTCCGTCCCCCCACATGCCTGATTTCTCACCACGCTGTCGCTTCCATCTCCATTCCCCACCGATGCAAATGCTTGAGCTGCTTCCTCTCCGCCTCACCCAACGCGTGCGTGCACGGCGACGATTGGCCGGCGAACAGCAACAGCTCGACTCCCTCTCCACCACCACCAGCAACACACCCACACATCCTCTCTGGTCTCTGGGGCAAGTCGCCGACGGTGCAGCCCTCCTCCACGCGTGCTAGGTCATTGGTGGTGTAGTGTAGCACTCCCCCACATGCATCCAGGAGCTTCTTCCACAACAGAAGAGCGGTATCTAGGTGGACAGGGCTGGAGGGTTCCTCCATGCCGAGCTTCTCCCAAGATGGGGTGCGCTCTCTTTCTCTCATCGGAGGACTGGAGCATCTAGGATTGATGTTGTTGACCTATTGGGGCAGGTGGATCTGCGATGTTATTTGGTTTTTATTAGATGTTTCAATATTTGATTTGGGATGTTGCAAGCATCGATTTGATATGTTCCCGTAAGAATATGTTTCCTCTGCTTGTTGCAAGCCGCTCCTCCAAGATGGGGTGCGCTCTTTCTCTCTCATCGGAGGTCTGGGGCATCTAGGATTGATGTTGTTGACCAGCGATGTTATTTGGTTTTTATTAGATGTTTCAATATTTGATTTGGGATGTTGCAAGCATTGATTTGAGATGTCCCGTAAGAATATGTTTCCTCTGCTTGTTGCAAGCCCATTGACGAGTGATTTGGGACGTTGGCATTAGTGGTTTAGGATGTTGGATCTGCTTTTTCCCGATCTAATCTTGCAACGCATGATTTGGTTTGGATTTATATTTTTTATGTTGCAAAATGTAAATTGTGGCATCGCATTAGGCCATTTGGAATGTTGCAATACTTGCTTATTTTTGTTCAAATTATTTTTTTCTATATGTTTCATCAAGTTAAATGGGGTGTTGCAGTAATTGATTTCGGATGTTGCAATATTTTTTTATATTTTGTATCACTAGCTAATTTCGGGTATTTTTATTTTGAATGTCACAACTAGGGACTTCGAATGTCTAGTTTATGTTGAAAAAGTAAAGTGTGGCATCGCATTAGGCCATTTGAAATGTTGCAATACGTGTTTTTTAATTTGTTCAATTTTTTTTCATATGTTCCATCCAGTTAAATGGAGTGTTGCAATAATTAATTTTAGATGTTGCAACAGATATTTGTTTGTGATTTTCATATTTTTTATCACTTTGTTGACTTTAGATGTTGTGATCGTTGATTTTAAATATCTTAATCCGGGATTTAGATGTATCACGTTTTTATCTCTCGAGTGTTTGGCGCCCTTTCTCTCTCCCTCTTTTTTGCGGGCCCCAGCAAGTGTTGCAGTGACGCGACGCGGGGAGGAGAGCAGCCTAGCGCATGTGAGCGGATCGGACGTCTGGGGGCTAGCAGGACGTTAAAGAATTATGTTGGACATCAATCAACAATATTATCACATCAAACGTGCACACTAACTGAACATCGGTGATTAGGACAAGACTCGCAGGCCCCTGATTCAAAGTTACTCTGCGTCAAAATTGCACAAGCAAAGACAAGTGACTATTAAGAAACCGGACAATTGATTTCAAAAAAAAAAAGAAACCGGACAATTGACACTTAATTATAAACCACATCACTGTTCTTCCTCCTCTTCACTCTCTCCTGCTGCTCCAATGCTGCTGCGAATTCCCTCGTCCCGACGAGCCCGGCGGCAGCGCGACCGAGTTCAAGGACTTCACAGCGTCACAGGTTCCTCTACTTTCTCGGACACCATATTCTCCACGATCCAATCCCAGGCCATCGCGCGGCACCTCCTGCCCTCTACTAGCAGCTCCATGGAGCATGCCTCCTCCCTCGCGGATTCCGCCAACGCTGGGCACGGGCACACCGCGCTTGGCGCCTGGCACTTTCCTGCTGATGCCGGGGGCCTGAGGCTATTGAACTGGACAGATAGGTTCTGTTGTGGCCTCTAATAAGATGAGCGACATGATGTGAGCTCTTGGGCTTTCCATTAGTTGATTATTATATTAATCATTCTAAAAGTTGGGGGTGGATTTTGTAGAAACCTAGAAAATTCGAAGTTAATAAGGTAACCATATATTTTTCCTTGACTTATTTTTTTCATTAGCTTCCCTACAATCAGATTTTTGGATTATGCCATTGACATAGATATTCACAGATGCAAGCTAAGATCATACTCAACTATCTGTCTTCACAGCCATACCAGGTGAGAAAACACTGCTTCTTTGTTTCAGTTTTGACCATATTTGATATAGCGCCTCTTTTTTTTTTCTGAGTTGCTGGTGACAGGTAGCATGCTCCATATGCTCCATCTTGTACATAATTGTACAACAAATACAATGTGATGTGTGCCTTCAGTTCTGCTGCTATGGGGTTCAGGTTCTTGTCTTCAGTGCTGCTCTGTTTTTTTTTGCATCTTTGGTGGTAAGTGAAATAGATTTACTTGCCTTGTAAATTGTCTTAAACTCTAGAATTTGCAACATCAATGCCGCATGTGGGTTTTGTCTAAGCTATTTGTTGTAGGAGCAGGGACTCATTTGAAATATGAAGTTATTTGTGAATGGGAGCAAAGTAGCATAATACCTACAGAAGCATTTTTTTTGTCAATTTTCTCTTTTATCTGCACTAAAAATTGTCAACTTTCCTGCTGATGCCGGGGGCCTGAGGCGGCGGATGATGAGGACCAGCACAACGATGCGCCTCGGCCGTGGGTCCAACACATCCTCCGCGGTGGAGCAAATCGGCCAAAGCCTCCATGGCGGCGAATCGGGAGGGCCGCGGCCCGAGCACCGACCCACCTGCCTCCCCGTCGACGGCCGCCGCGAGTCCGGCCCGGGGCCGGGAAACCCTATGAACCCGCTTCATGAGTCTGCCGCGACCCCGGCCGGTCACGAGGCCTTAGGCACTCGACGCCTGCGTGACTTTGGCACAGGGCTGTGAGGCCCTAGGCACCCTCCGCCGCCGGGAGACCCAAGGCCGTCCGCCGCCGCCGCCACAGCCGGTGAGACGAAAGAGGGAGAGAGAGAAAACGACGATGAATGGAAATGAAATGAAAGGTCCATTCGGTAAAGTTGGAGAAATACAAACAATGAAAAAAAATTAAAGATATGTCAAAATAACTATTATATTTTTTCCTATAATACCCTTATACTATCCATACTACTCGCCCTATACTACTCATACTACTTATCAAGGCTACAGTAGTATACAATTAATCTGGACCGTCCGATCTTTATATACTAGTCCTTTTATCTTTATATACTAGTTCTTTTTAAAGCTGGTATGGAGCACCGTAAAAGAGCTCATAAAGAAAGTCTCAAAACAATCGATCATTTTAGTATAGATAGAATAGAAAAGGAAAGTATGAATGCTTCGAGCCTATTTGTTTTTTATTATTATAAAAAGGAGAGAAAAAAAAGGTAAAGTGAACTCGAGGACAGGTTTCACCCATGTATATTTATTATAAAACAAAGAGAGAGAAAAAATTGTAAAGTGAGCTTGAGAATGAGTTTCACACCATGTATATGATATGATTATGGTTTTCCGTTAAAACTCTTTCCATGGTTTTCTTTTCTTATTTTCCTAATTCTATTCGTATTATAGTTTGATCCTTTGTTTGGATATTCAAAGCGTAAATTTCTCTTTAGACAATTACAAAGATAAGTTTTATAGACAATCTAATATTTTGGACATAATCTTAAGATGCTTTGATTGTTTTTTTAACTCATAGTAAAATCATATTGAAAAAATATATTGAGTAGTTTGATGATAATAAATCATATAATAGTGGAGAATTGATCATAGATCAGCGGCAAGGTTTTTTTTTGTGGTGGAACATCCACCCACAAGAGTTCGAGTCCTCGACCGTGTCAGATTTTCTTTGATTTATTCCAGAATTTAACCGATGCTATTTGTGTTAATGATAGGCGACGTGTCCGTTGTCAGCGATGCGTCTGTGGTGACTTTATCAATATCAACGTATGCCAGCCCAGTCTCGTGGAGGTGCTCATTGACATAGGGTTTACGCACGTGTATTTGTAGGGGTGAGTGTGCGTGGGTGTGTGAGCATATACGTATGTACATACTACTAAGTTCATGAAGTGGTTGCTTGGTTTCTTTTCTTATCTTCCTAATTCTATTTGCATTTAGTTTGATCCCTTGTTTGGATATTGTTCAAAGCCTAAATTTCTTATTAGGACAATTACAATGATAACTTATAGACAATTTAATATTTTAAACATAATATTAAGATGCTTTAATTATTTTTATGTCATAATAAAAACATATTGAAATATTTTTGAGCTGTATGACAATAATAACTCATACAAAAGTGAGCAAGGGTGTACTACATAATACTAAATTTTTGCTCATGATGTGGTTGCTCTGCAAAGCAACCACTTATTTATTTTGTTTTATTTTTTCTTCTCTACATCTTAAAAAATCATACATAACATTGCATAAAACAATCTTGAAGAGGCTAATGTATACCAATTTACCGCCCTTAAAATTTTATATCATTATAAGCAATTGTAAGCATTTGCGCTGCATTATTTTAAAATATAATAATCATAAACTTTATTTTGTTTTTTTGAGCGAAATAAACTTTATTTTGTTGCATTTTTTTAGCACGACTTTATTTTGTTTTTTTAGATTACACAGTACAACGCAGACGCTCACACACGCACGCACACTCACCCCTATGAATATACGTACGCAAACCCTACCCCTATGAGCACCTCCGAAGGACTGAGCAGAGCACCGGCAGATCTGGAGACTCGTTGTCGACGGGAACGCCGCTTACCACTTAACGCATAGCGCCGGTAAATCCTGGTAAAATCCCAGGAAAAAATGCGAGCACCAGGATTTGAACCCTGGTGGGTAGCGTCCCACCGGACCGTCCTACCATTGGACTGCAAGTCCAATCGCGCACGACTTTATTTTGTTGCATAACACGTCGAGTCTCAAGCTCAGATACTCCGCGAGCCCATGCCCCAGGCCCAATCCCGCTAAATATATCGAATTTCCCTCCTTCCTCTTTTTTTGCGGGCTTGTGGCTACAGGACCATGGCAGGGCCCAAGCTCAACCCACAAAGGCCCACTCCTCTGCGAAAAGTTGTGCTCCTTCGCAGCCAAGCAAGCAAACGGCTCCGCTGCTGGCTGCTGCTCCTCCGTTCCCATCTCCGTGTCGCCCAAATCCCCACCACCCCCACGTCTCTCCCGAGTCCCATCCCAACCCCGTGTAGATTTCAAATCCGCGTCAAGCCAGCTCGGTCTCCGCCGCCGCCGCCGAGCTCCCGATCCCTCGAGATCTGCCTCCGCCGCCGCCCGAGAGACCGCCGACCATGGAGGCCATAGAGGAGCTGGCGGAGCTCTCCGAGTCGATGCGCCAGGCGGCGTCGCTCCTCGCCGACGACGACCCCTCCGACGAGGCCGCGCCTCGCCGCCCCACCACGTTCCTCAACGCCGTAGCCCTCGGCAACGTCGTAAGTATCGGCCCTCCGCCGGCCCCGCCCCCACGGGACCCCTCACGATCTGCTCCTGCTGCTAGCTTGCTACTCTCGTGTCCCCCGATCTGATCTGATCTGTTCTGATCCGTCCGTTCGTGCAGGGCGCTGGCAAGTCGGCCGTGCTGAACAGCCTCATCGGCCACCCGGTCCTGGTGAGCTCCTACCTCCTGGACTAGTTGCTCAGCTCCTCTCCCACCCCCACCTTTTTTCTCCCTCGTTGTGGTATCTGTGTTTTTTTTACTGGATTTGGCTGGTGATGTGCGGTGCAGCCGACGGGAGAGAACGGGGCGACGCGGGCGCCGATAGTGGTGGACCTGCAGAGGGAGCCGGGGCTCAGCAGCAAGTCCATCGTGTTGCAGATCGACAGCAAGTCACAGCAGGTGTCCGCAAGTGAGTGGATCTCGAGGCCTTTGCTTCTAGTATCTATTGCCGATTTTTGGGAGCTTGGGGACTAGACATGGTGTTGAACCTGACAATTTTCTATTCGTTTTGTTGTTACGCAGCTGCCCTCCGGCATTCACTGCAGGACAGACTCAGCAAGGGGGCGTCCGGTGGATCAGGGAGGGGCCGCGCTGATGAGATTTACCTCAAGCTGCGCACGAGTACAGGTCTGTCTGTGGTTGCGAGTAGTATAATCATTTTAACAAACTTTTAACTGTTTTTGTCCAGCTTGCACTTTTAGTGATGGTGGTATTGTACTTGTAGCCATGGGCCAATGATGAAACAACAATTGGGCTGGGGGTATTTGTGTTTGTAGCACTGTGTGTCTGTTTGCACATTGCCCTATGGAAACAAAGTAAGAGGAGAATCGCTTGCTAGTAGTCCATTTATTATCTATGTTTGATGTCTTGGTGAATCCTATTCATAATTTCTGTTCTAAATCTGCCTTGTTTAGTTTGCCTTTTATTTTGTTGTGCTGCTCTATAAATCCCTAACGGTACTTTCTTGTTTATCCTCAGCTCCCCCATTAAAGCTGATTGATTTACCTGGGATAGACCAGCGAGCTGTTGATGATTCCATGGTAGGTATTTGAATTATGTTTGAACTACTTTTCCTGTACATAAATGCTTAGATTGATAATTGCATGGTAGGTATTTGAATTATTCTAAAACTAGTTTTCCTGTACAATGCTTAGCGATTTGGTAGAATGCTCATTAACTGGTTGCATAGTAACATCAGGAGTAAGCTTTGACCAGACCATTTAATCGTGAAGCACATGCTACATATTTTATTTCGGGACCATTAGAATATAGGTTTCATTTCTCCTTTTCCTTGATAGCTTTTGAACTATTCTTGCACATTTACTTTAGGGAGATCACTTCTAGTTCTTTAAGTCAGTAAACCTTCTTCCTCTTCGGAGCAGAGTGCTGATAATTTTCTTACTTAGATCAATGAGTATGCTGGACACAATGACGCAATACTGCTTGTTGTGATACCCGCAATGCAAGCTGCTGATGTTGCATCATCTCGTGCTTTGAGGCTGGCCAAAGATATTGATTCAGATGGTATGTCTCTAATCTGAAATTATTTTCAGTATTTTCATCACCATTTTATCGTATTAAGTGATGTATTTCCATTCACCATAACTGTAGGGACGAGAACTGTTGGTGTTATAAGCAAAGTTGATCAAGCAAACGGAGATGCAAAAACTATAGCTTGTGTTCAGGCACTACTGGCGAACAAGGGCCCAAAAAATCTTCCTGACATTGAGTGGGTTGCTCTAATAGGACAATCTGTTGCAATTGCGTCAGCGCAATCAGCTGGGTCTGAAAACTCTCTAGAAACAGCTTGGCGAGCTGAAACTGAAAGCCTGAAAAATATCTTAACTGGTGCTCCTCAGAATAAGTTAGGTAGACTTGCTTTGGTTGACACCATTGGAAAGCAAATACGTAAAAGAATGAAAGTGCGGCTTCCTAACCTATTGAGTGGGTAAGAATTATGTCACTTCAGTAGCATCTGCTATAAAATACTTAGATGGTATATTTTGTTAGACGAGTTCCTTCTTGAATTGATGTTAATTTGCTTGTATGCATGGTCTGGTGCTAAAATTACATTGCTTCTGCTGCAATTTCAGCCTTCAGGGTAAATCTCAGATGGTGCAAGATGAACTAGCAAGACTGGGAGAATCCATGATACAAAGTGCTGAAGGAACCCGGGCAGTTGCTTTGGAGCTGTGCCGGGAATTTGAGGATAAATTTCTTGCTCATATAACATCTGGTGAGGTTAGTAATGATCTACACTAAATATTTGATTATGCTTCCTCAAAATGAATAATTGATAATGAGGTTAGTTTACTGTTTTTCATGTAAAAGGGATCTGGTTGGAAAATTGTTGCAAGTTTTGAAGGAAAATTTCCAGATAGAATTAAACAGCTACCATTGGACAGGCATTTTGATCTCAACAATGTCAAAAGGGTAAGATCAGTTTCAACTATGTTGAGCTCCGGTGGACCGTTAGCCACTTAATTAACAGATTTCTCTTGACGCGTCAGATTGTCTTGGAAGCCGATGGTTATCAACCGTATTTGATATCTCCAGAGAAAGGATTGAGGTCCTTAATAAAAATAGTACTGGAAATGGCAAAGGAGCCATCACGACTATGTGTCGAAGAGGTATGCCCCAATCTATCAATAGATTAAAAAAAAGCCATCACAACTTTTTCTTAGCTTTTTACACATTAGTTTTTGTCCTCCCTACTTGAGCAATTAAGTACATGTCTTTTTTGTTATGGCCATGGTTTTACTGGTTACAACATGTTTTGGAAACTTTGCAATCTATACTCACCCTAATGTTTTACTGTGTTCTATGGCACTGCCATCACCATCCTTCCAGGTCCAATTGTAAAGACCACCTGTAAATTAAATTTAAATTCTCATTGGATGCATTTGATTGATTGGTATTTGTTTTTTGTTTGTCTGTGCTTGCCTCCCTGGGTTTGAGTTCAAAATTGAGGTTGAATTTCATGCACCATGTACTTAGCTGGCTGCTAGTAGTTGATGGATATGATTCTATCTAGAAGAAGTTACATATTTCTAGTTAGGTTTTGGTCTACTGAGTATATCGCACTTAGTGTCTATATGTTATGCCCTTTTTGTCTGTCTTTGTCATCAAGTCTTCTCTTGTTGATGTTCTTTGTGGGTACACATGGTGAAGTAACACTATATATGTCTATCTCCCTCCTTCCACAGAAAACTAATTTATTATTACCTTAGGTTCATCGTGTATTGCTAGACATAGTCAATGCTTCCGCAAATGCCACACCAGGACTTGGAAGGTATCCTCCATTCAAGCGTGAGGTATCACTTTTCTGTGTTAAGGATGGTTTTCCTTGTTTTTGCTTGTTGATGTTGTGTTTTGTCCTTTTGGTGTAAACTCTCTTTTGTTCTTTGATCAAGGTTGTCGCAATAGCATCAAATGCGCTAGAGAGCTTCAGAAATGATGCCAAGAAGATGGTCGTAGCACTAGTTGATATGGAGCGTGCCTTTGTTCCTCCTCAACATTTCATCCGTTTAGTGCAAAGAAGGTGAGTCAGTAGGTTGTTATTTGTATCCAGTTGTTGATTATTATTTCATTTGCATGGTTCTGTGCTTTGTAACTTGACAAAAAGAAGTTTCATGTTCTTTCATTTTTCACCTCCTTTTCCACAATGAGTCTGACATCACTGGATTTTGATTAAATTAAGTTAGCTAGCTGAGGTAGTACAAATCATATTTGCACTTTCAAACAACTCCTGTATCAATAACCACATCACACATGAATAAAAGGGCGTACCCAGTGCCGTAGGCTTCCCGCACCATGCGGGGTCTGGGGAAGGGTTGTAATAGCGCCCAAACCTTACCCGCACAAATGTGCAGAGGCTGGGGCTTGAACCCGGGACCTTCCGGTTACAGACGGTAGGCTCTACCGCTGCACCAAGCCCGCCCTTCACACATCACACATGAATACTGTCGGAAATATACAACTTAAGGTTGTGACCTTATGTGAGTTATGACTATTCTTTCCTCTTAGCTGGAGTTGTTATGATTATCAAGCATACATATTCTCTATGTTTAAATGTACTGAATCACAGTTTTGTTGTAAACTAAACTGACCGTTGTTTTGCTCCAGTAATGCCTAGTTTCATGGTGACATTGTCGAGTAGTGCTTACTGACCCTTGGCCTTCCTTTTTCCCCCGATATTGACAGAATGGAAAGGCAACGTCGTGAGGATGAGTTGAAGAATCGATCTTCGAAGAAAACACAAGAGGCTGAACAGTCAACGTCGAAGAGGGTATGCTTTTGCGTCTATCTTTGCTGGGTTGCTCGCTTGTTTTATTATAAGTGCTATCTTTGGAAAATATAACATCCTTGGATTGTTAGTGCCTTGGAGGTGTAGGTCATATTGACTTTTTTGACTTATATTACACATTGGCTCTGGTGGTTTACATTACTGTTTGTTATAGGCATCCAGTCCCCAAACAGATACAAAAGACAAATCAATGAAAGACAAATCTGGTCAGCAAGATAAAGACAAATCTGGTCAGCAGGATAAAGACACAAAAGAGGGATCGAATTTGCAGGTTGCTGGTCCTGCTGGTGAAATTACTGCAGGTATGATACTCAAATCTTGCTGTGCCTAAGTTAGGTCATAGAAATGCATTGTCAAATTTATGCTTGTGCAAGCCAACTTTCTGCTAACCAGGAAAATAAATATAAGATCTTTGATTTTCCCATCACAACCTGGCTGCATCCTTGCGGTATCCACTTCTAAATTTAATACTTGAGGCCTTACCTGTTTTGTCCATTAGATTAACATCGACATCGCCACAATAATTCTCTTGAACTACTTTGACCACATGCCAGTGTCTAACATGGACTAATAGTCCATGGTAGTTAATACAATTTTGACTGATTTAACAAATAAAGCTATAAGCCTAATTTTCTTTTCCTCTTCAGGTTACCTCTTAAAGAAAAGTGCAAAAACTAATGGGTGGAGCAAAAGGTGGTTTGTTCTCAATGAGAAGAGTGGAAAGGTTAATCATTTTTCCAGAATTTTTTAAACTCTTGATACGTGTGATGCTTACTAGTTACGAGGATGTCAAGTTTTTCAATTTTTCCTTAGTGCTTATTGTACTTCTGGATACTTGTTTGATATGCGGGGGTGGTTGTATTCACTGTGTTTTTTTTTCTATATCAGCTTGGATACACAAAGAAACAAGAGGAGAGACATTTTCGTGGTGTTATCACTCTTGAGGTGTGCATAACCTTTGCCTTTGTATTTTACTCTATCTGACACTAAATGGTACTCCCTCCGGTTTGGTAAAGGAAGTCATTTAGGACAGCGACACGGTCACCAAAGCACAACTTTGACTTCTCTTTTCTATAAAAATATTTCTTGAAAAGTTATATATGTATACTTTTATGAAAGTAATTTTCAAAACCAATCTATTTATATAATTTTCACATTTCCAAACTCAACGACTTAAATGTTATTCATGATTTATATTCCCAATGTTTGACTCAAACCTTGTCCAAAACGACTTCTTTTACCAAACCGGAGGGAGTATATGATTACGCCCCCCAACCCCAACCCCTGTGGTTGACTGGCCCCTAGTAGAAAGATATACTGACCTTGCTAAAAATGACTTGATGTAACCACGGAAAATGTAAGATGGAGTACTTAGCAACTTATGCTGAAATTTGTATTCTTTTGCAGGAGTGCAACCTTGAGGAGGTAGAGGAGGAAGAACCTTCTAAAAGTTTAAAGGATTCAAAAAAGGCAAATGGGCCAGAAAAATCCCCAAGTCTTGTGTTCAAGATAACTAATAGGGTTGCATACAAAACAGTCCTCAAAGGTTGATACCCTTTGAAATTTGAACGCTACAACATGAAATTTGAATGTTACACCATGATACTTATTTAATGGTTCTTTATTTTGCAGCTCACAGTGCTGTTGTGTTAAAGGCTGAGAGCATGGCTGACAAGGTTGAGTGGGTAAATAAGATCAAAGCTGTTATTCAGAGCAAAGGGGGTTCTTTCAAGGGCCCAAATACTGAGGGTGGTTCAATGAGGCAAAGCCATTCAGATGGCTCCTTGGTGAGTTTTAGATTATACATGGTTGAATTTCATTTGTAACTCTTTGTCGTATAGGTTTATTAGGAGCATCATCATGTAAGTAGATTTACACAAACTGTTCCCTTGATCATTTACACAAACTAACTTCTGATCATACACTTTTCAAAGGATACTATGGCACGGAGACCTGCTGATCCCGAAGAAGAGCTTAGATGGATGTCTCAAGAAGTTCGTGGCTATGTTGAGGCTGTTTTGAATAGTCTGGCAGCAAATGTTCCAAAGGTTCGTATTCTAGCATCAATCAGTTTATATGACCCTTTTATTTGTTAATAAGTTTTCATTGTTGTGGCTTATTAGGCTATTGTGCTTTGCCAAGTGGAGAAAGCAAAGGAAGACATGCTTAACCAGCTATACAGCTCAATAAGGTTAATGTTCTGTACATTTATACTCCTCCTACCTGACATTCTGGACAAGATGCTTTCAATTTTTTGAAACTTTCACTGTTCGTAACTTTTAAGATATTTAACTTGGAAAACTACCTTAACAATCCCCATAATTATTAGGTTTTATAAATAAATATATTCTAATAGTGTCAAAGTTACTTGAATGCGAACATGAAAATCGTCAAGCAATTTTTGGCCAGAGGGATTACACATTTTCCATTTTTTCATTATGATATCAGCACTTCGCAGACCTATGCAAAATAGCTTCATAATCCAACATATCATTTAAAATAAGATATACCGTGACAATGTGCTATTCAAGAAAATAATACTGACTTGCATTTGAACACAGTTGTACGCTACCTCCTGGACCTATTATCTGGATTCTAGACTGTATGGTTGTTTTGAATTCCTGATTTTATCTGGACAACATAGTTCCAAACTAAGGATATAAAACCCACTAGATGTGTCATTCGTATTGTTTGTAATCAAGGATGTTTGACATGTATTCAGTACGGTATATGCTTATCTTTAGTACATTTTTAATAGCTCTAGTGATTTCAATTTCCTCTACCAGTGGGCAAAGCAACGCTAAGATTGAAGAGCTTCTCCAAGAAGACCATAATGCTAAGCGTAGACGGGAGAAGTACCAAAAACAATCATCTCTCCTGTCAAAACTTACTCGTCAACTCAGTATTCATGACAACAGGGCATCTGTTTCCTCATATTCTAACGACGCCTCTGAAGCTGGTAAGCTATCAACTTGTGCAATAGCCTAATTTTCTTCCATTCTGCTATCTTTTGAATGACTTTTGGCAACTATTGTTCAGTGCTTAATATAGAATTCTAGGTAATATACTGTCTGGTAGGTGGTAACTTTGATGCTAGAACATTTTCTCAAGATTCCTGGTGAAACATAGTAAATTAGCTGGTGATTGTTACTTTATAAGGTAGTACTATACTTTCTGTCTTAGCCGTACTGCTGATATTTACTAGGCTTGTAATTATATTAAGCAATGTTCAGAAGTCAGCTTAGACAAGCTAAGGAGGTTCTTGACTCAAAACCTGCTTTAGCTAAGCAATCATTATGGCCTCAGTGATTAGGAGGCATATTTTTGCTAAACCAAATAGGTTATTTGGATGTTTTGTCTATGATCGCCAGCTTACCATTTGATATATTTGGCGTATTGGTGGCACACGATGTACATGAAAGACTTGTTAAATAGCAGTTAGAATTTGGTCTTCCACATCGGATTTAATTAAGTAGCACTTCAGAATTTTGGTCTTTCCTCCTGATGTGGATCAATTTGTAACGCATCCCAAATTTTCATTTGCAGAGAGCCCTAGAACACCAAGCCGTTCAGGTGAAGACTGGAGGTCTGCCTTCGATTCTGCATCCAACGGGCCTGTTGCTGCAAGCTCAAACAGCGAATCAAGGTCAAGAAGTGCTGATGGTCGCAGCCGACGTTACGAGAACGGGGATGTGAGCTCAGGTGCCAACTCCGGCAGCCGACGCACGCCCAACCGGTTGCCACCAGCTCCGCCAAGATACTAATCCCGTGGGTTGGTATCCATGAACATGTATTCTTGCCTGGCACACGCCCTGTTTGTCATATTTGGTTATTGGAGGAGCGTATTCCGGATCAGCTACTAGAGATTGCGACGTAGTGGAGTCAGGTGCTTGCATGAACATTGTGTTCACAGCTCGCTGGGACTCGGAGCAGTTGTTTATAGAAATATATAGGTAATCTATGGTCTCCATTGTTAATGATGCCTTCTGCATATTTATGTCTTGTTGGCTGTTGTTGTCCCTGCCTTTGGGATTTTGTGGATTTGAGACGTCCCTTCTTAGCTTGGCGCTTATCAGGCTATGACTTATGTGTTGTTCACCTGCATATTTCGCCCAGCTTTGTGCATCATAATTCTCATTATGCTGGCTTATTGATGCCATGTGCTAAATCTCGTGTACTGGTTGCCATTGTTCCAGCGGCAGAGCATCGCAGCTCGATTTCAGCATCGCTTGGGCTTGCATGGCGTTTCGAACGGGATGAGTGGGTGAACTGTCAGGTGGATACAAACGAAAATGGCATTATTTATGAGAGAAGTATATAATGGTTTGCGACATGTATAGCAGTCACTAATTTAAGTTGCATGCTATTGACATAGAAATTATTGCTGCATGAGGATAGCAGTTTGGATTGATGATATTTCTTTTGCTTTGCAGCTTTCTGCAAATTTATCACAATTTCGTTGAACAGCTGCGGCAGGCTTTGCCACTGTTTGTAGCTCTCGCACTGATTGGTAGCGATCAGAAGCATGAGCTTCTTGGTATTAAAACGGAGACGTACCGGTGTCAATAAGCACATCACAGGGTGACAAACTTTGGTTCAGTGGGACGCGGATCAGAAATGTCTTATTTTCTCATTATTTATACTGTCTCATTTCCCATTTCAGGACATGCTCAAACTCTGCTCGAACAGGCCAGGGGAGAAAACAAATGCTGACGCCCACTTGATCAGCTGTCGGTGTTGGCTTTTCATGAATCTCATGGGAATATGGTATTCTCCTTTCCGATACGGAGGGACATGGAGAGATCTCCATTTAAGTAGGGACAAAAGAAGGGTTGAAATATAAAAAGCGAAATGCTCGTCGTAAGCTATGGTCCAAGGATGGCCACTTTCAGTACCACCGAAC